>OU015503.1:2710000-3310000 GCA_907164885.2 Dolomedes plantarius
GTTTCTTTCTCGTGACTGGTTGACAACGTGAACTCCGATATTCAAATTTCCTTCTTTTTTTTCAAAAAATGGAAAAATCTAAATGACTGTGGATCACGCTTTGTATGAAACTTTTTCTTTCCATTGGTGAGATGTGGCAATTTGAAAAGTAACTGAGCTTAAAACGGACTGTTTGGGACTTCCTGGCATCAGATGAATGAATTTTGTCACAACTATAATTGGTGAGAAAAAAGATAATAATATTTTTTTTTTCGTTCGTTTAAGTCAACAAGAAAAGAGAAACATGGATAATACGAAGGTTAAGGGGGAAGAAAAAGACGATGGTGCAGCAGTTAATGATAATGAAAATAAAGATGAGAATAAATGTGAAACAGAAGCAAGTGACAGAGAAGAAAAAAAAAGTTCTAACATTAAGAAAATGCAGTGGAAAAACAGCAGAGAAAGAGGAATTGCAGAATATAAAGTTAATGGTCCCGAAGTACGACAATCTGAAATTTAGAAATATTCTGCCTTGGATAAACCTCTTTGAGGAAAAATGTAATGCTTTGAATTTGGATGAAGATTGGAGGAGAGAAAATATTTTACATTATTTGGATGGCGAAATTCAGGACTTCATGATAGCGACGCAGTTGTACAGAGGCTGTTCACACATTTTTTAGACGATGTATATTGTATTCACAAAACTAAATTACATAAAATTCTTGTGTTTTAAATGTTCTATTTGACATCCCTTATTCTGAACTATCTTTCGACACCGCAATTTCCAGGATAATAATGCCTTTTGAAGTGTCAGAAAAGGTATTCTATCCCATTCCTCCTGAACAGCTTTCCAGAGTCCTGTAAGGGTTTTGGGACGACGTTTGGATAATGCAGATTTTAAAAGTCCGAAAGCACAAAAATCCATAGGTGATACATCGGTAGATTTAGTAGGGATATCAGTGAAGGGTATGGCATTGATACCAGTTTTTTGGTTCCATTTCTTTTATGAAATTTACAGTGGAATTTGATGTGTGACTGCTAGCTTTGTCCTGATGGAGTCTCACAGATTGATGGCACTGTGGGTAAAGCGATGGAATTTCATTCAGAAAAATTGGCGATAAAATATGTTCCTGATAGTATTTGGAGTTAATCTTGACATTTTTTCCACTCTCTTTATTTTTAACTTGCCATTATAAGAAATACCTGCAACAATCATGAATCCCTTAGAAAAACTTTCTTTCGATTCTTTGAACCATGTACTTAAATTTTTTTCTCCCCTTTTATGATAATAAATGGCTCTTTTTGTGTTGCAATCATTTAAATACACCCATGATTCATCTATTGTGACAATTGTTTTCCATTTTTCTTTGGATAAGTGTTTCTTATATAGAATTCTGCAGCGTGTCCTGCGTTCAGCGATATGATTTGGAAGAAGACGATGCACAATTCAGAAATCTCAGATTAACAGAGGATGGAGATCTACAAGAGTACTACAAAAAAAAGGTGGAACTTGGAACGTCATTGCAAAAACAAGAAATTGAAATAATAGAAAGCCTAACAATGGACACGCCAACACAGATGAACTCTCTACTCAGTATACAGCAAATAAAATCCACAAGTGAGTGGTTTGATTAAGCAAAGAAGATTTTTACGTCAATTAAAACTCAAGACAGCAGATCAACAAACGAAGAAAAGAAAAACATCGGAAATGCATCACAGTAGACAGCCGGATTCCAGCACTGGAGAGAAAGAAACAACACCAGACCCCAGTCAAGACTGAATTGTGAAAGTAATTACAGTGAAGACAACCAAGAAAGAAATTTTTTCAGACCAAGAAGAGAAAACTATGGAGGAAACTATGGACAGCGAGGGAGACATCATCAAGAACAAAGCAGAAGGAGTAACTATAACGAATCATCTAATTTTCACCGACCAAATGAAACCAGAGAGGAGAGAAGGTGACTACTAATATTTGCAGAGGTGAGTGACTTTAAAATTTTGTGTCTTTTGACCACGGGTTCTTCAGTGACGATAATATCAGAAAAATTATGTAAAAATTTAACTAATTTAAAAGTTCTAGACCATCAAAAAATAATTTTAAACCAAACAGATGGTCAAATCAATGTGAAAGATGCAATAACAACTAATGTCAGGATTGGAAAAATTCAAAAAGCAATAAGCTTATAAGTTGTGGACACAGAGTTACCATATTTATTATTAGGTCTTAATGAAATAAGAAAGTTTAAATTAGAAATTAATTTTAAAAATTTAAGGGTATATCAATGTAGAAATGAAATTGAATTATGTTGTGATTATAAATTTAAAAGTCCTAATGCATTTCATATACAAAATTTTGATAATTGTGGTGAAAAATGTAATGCTTATAATGTGTGTAATGCTAAGAATTTAAAAAATTGTGATAATGTTGGTAAAACTTTTAAAAGTTATAACAGTGTTAAAAATGGTCATTCACTTAAGCAGAAATTTGAAAATGAAAATGTTTGTTGTGAGGATTCAAATGTAAACAGTGTTTTGATGATTATATGAAACAAAAAAAATGACTTAAACCCTAATGTGAGAGAACCAAACTTGAGATGTGAGGATTTTGAAATTGAAAATAGAACTGTAAATAATAATGTTGAGTTTAAGGAGGAATCAGGTATCCCCGATGGTACTCTGAATGTTCTTTTTAAAATGCCCAGTGATGTTTTGGAAAGTTTGGCCCCAGAACAAATACCTGAGGACTGGTCAAAATTAGATTGCATTTTAGGGAAATTTGATAAAGTATTTTCAAGAGATAAATATGATGTAGGAAAAATAAAATTAGAACCTCAAAGAGTCCACTTAACTTCAGAACTTCCAATAGCTCTTAGACCTTGTCGTGCCTCACAAACTGACAATTTAGAAATACAAAAACAAATAAATGAGTTGTTAAAAGCAGGATTTATTAAACCATTCCATTCACCATTTGCATCACCAGTGTGTTTAGTAAACAAGAAAGGAGAAGGAAAAACTCGTTTATGCATAGATTATCGTAAATTAAATTCTATCACAAAATTTGATTCAGAACCTATTCCAAGAATAGATGACCTCTTAGACCAACTGCCCCATGCAAGGTACTTCTCAACACTTGACTTAACTTCGGGTTATTGGCATATTGCAATACATGACAAAGACACAGAAAAATTAGCTTTTACTACTAATTTTGGACTATATGAGTAGCTCAGGCTCCCCTTTGGTTGGAAGAATGCTCCAAGCGTTTTTCAACGAGCAATTAGACAAATTTTAAACAAGTATCAAATAAAATATGCACTAAATTACTTTGATGACATAATAATTTTTCTCAAAATTTTAATGAACATATGCAACACTTAGAAGAAATTTTTCAAATCTGTAAACAAGAAAATATCAAACTAAAGAAATCAAAGTGTCAATTTGCAAAGAAGGAAATAAATTTCTTAGGTTATGAGGTGTCACAAGGACAATATTCCCCACAAAATACAAACATTGAGACAATAAAAAAATTGTTACCACCCAAAAATGTAAATGAACTCCAAATATTTTTAGGTTCCATAAATGTATACCAAAAGTTCATTCAAGATTATGCAAAGTTAAGATGACCACTCAACAAATTATTAAAGAAAGATGTAAAATGGAACTGGTCCCCTGAATGTCAAATGTCATATCAAAAATTAAAAGATGAGTTAATTTCAAAACCAATTTTGACTTTATATAATCCAAATTATCCATGCCACTTGTACGTTGATGCCAGTCAAGAAGCAATAGCTGCAGTTTTGAACATTAAGTATAAAAAATATAATGGAGTCTTAACTGTAAAAAAGAAAAACTTAGTCAAAATTGTAGTTCCGCCATCACTAAGAGTAAAATTAATAAATCCAGCTCATCAAAAATTTGGTCACCTAGGTGTAAAAAAGTTGTAAAAGTTAATTTCCCCAATTTACTATTGGCAAGACATAATTTTAGACATAGCAAATTTTGTCCGTTGTTGTGAAACGTGTCAAAAGAATAAAAAATCAACTCAGAAAAAATTTGGACTGATGGAGCAAGTGCCTGTGGCGAAAGAACCATTTGACTTAATTTCAGTTCATACTGTTGGGGGTTTCAATTATTACAATTCAACAAAAAAATATCTTCATCTTGTAATTGATCATGCAACCAGATATATATGGACATTCCCCTTAAAGAGTGTAACCAGTGAAACATACACAAATTGCTTGAGACAAGTTTTCAATATTAAGGTTCCAAAGCAAATACTCAGTGATAGAAATGCTGCATTCACTTCTTCCAGATTTAAGAAATTTTTAAAGCATCACAATATACGACAATTATTGACCAGTTCGCATAGACCTCAGACAAACGGGAAGAATGAAAGATGTAATCAAACAATAGTAGCAAAATTAAGATGTAAAGTAAATTCTTCTTCGAAAAAAATTCCCTGGACAAAAATTTTAGAATAAGTAACTTCTGAATACAATAATCAACCCCATTCTGTGACAGTTTTTTCCCCAAACTACCTCTTATTTGGAATACTACCATATGATTCACTTTTGCCGAATACAACTTCATTAAATTACCCACCTGTTGAGGAAGCCAGGAAAATTGCAGTGCAAAGAACTATTCAACACCATAAAATTAATAAACTTAGATATGATAAACATTTTGTTCAGTCAAATTTTAAAATTTGTGACTTAGTGATGTACGAAGAATTTAAATACCCAAATTCAAGAAAACTAGATCCACCTTATTCAGGTCCCTATACAATTTTAAGTCAACTATCTAATGTAAATTTTGAGATTAACAGACCAAATCGATATACTGGAAAAGCCACCGACATTGTACATTCAACAAGATTATGACATTTTTATCCACAAAATGAGTTTAAATTAAAATAAATTTGAGTTCCTGCAGCATTTCTTGGGGGGAGGGGGGGAAATAAGGAAAGTTTTGTACTAATTGCAAATAAAATTGAAATTGTGAATTTTGAATGTTAATAATGATAAAACTATGAAAATTAAATTGTATTTCTGAAATTAAGGAAAAACTATAATATGATTTGTATTGATTTTTATTTGACTTTAACAATTGTATGATATGAGTTAAAATTTAAATAACTGTTGAAAGAACTTTTTCTAAATCTACAAAATCTGAGTATGTTGAAATGTTTATCACTAGTTTATAATGTTTTAAATTGTTTTATAAGCTGAACTGTATGTGATATTTGCCCAATTATGACCAACCTCAAGCTCAGAGATCCATTTCTTTTGGTTTTATTTCCTTGTGTGATGTCTAAAAATAATAATAAAAAAAACTTTCTTGATTTAAACTCTCTACTAGAAAACTGTTTTATGTGATGTTTTGGATCTTCTGAGTCAACCACCGATTATGACAAGTCTAATTCTTTTACCTTTTTAATTTCCCTCTTTCTTGAAGTTCTATACTATCACCCACTTCTACCCACGCGTTGGAAGTCATCCCAATTACCTAATCCTTTGTATATAAGCAATTCTACGTGTCAGTCACTTTAAGAGCTGAATTAATCCAAAATAAACAAAATAATGACCAAAGACAGGCTGTGGACTGACCGCTCCTTTGTCCTCCCTTTCCTTCAGGTTTCTGTTGACTCATGTTTTCCCATTGGAATTCATGAGTGAACGGATTGCCTTTTTCCTCTTGGTTGGCTGAGTGTTAAATCCTTTCCTTTTTCTGGAGTCAGTGAGTGAATACTGATCTCTTTTGAGCCTTTCCCAACCTAGAGTTTCAGTGTCGTGCAATATACGCACCAATTTTTCACTCTAAATTTTGTTCATAGTTGTCAGTTGTGGTTAAGACGGTGGGAAATTGTTGAACCTGCTCTCCTCTGACCCAACTAAGCATTTGTTCACTGAACTACGCAAACACACACAAACAAAAACATACACCTTGAATTAAACAGAATGTACACAGATGAAGTAGTGGTACACCAGTGCCAGAAGTGAATTGTATTACATAATGAATCTGTCATTATGAAAATTTAATGTGGTAAATTGTAACTGAAAATTATGTCTAAATGAAAATTGTAAATTAAATTATGAAGAAGTGTTGAATTTCATGTAAGTAAATTTTAAAATGTTGGAAAAGTTCTATAAGATGAATGAAATTGATGAAGCTTAAAACATGATGTGTTATAAATTGGATCCTATGAGAGAAGTCGAATTTCTTATAGTGTCAAATATTAATGTTTTTGCCTATGAGTCTTTACAGAGACAAGATAGCTAAACAAGATGGAGGCCTCCTGGGATACGTGGCGCCACAATATCTATTTTTCAGTACATTTGTATTAATTCCTTGTTTTTAATGATATTTTATTAATATTTTTGAATTTATATGTGAAATGTTTTCTGGAACTGTCCAAAAAGCTGAAGTAAGAATGCTATTGGTGAAGAATTAAGAATTTTGTAACTAGTGAAAGAACTATAGAACTCCAGGGTAGCCAATACTAGGCATGGACTTGATAAAATTCAAGCATGTGAACATTTGTGTAACTTTAATTGTGGCAGTCCAATTCTTACTACTTAAAATTGGTGTGGATAATTGATATAAAAAATTTTAAAAAAAGTACTATTGTTAACTATTGAATACATAATTTTCACGTGTGAAGGTAATAATTATGTAAATTTAGTGATTTAATTTTGTTTTGATAAGTGCTTTAAATTCTTTTTGACTTTTGTAGATAATGTTGTGAACTTTATTGTAATGATTAATAATGTGATATATTAGTTTCTGTCTCGACTGGAGACAGCTGTAAGTTGTATATTTCATCTAGAGCTCCTTCATGGTTGTGTACAATAATAATTTAATTTAGAGATAGTTAGGAAACCAAGTTAGGAATAAGAAAAGATAAATTAAGTTAGGAATAGTTTTCATTTAGGTTTTCATTTAATTTTGTTGATTAGGGACTGCAGCCCTGATCAGCATCCTTTTCAAGTAACTGTCAGTTGAGTTTGAATTAAATATAAGTTTTCTCTTCTGGAGACTTGTTGCACTGAACTGGCCATTCTTGTATGCACGCCTTGAGAGGACGGGGGGGGGGGGTTGTAAGGAAAAACATAAACTAAAATATAGGGGGGATTTTGTTAGGGAAAAAGGGGAATTGGCAATGAAAAATTATCAACTCACAAAAGTTCGCCATAAAAAGAGGAAGGGTTGTTAATAGCAAAAACTATCAATAGGGGTCGCCACTAGACGGGTACCGTTCAGAAAAGATATATTTTTCGGCAGAAGTAAGTTAGTAAAAAGATTACAAATGTGGAGAACATTTCATGATGAATCAGCGAAAAGATTGGGCGGGAGTGTAACAAAGAAAAGCTAGCAGTCGGCACAGAGATCTGATTGAGAGAAGACGAATGTCTTGATAGAGAACCTGGGTGGAGTGGTTGCATAATTATGTTGGAGCTCTGATAGTAATAATGAAAATAAACGAATTTAAACGATCTCTGTCATCTCATCTAATCATTCAGTCCACGATTGTCTTTAATTAATAACGAAATGAATACGAAACATGACATATGGATACGAAACGTGTCATATATATATATATATATATATATATATATATATATATATATATATATATGTGTGTGTGTGTGTGTGTGTGTATGTGTGTGTGTAAGTAAAATATTTAATTTATAAGTTTCGAAATTTAGGATATTTGTTTCATTACAAGTTTCACTTCAATTTACGTGACTTACTTTTAGCTTTTTATTTCGTTTCTCCATTTTTGCCAGAAAGTATAAATATGTATGCTATTTATTAAGTTTCGTGCTTAATACTTGCTATTGTATTAATCCTGCGTCGGTTATTTAGATACATATTTTCACTCATGCAAAATAAATTTGTTTCATTCGAAATTTTGTTTATTTTTCAAAAGCTTCGGTCTCTTTTGTATCACGAGATGAATTACCTCGAACAATTCAAGTTTCATGTTTCACGCCATAAGTAATAGTTTAATATCTTCAAACATTTTTCATTTCTCTAGATTGCGTCTTTATAACTAAAATTAATATCTTTTTGACGAATTATTTTGATAAAGAAGTTTTTCAGAAGAGAGATGAAATTTTGAATAATGACTGTATTTTCACAATCCTAAAACTCTACTGAAAATGAAAAAAAAATTCACATCTGTGTCGCAGATAACTAATTGCAAGATCCAGAGAATTATAGTCACATGGAACTTAAAAACTTCATCTGAGAAATAAAATCTCTTTTTTTGTCTAAGAATGTATATATATATATATATATATATATATATATATATATATATATATATATATATATATATATATATATATATATATATATATATATATATATATATATATATATATATATATATATATATATATATATATATATACATATATATATACACTCTTAGACAAAAAAAAAGGGGACTAAAATCGGTAGATGTGATGTACATATACAGAAAAACAAATTATTACAATTTGAGAAAAATTGGATGATTTATCAAGTGAAAGAGCTTCACAAAGTGAAAAAGTCTATAACGCGTTGGTCCACATCTGGCCCATATGCAAGCAGTTATTGAGCTTGGCATTGTTTGATAAAGGTGGCGGATGTCCTCCTGCGGGATATCGTGCCAAATTCCGTCCAATAGGCACGTTAGATCGTCGAATTCCCGAGCTGTTTGGAGGGCCCTGCCCATAATGCTCCAAACGTGCTCAATTGGGGAGCGATGCGGCGACCTTGCTGGCCAAGGTAGCGTTGGGCAAGCACGAAGACAAGCAGTAGAAACTCTCGCCGTGTGTGGGCGGGCATTATCTTGCTGAAAAGTAGGCCCAGGATGGCGTGATATGAAGGTCAACACAACGGGGCGTAGAATATCGTCGACGTACCGCTGTGGTGTAAGGGTACCGCGGATGACAACCAAAGGGGTCCTGCTATGAGATGAAATTACACCCTAGGCCATCACTCCAGGTTGTCGGCCCGTATGGCGTAAAACAGTCGGGTTGGTATCCCAGCGCTGCCCGTAGCGAATACGTGTCCATCTCCGAACACGTATTCGCTAGTCATCGACGCTCATTTTGAAGCGGGACTCATCACTGAAGACAATTCTACTGCAGTCAGTGACATTCCTGGTCGAATGTGCCCACTGCAAACGGGCTTGTCGGTGCACACAGGTAAATGATACTCGGCGCAAGGGGCAACATGAGCTCAGCCCCCTTTCTCTGAGCCGCCTATGAATGGTCCTTGCGGTCACTGAAGCACCAGTTGCATGTACGATTGATGATAATGATAAATCGGCTGTAAGTGCCGCTCTGACGATTGCTCGGTCCTCACTTTCTATCGTTTCTCTAGGCCGGCCGCTTCCTTCTTGATGTTGTGTTCGACCATGGTTCACCCATTCCTGCCAACATCGTCTAATAGTGGCATCGCGCCTATCCAAATGTCGAGTGATTCGCTGATTAGACCAGCTGGGTTCTTTGATCCCAACTACACGTCCTCTCTCAAATGCTGACATCTGCGCATATTGTTCACGCACCTGTATGAGAGGCGTAGTTACTGTCTACCGCAGTACACGGAATGAGATTCGCAGAGAATTTATGACCTGGAACCATAGGACCATAGGAAATGGGTCACAACTGCAATAAAGAACTGGAATCGAAATTTCTCCTCTTTAATATCCTGCTAGTTGCGCAGTTAAGATGTGCTGCAGCGTCACATATTAATTCATTGGCCGCCAAACTTTAAAATTTTGCATTTTCCGTCGAAACCTGTATGCATATCAATTTGTGTCCAATTTGCATTACCCCTTTTGGTGCGTCGTGTTTTTGTCTAAGAGTGTATATATTTATATTTATATTCCTATAAGCGAACGTTTTGAAACGATAAAATCATTTTTTATCACAGCCGGTTTCGAGGACCACTTTTTGGATACTTCGGGACCACCTGTAAAGAAATAATGCCTTTAATCATGTTTTTTAATGCAACTTCAATATTTTACCACCGTTAAATTTTTTTCCTCCACCCCTTTGTCTACAACTTCCGTACAAATGTTTTTTTTTCCCCAATGCGGAGGCACTTGTCGTGAGACAAATGAAGTTATTCAATAACCGTAATAAGTTGGAAGTTAATAATAAGTTGGAAGTTATTCAATAACCGTACAAATGTATTTTGACTAAGTTTCACGAAGTTTACTTACTATTTTTTAATAACTGCATTTGAATTTTAGTCCAGTTAATTATGTTTTGGATTTTATTTCCGTAGACAGAAAGGCTGAATTAAAATTGTCAGTTATTGCGTAACCTTTAAATTGTTTAATTGCTTCTAAACTTTTGATAAAACCATTTATATCAGTCTCATTCAACATCTACAACAATAGCTTAAAATCTCCTAATGTTCACTGATAAGGCATTTATACGTTGCTCAGAAGTTTAATTGCCATTCTCAGACAGTAAAACATTTCTTTCAAATTCCTGAGAAGGTAATTCCCTAAATCATTTGAAATTAGCTGTTAATTTTATCTGCGTGGTTGTTGAGTTAAGATACCATTAATTATCTTAACTTCTACTGTGAATGCTGTGATTGTTTAGTATTTGTAGTCTGGATTTTAAATTAGTCTAAGCAAATTTCGTTGTGGTCCATAAAAATATTTATATTTATGCTAATAGTATACCGCACGTTATGTAAAATCTTATTGTAAATTATGAAAAGATTTATAACTATGTCGTCGGTTTACCTCACGTTATTTAAATTTTAATTGTGAAACATTTATATTTGTTCCTTTCGTTCAACGTAAGTTATATAAAATTTTATCTTGGAACATTAAAACGTTAATATTTATGCCACTGGATTACCGGAAGTTATTTAAAATTTTATTGTGAAACATTTATATTTATTCCTTTCGTTCAACGTAAGTTATATAAAATTTCATTTTGGAATATTAAAACGTTAATATTTATGCCATTGGATTACCAGAAGTTATTTAAATTTTTATTGTGAAACATTTATATTTACTCCTTCCGTTCAACGTAAGTTATATAAAATTTTATTGTGGAATATTAAAACGTTAATATTTATGCCACTGGTTTACAGGAAGTTATTTGAATTTTTATTGTGAAACATTTGTTAATTATTCCTTCCGTTCAACGTAAGTTATATAAAATTTTATTATGGAATATTAAAACGGTGATATTTATGCCACTGGATTACCGGAAGTTGTTTAAATTTTTATTGTGGCATATTTATATTTATGCTATAATTTCACAACAAGTAATTAAAAATTTTATAGTGGAATACCAAAATATTAATATTTATGCCACTGGTTTACCGGAAGTTGTTTCACTTTTTATTGAAGCATATTTATATTTATGCAATAGATTCACAACACGTAATTTAAAATTTAGTTATCAAAATATTAATATTTATGCCACTAGATAAACAGGAAGTTATTCAAATTTTTAATGTGGAATATTTATACTTATCCCTTTCGTTAGACGTAAGTTATATACAATTTTATTATGGAATACCTAAAGATTAATATTTATGTTATTGGCTGCCTTCAAGATAGTTGAAATTTTACTGTAGAATATTAAAAGATTTACATGTATTCAATTGGTCCACTGCTAGTTATCTCAAATTTTATTGAGGAATATCAAAATATTTGCATTAATGCCACTGGTTTACCGGAAGTTGTTTAATTTTTTATTGAAGCATATTTATATTTTTGCCATAGATTCACAACACGTAAATTAAAATTTTAGTTATCAATATGTTAATATTTATGTCACTAGTTAAACAGGATGTTATTGAAATTTTTAATGTGGAATATTTATACTTATACCTTTTGTTAGACGTAAGTTATATAAAATTTTATAATGGAATATCTAAAGATTATATTTATGTTATTGGCTCATGATAGTTGAAATTTTATTGTAGAATATCAAAAGATTTACATGTATTCCATTGGTTCACTGCTAGTTATCTCAAATTTTATTGAGGGATATCAAAAGATTTACATTAATGCCGTTGGAGTACGGAAAGTTATTTAAAATCTTATCTTTTAATATTTATGCCGTTGGTTTAGCGCAAGATATATCGTTGAATATCAAAATATTTACATTAATGCCGTTGGAGTACGGAAAGTTATTTAAAATCTTATCTTTCAATATTTATTCCGTTGGTTTAGCGCAAGATATATCATTGAATATCAAAATATTTATATTTATGCCATTGATTCTCCACAAGACGTTTAAAATTTTATTATGGAATATCAAAATATTTGAATTTATGCCATTGGCTTACTGTAGTGATTCTCAACCTTTTTATGTCCAGGCTCCCCTTTTGGATAACCTCCAGATCCCCCACTCCCAAAGGCCCGAAACATGCCAACATAAATGAAATATAAAAATGCGTAGAAATATCAAAATATGTGAGCTTAGAACACCCAACGTGCATGCGAAAGTTTATGTTGGTATGCTTAATTAGAGTGGAGATATTATTTCTTGAAATATTACAGCTTAGAATAAATAGAGGGAAAACTCGGGTCATAATAGTTTAACAATGATTTTATTAAATAAATTAAGCATGAGTAAAGAAAAGCATAGTTCATCCTGATACATAGTAAGGTTTATAAGGGTACAAAATCAGAGTTCAGAACACGCGGCATAACTCCTGTGTCTTATTGCAGAGTCATACCGATTCAAATTTATACGAGAATTATTAGCTTTCATATATCTTTGAAGCGCGGTATAAAGGGCCTAAGTAAAAAAAAGTGATTTTTAGATATTTGTCAGTATTGATAAGCGAAACAAAAATATTTTGACTGGTATAAAAGGCTTAGGTCTATTAATTTTGTATACAAAATTACATTTCTTTGTACAAATGACTTAAGTCGAAAAAATTGTGTAAAATTTACTCAAAGCTTACTTACTCTCGTGTAAAATTTACACCAAGCAATCAAAAAGGCATAACTTGAATTGTGGTTTTTATAGCAATCGCAGAACTATAATTTCGACTTGAGTCTTTTGTACAAAGAAATGTAATTTTGTATACAAAATCGATTGACCTAAGCCTTTTATACCAGTCAAAATAATTTTTTTTATCAATACCGACAAATATCTAAAAATCTCTGTTTTTGATTTAAGCCCTTTATACCGGGCTTCAAAGTAGGGATGCCAACTTTTTCTCTGACGATTCCGGGACAAATAGCTCAAAACTGAACATCAACATCATTACCAGTCAGCCATTACCTAGTTTTCTGAGGAAACTTTTTATGTATGAAAAAATTAAAATACAGTTTTTTTAAATTTATTTTTTATATTTTTTATTTTAACTATTATAGATACTTAATTATTTATATACATACTAGCTGAAAACCCGCGATTCGCTACGAAGTACATTCAAATTAAATACAACGGTCAACGTATACAATTTATGCCAAAAAATAAATATATATATTTATAATAAATGCGATGATCAATGTATACAATTGATGTAAAATATATATCTATCTATATATATATATATTTATAAAAAAATCGTAAGGGATATGCATTTTTTTTGGATAATATCCAATCGTCTGCTGCATTAGAAAGAGAAAAAAATATTTTTTTTGTCTATTTAGTTGTTACGCACGTGACGATAAATTTATTGAAAATACCAGAAAAAGAAATCACGTGATCAGCATTTAATAAATTAAATTCTAAAAATTAATCTTTAAAAATTCACCAAAAATCAGGAAATGGAGGTAAAAATTCGAAAAAAATTTCATTTTGAAGGAAGTTTTATGATCTTTCTCGTGATATAAATTTTATAACCCTCAATGTATTATTTTAAATGCAAGCGTAAAAAAGTTTAAAAAACAGCTTAAAAATTTAATTTTAAAAAATCTAAGAAGAATTTTTGAAAAATCTTTCTTAGTGCACCCCTACACTATTACAAGAATCGCCATGGAAAATTTCAGCCCTTTAAGTCCAGCGGTTTGGTCTGTGCGTTGTATGTCAATCAGTCAGTCAGTCAGTGAATGAATGAGTCAGTTACGGAACTGTTTTATATATATATATATATATATATATATATATATATATATATTACATATATTACATAATAATAATAATAACAATTTTAAATCTTATAATTGCGAATTTAAAGTTATATTTTTATGGGTTTTTCCAATAATCTTTTCCCTCACCTTTTGCTGCAATCACCAATTCTTTCGCAAGTGAGTCCGTATTTAAAAAGATCGCAAATTCTGCACACAATTCACTATTTACTAAGTCGATATTCATGTTGTTCCTGGCCTTCGTCCACACACTGTTTATGTGACTAAATACTCTCTCTGGGTAAGCATTACTCGCAGGGATGAACAAAATGAAAGACGCAATTTTCATCAGTTCGACCTATTTTTCATGCTTTTTGAAATACTCTGCCCATAGTTTGTCATTGCAATCACCATCTGTGCAATCACCGTGTACTTCCTGATCTGTATATAAATTTATCTTGTAAATAAATATCTCGGAAACATTAATTTTAGTCTTTGACGTTCACGCTACCTGTCGGATTTCTACGACGACAGAACGTTCAACGGATTTACACGATGTCAATTTCAATTTTAAAAAAAATTGGAATAGTTTCCGATACATTCCGTGACAATTTAGCATTCATCCGGGATCAGGGACAGCGATTCCAATTCCAGCAACAATTGGCAACCATACTTCAAAGATATATGCTGAAGTAAACACCGTGAGAAAATCTGCATACCGCCAGTCTTCTTGATTCTAAAATTCGGCTGAAACAACGGGTGGGAAATACCCCAACAGTTTACGAGGGTGCGGCAGCAGTAGCCAAGGCAGCCAAATAAAGACCGGGACAGTGGCGTAGCAAAGGGGGGGGGGGGAAGGGGGTCTATCATGCCCCGGGCGCCACTCGCAGAGGGGCGCCAATGTAAGATCTATATATTATATTACGATATGTTTTCGAGGTGGATGCCAATATAAGGTCTATATATTATATTACTATATGTTTTTCAGGGGAGGGCCCCAATATAAGGTCTATATATTATATTACTATATGTTTTTCGGGGAGGGCACCAATATAAGGTCTATATATTATATTACTATATGCTTTTAGGGGAGGGCACCAACATAAGGTCTATATAATATGTTACTATATGCTTTTCGGGGGGGAGTGCCAATATAAGGTTTATATTATATTATTATATGTTTATCGGGGGCGCCAATATAGGATCTATATATTATATTACTATATGTTTTTCAGGGGGCGCCACAAAGGTATCGTGCCCCGGGCGCCAGTTATGCTCGCTACGCCACTGGACCGGGATTCTAGTAGTAGCACAGATTATGAAAAGGTGTGTTGACAAAAATTAACACTTTATGCAGTTTTTAACACTATCTCATTGCAATTATAAAATAACTGATCAAAAAGTAACAAAAATACGATAATTGTCATATACTAAATCGCTGAATCTAATTTTTGTTTGCAGAAGCCTTGTTAAAATACGTTCTACACATGCATTTATAACCGTCCACGCCCTCCTCCCGAATATCCCTCACGCCTACCAGGGGGGATGAAATTGCTTCATTGCGATATGAAATTGCTTCAAACAAGGTATCAGAAATTTCGCTACGGAATACTTAGTTTTTGCAATATGCTGAAGGTTCAGTCAGCTTCTAAAGATTGCTTACTTTCACTACTGCAAGCCAGCGATATTTGCTGCTCTCGCAAACAAAACTACGAACGAAGCGTAGGTTTTCTGTATATTTCGATTGTAAATTAATATGAAATTGTTTCAAACAAGGTAACAGAAATTTCGCTACGGAATACTTAGTTTTTGCCATATGCTGATGGTTCACTCAGCTTTTAGAGATTGCTTACTTTCACTACTGCAAGCCAGCGATATTTGCTGCTCTCGCAAACAAAACTACGCTCGAAGCGCAGGTTTTATGGATATTTCGATTGTAAATTAATATGAAATTGCTTCAAACAAGGTAACAGAAATTTCGCTACGGAATACTTAGTTTTTGCCATATGCTGATGGTTCACTCAGCTTATAGAGATTGCTTACTTTCACTACTGCAAGCCAGCGATATTTGCTGCTCTCGCAAACAAAACTACGAACGGAGCGCACGGTTTTCCCTCTGCCGACCAAATAAATCCCATCTGACACCTCATTCAGTTCCCCATCACGGCGGATAAAGCGAATCGAAACCTACCTCCGCTGACTCCGAACTTCCACTCTCCCCATCTCCCCACACCGATTTCGCGGTGTCAAAACTCCCCAGCGCCGCGGTTTTTCAACCAGTCAGCATAAAGCTTTCGGGCAGGGAGGAAGCTCCGACAACCGCTCCACAGAGCTCTCTCTCTCTCTCATTCATAAACAGATATCGTAGTAAAGTAATAGTAAGAGAGTAGTAATTTTTTTGTGAATGGGAAGACTCTCGTCACCTCTGTTCGTATGACAGAATGAAAACTAGTTCCCGACTTGCGGCGAAAAATTGCAGTTTGTCAAGATAAATGATGCCACATGCAAATTAGCGTGGAGAAATTTATTTCTGTGGAAAAAAAAGAATTTTTCGCACGATCCTTCAAGAAAAATATTCGTTTTGTGAGTTTCCAGCCTCATTACGTATTTTCTTCTGTTTGGGTGATGTTACGTTAGCTGCCAGTTGAAATCGCCTCTTCCTATATGCGGAAACTTGTAATTTATTCCTAATGCTATTTTCCGAGCGTCATGAAGTGATATAAAGTGTGCGGTATGTTATTTCTTGTGTAAAATACAATTTTTATTAGCGAATACTTTGATGCTATTTTTGCCTACAGCTTAGGTGGATGAAAACGGTTTGTGTTAGAAAAATTCTGCTGATTTTGTTGCAAATCTGATCTTGCGTAGTTCCTTGCATAATTTTATTCGTAAAATTTTTACTGAGATTTTCAAGTGCTACGGAATTTTCTACAAATAGATTGTTAGCAGAGGAAAATTTTTTGGATGTGGAATTAATTTGGATTGTCTAAGTTGAACCGACGTAAACAAAATTGAGAGTTCTTATTTGCGCAATTATTTTACGTCAAGATCTTAGGCTCGGTACTCTAATGACCAGGTATGGATTACTATGACTTAAAACGAGATCTTGCCCTTGTGATGCACATCTTTGACCTAAGAGCTAAAAGTGATTTCATTGAACTTTTGACATAATCTCTTTAAAATGAAGAAAATCGCATTGAAAACATCCTTTGCCACTGACGGACACGTCCTGGAATAATCTTCCTAAAATCTGAAATAGAGCTGAAAACTAGCGTATCACGCTTCGTGATAAATTTGGCTTAAAATCGAAACAAAAAATAACTGGATATATATTGTTGGATTTAGCAATGCCTTTGACCTGCGCATTGCAATGCTGTGCAATGCTGCTTAATTTGTTGCTGAATATTTTACTGCTGAGCAACTTAGCTTACGGTTCCCGCAACTGGATGCGGCCATCCCCGTCGCTGGATCTTCCAGTTTTGGACCTCATCGAATCAAAAGACAAGAGGTACGACCCCAAACCCGAAGACATGAATCCCAGACACCTTCGAGAACGCATGGGAAGGGACTTTGACAGGAATTTCATGTCCGAAACCCGGCCAGTGGAAAGCATATTGCATCCCAACGGGTCCGTGGAGTTCAGCTTCAAGCGTACGCGCCGTGGCAAAGTTGTCCCGGCCTCCAAAATGCCCAAAGAGATACGCCACTTGAGACTGCACGCGCTGAAATTGCCCGACGGTAGCAGGTTCCGCATGAAAGTCGGCAAGAAGATGAGACGCAAGTTCAAGCAGCTGCTCTGGGCGTACACCTACTGCCCGGTCGCGTACAGGTGGAAAGACCTGGGGCTCAGGTTCTGGCCCCGGTGGATAAAGGAAGGGTCCTGCCTGACCCTAGGTTCGTGTTCCTTCCCGAGTGGCATGTCCTGCAAGCCTCACAAGTTCGTCAGGAAGACTGTCTTGAGGTGGCACTGCCAGGACTGGAACAAAAAAAGGTTGTGCAAGTGGATTGCAGTGAACATACCGATTATCACGGAATGCAGCTGCAGTTGCTGAAGACTCAAAACGTTTGAGTGATGTGGATTTTGTTGTGAAGTGCAAAAGCAGGAAATTCTTATCTCAGGATTTTGAAGACGTTCGACGCATCCGCGGTAAGTGAAAATGTTCATGTTTCAATCAAGTTGTGATTTATCATAAAAATACGTTACTAATGTTTTTTAATGTATCTGTGACCAACTTCTAAGCTTTAAGTAGTTTCCACTGACGAAATCCAAGTAATTTTAATTTATATTTCTACTAGCTGAAAACCCGCACTTCGCTACGGAGTACATTCAAATTAAATACAACGGTCAATGTATGCAATTAATGCCAAAAAAAAAAATATATATTTATAATAAATGCGACGATCAATGTATACAATTGATGTAAAATATATATATATATTTATTTATTTATAAAAAATCGTAAGGAATATTTATTTATTTTTTTTTGGATAATATCCAATCGTCTGCTGCATTAGAAAGAAAAAAAATATTTTTTTGTCTATTTAGTTGTTATGCACGTGACAATAAATTTATTTAAAGTACCAGAAAAAGAAATCACGTGATCAGCATTTAATAAATTAAATTCTAAAAATGAATCTTTAAAAATTCACCATAAATCAGAAAATCGAGGTAAAGTTTCGAAAAAGATTTAATTTTAAAGGAATTTTTATGATATTTCTCGTGATATAAATTTTATAACCCTCAGATTATTATATTAAATGCAAACTTAAAAAAAGTTACAAAGACAGCTTAAAAATTTAATTTAAAAAATCTAAGAAGAATTTTTCAAAAATCTTTCTTAGTGCACCCCTACACCATAAGAAGAATCGCCATGCAAAATTTCAGCCCTTTAGGTCCAGCGGTTTGGTCTGTTCGTTGTATGTCAGTGAGTCAGTCAGTCAGTTACGGAACTGTTTTATATATATAGATTATAATAGTAAACGACAGTAAAACTGAGACCTTTTTAAAAACAAAATTAAGTGAAACTAATACCTTTAATTATAGAAAGATACTTTTTGTTCACTTTCTGTCTTTTATTCATCAAACTGTGTATCTTATTTATATTGACAACAATAATATATAATTATTTATGGTAACATCCTTATGGGAATCTTGTTGATCATGGAGTGTGTATTTTATAAAATTGTCCTAGGGAGAAATTTTCGCATTTCTTTCTTACAATACTGCCCTATAGAGGCATATTGTCGTCGTTATTCATACATTACATTTTCTGTCCAGTAGCTGGCGTTTACCTTGAGCTAATTACTACAAAGAGTAATTTATATAAAAAATAATTCAATAATACCACTCGCTGTGCTAGTTATTCGCTGCATTTTATTACTTAAACTAAGTATGAATTCAATAACTTATTATCATAATTTTCTTAGTTAAAACTTTCTGATATTTGAATTTTACTGTAGATGTCAGTATAAAGTTTGCATCTCCCTGGCTTTTCTGGCGTGTATTGCTCTAAAGATGGAACAAGAGCGTGTTGTCGGTACTTCGTTGTTTTCTCGGCTTGGAAAGGGATTTTCTTGTCCATACAAAAATACATTTTCCCCTCAATATATGTTTATATTTTCCCCTCAAACTGTATTTTTGTATGGCAGCTTTATCATAGTTTTCTAGCAGTTGTTTTCTAAGCTGATAAATCGAAGTTTTCTATGCATAAAATACTAATTACAAGCTCAAAATTTCAAGAACCTGACATGTTAAGTATATTTCCATCATAAACGCTAAAACGATTTTAAGGGGACTCACTACCCTTACATCTTTAAAACATTCGAATTTTTGAAAAAAATATATGTTAAATCCTGATCTTTTCTGAACAAAATAAAGCAAATCGCATGAAAATATTCCGCTTAGTTCCGGAGATATTGATATTCTAAATATTTAATTACTGATCAAGTTTATGGTAAGAAAAATTTTTAAACTCATTTTTCTCAAAATGTAATTTTGCATCATTCCGCAACTGATATCTCAAAAACTATGAAACATAACTCCACAAAATTTTTATCACTGCATAATCATGTTATTTTATTGCGATTGAACTAGAGTTATTGCAATCACTGCACATTTTGTTATTTTTTTACGGGTAAATTAATGCAAAAAATTAAGGAAATTTTAAGTATATTTTCAGCAGTTTTAAAAAAATTGAAAAAATATTTTAATGTTGACTGTTTTATGTTCAATTGTATTTTGAATTATTTATTTTAAATATAAAACAGGAATTATACATTTAAGTGTAAAATTAATTTCATAGTTCTGCGCGCAAGCCAGTATACAATAAAAATACTTAAAAAACAAAGTATATCTAAAGCTTTTTAAAAAAAAATTATTTAAAATTATTTTGAGAGTTGAAAATTTGTTTATTAAAATAAATATATCAATTTATCATATACATAAAATTTGGAAAAATTGGGAGTAAATTGAAATAGTTACAAAGAGTCAAAAAGTATGAAAATATGCCTTATTTCCCCGACTTAATGATCGTGAGTCCCCTTAATATCAGGTATCAATATAACATAGGACCTGTTCAGCAATGGGGATATAGATTGTAGCGGCAGAAATATATAATTTAAAAAAATTATATATTGCTGAAAGTAAAAAGTTGTAATTTTTTTTAAATTTTAAGTGATTTTGTGTGTAGCAGTTTTAACCCCTATCAGTTGTAATTGTTTCTTCCCTAAACAGGTTTTATTATGATTTGAAAGAATGGAATCTAGCTCATTGAATTCAGCTAACAAATTTGACAAAAAAATTAATTAATTATTTAACTTATCCTTTTGCTTTCTGGCTCTGACCGCCGAGAATATGCGCTGTTATAAAAATTATGAATAGCACAGATCTATCTCTCTGTCTGGAAAGCTCTTTCCTTTTTGTTGCCATATTCAAATGTACTTTGATTTTTAAAAATAAAATAAATTGAAATTAAGCTTTAATTGTTGAAATATTTTAATATTATACTTTCCATATATAATATTTTAATATATATAATATATATATTATATATGAAATGTAATATAATATTATATTCCATAATTCATTTTTATATAATATTTTAATATTATATAAAAATATCTTTCATACCGAACACCTCAATGGTTATATTTGGCACGTGTTCATTTATGAATTAAAATGAAACAATTATGGAACAACTAAATTTTTCCACCGCAGTTAATGTATTAATTGTTTAGCGTAAAAGAATTAAGTAAAGTGATGCTATTATGTGGAGTTCAGATTTTATTTAAATTTTAAAAAAAAATTGCATCTTAAACGGATCATAATAGTGCTGATATTGCATAACTTTAAATAATTAAAAATGTGTATAATTTAAATAAATATAAGCTATTAAGTATACAAATAATATTGACTTTGCAGACGTAAATTGATAAAATTTAAAATTAACACGTCATTTTTGACGGGCTAACCACTGGTGAAGAAATATTAGCTCAGCACTTTGCTATAGATATTTTGTATAAACAATTATGACCTATTTTTGAATCATTTTAACATTTGGTATTCTTCAGAACCAAATTTACCGTTTAGGTTTTGAATTAAAACTTGAGATCCTTGCCAGGGAAATTTTTTTCAGTTTTAGAGGCTAATTTAGAGAGTAAATAATACGACCTGTGCAGAATCTGCCGGGAACTTTTATTTCGCAGGGACCAGCTTTGGTTTTCATCGAAATTTTGTGGTATTGACTTGATTACTGCTGCGAGATATAGGAGAGGTTTTTTTCTGGCTAATAAGATTAAAATATATATTAGTTTAAATCTGAATTTCAGTATTAACAGATTAAGCGATACAGACTACGTTTGGCGGGTTGCCAAAATTATAACTCGCGAGGTACGGACGGACGGTTTTAGTGTCTGAAATTTTGCTTTCCGGAGGACCGTTATGGAGGAACGTAATCCTACGTTAAAATGTACTTATAACATTTTGCCAGCTGAGCACACATTTAATGACCAATATTAGTGATTTTGTACTTAGACGAGTCGTTATGTCGATCATAAATGTGCAGTTGATTGTTCAAACTTTTTATATCCTATGGTTTATAAAATTTGCAAGTATAGAATTTGAAAACACTGTAATAAAGCCTTTTCTGAAAGTTATAGAAAGAATCGTCTATTGCACAGGGGATTGTGCAAGTCAACAGCAAACTATTAACTTACCAGTGTGATTAGTTCCTTCTAACAGACCAATTATCCTCAACATTTTTATGTTTACCCCTCTCCTAGGAGTAAGTAACTTAAGTAACGTAAAAGTAAAGCGAGTAAAATACATTCTACACAAATTTTTGCTACCCATTCGCTCTCCCATTGAATAGCCCTTTAGCCTCCCTGAGGGGGAGCACTCTACCCCCAGGTAACCACTTTAATAGACGGTCAAAATTGTGGGTGGCTACTCATCTATTGAGTTACAGGTAACCCTCCTATAACACAGTAGATAGGTTCCTAGAAAATGCCGTGTTGTGTGAAACCGTGTTATATGAGACCCAGAGCCAGTACAGAAAGGGGGGTTACTTTCCGAAAACTTATTAAAAACAATTTTTTTTAAATTCCATATAAGCAACTTAATTTTTATTAAAAATATAAATGTATGTATAACACAAAACGAAAAGAAACAAAAAATATTATTTTCATTTAATGTGACCTTAATTTAATAAATTCCTTCCTCATCACTGCTCAGTACAATCAAACGGGAACGTTTTTTCGGTTGAATGATATCACCTTCACTTTCAGAACCTTTTTCTTCATTTAGATTTTTTGCAACTTCTAACTTGTTTATACATTTTCATGTAAAGCCACTATAGTTCATTATTCCTTCCCGTCATTATTTTAAGGTAATTTATTTTTTAAATGTGTTAAACAAAAATCATGTTATATAGCGCTGTAGAAGTACAGTGTTAGAGCGAAACCGTGTTACAGGTTGCAGTGTTATACGAGGGTTCCCGCAATTTATCCTATCGTGTTACAGCGAAACCGTGTTGTAAGATGCCGTGGTGTAGGAGGGCTACCTGTAGTATCATTAAGTATATATTTCCTAGCATACGTGATCAGATTGTTTATGCACTACTACCTAGAGACAATAAAGTAAGAAATTAAATTGTAAAGTGCAATTGTTAACAATGCTAGAAACAATGCCAAACAATGCTAGAAAAATCGGAAAATGAAAGAATATGATAGACTAAAAAATGTCACCGGCAATCTATTTCGATTTATTATCATTTTAATTAAACCTAGCATGAAATATTATATATATAGTTTATTTAAAACCACTTAAAAGTGTATGGTATGCAGGGCTGTCTTTGAGGTTATCCAGGTTAACCGGTTTTCCGTTCACACCCGTATGTTAAGGTGGCTCTGTTTGACATCACAGATCTTCAGTCAATATTAAGCTATGGGGAGTTTACCTCTCAGTGTTTATCTAATCGTAGATTAGCAAATGCCTATTTTTTTTTTAAATTCTGTTTTTATACGAAGATAGGCGTTTAAATAAAGAACATGTAGTTTTTAAAATTAAATTTTTTATTTAGTTATTTTTTTACAGTACATTTAAGTTGTGACATCCATCGCGACAAAATAAAAAATGTGTCCTGGAAAAATTAAATTTAGAAAACAAATTTTTTGATAAACACTCACTTGCGTTTGAAGATCCATTTCCGACTACTGTGGTGAGAACACATAAATATAAATTTGCTGATGTCTGACGAGGAAGACACCGACTGAAGAGTTCCCTGTAGCATAGCACTGGAAATAAAAATTTGGGATGCCAGCCGATGTCTTGCCTTAAATAGAATCTAAAATGCAGAGTTCAGATCTACATTTGATGACAATTCAAATTGCAACGGCTGAAGTTTCATATTTTAAATATCATGTATTTTAAAAGAGAGAATTGGGTAAATGTACCTTAGATATTTTAAGCTTTTAAGCTTCGCTTAATTTCCAGAATTTGCATGCAGTATCTTATTTTAATTTAAAGAAATAATAAATCTTACCTACAGTTTATCCCTTTGGAGGGAACATCTGTCTCTCAGGCAGCTATGGTTTCTTTATTCAACCCTGGGCCCCCTCTAGGCTCTAACAACCAATCAGTGGCGTAGCAAAGGGGGGGGGGCTCTTTTGCATTTACATAGAATGTTGTATATGTTAGGTCTACAGTGGCGTAGCAAAGGGGGGGGGGGCAAGGGGTTCTATCATGCCCCGGGCGCCACTCGCAGAGGGGCGCCAATGTAAGATCCATATATAATATTACTATATGTTTTCGAGGTGGATGCCAATATAAGGTCTATATATTATATTACTATATGTTTTTCAGGGGAGGGCCCCAATATAAGGTCTATATATTATATTACTATATGTTTTTCGGGGAGGGCGCCAATATAAGGTATATATAATATATTACTATATTATTTTGTGGGGGGCGCCAATATAAGGTCTATATATTATATTACTATATGTTTTTAGGGGAGGGCACCAACATAAGGTCTATATATTATGTTACTATATGCTTTTCTGGGGGGAGTGCCAATATAAGGTCTATATATTATGTTATCATATGTTTATCGAGGGCGCCAATATAGGGTCTATATATTATATTACTATATGTTTTTCAGGGGGGGGGGCGCCACAAAGGTATCGTGCCCCGGGCGCCAGTTATGCTCGCTACGCCACTGCAACCAATAGCCATAGCTATCCAGCAGTCGTAGTTTGATGTGCATTAAATGAAAAGTTTTAATTATCTGGTAGGTATGTCAATTTTTTTAAATACGTGCTGTGAAATTATACGTCAATTAAAAAAATAGTGCTTCTCCGTGGAATAAACCGTGGCAAAACGAGAATTGCTGATAATTTTGAAGGATTTTCCTCGTTTTAATTTACGGCGTTTTCGAGCGTAAGTGATATGAATGATGTGCAGAAAGAACTAAGATTAACGAAATTCAACGAAAGATGAATGAGGAGAGGATGTTTCAGTTTTGGCTAAAGAAGTGACTCAGTTTTTTTTTTGCTGCGACGTAGGTTTTTTTTTTTTTTAAATTTGCGCAGCAGTATCAGGAAGCCTATATGCCCTAAATTTTGAATTTGTCCTTGAGGGTTCTATATACGAGTCTATAAGAAGCTCTCATCCAATAGATTACACTTCTGATGCAACTGGTGATATATGTCTAAGGTACGGTACAGACGAATATTTTTTTATAGAACGAAATAGCGGAATTTAGTGAAATTTCGGATTATAATCGTATATTTTGGGTTAAGAAGTGTGGGTTAACACTTCATTGGGCACGCCGATTTTTGGAACAAACAGCAGGCGCGCGTTGCATACAGTGCAACGTCTCTTTCAACCTTGATTATTCCTTTTGTAATAAACTTTCTTTTTTCAAATTGAAAACAATAATTCTGTTTTTTATGACAGGATATAAAATGTTGATAATCTTGAGATATATTTATAATTAAATGCCAAAGAATGCAGATACAATCGCCTTATTTCAAAACTGTCTGGTTTAATGCGTATCAGGACAACTTGCGAATCGATTACGATTATGTCCAAAAACCTAAAAAGCAATGAGATTGTCCATCTTCGTGATATGCGGAATACCGTGTAATAGCTGCACATTTTATTTACTACATCAGCTCATAATTTTGTCGTTTTGCAATCCAGTATAATCACTGGTTTACCACGGTTAAAACAACGACTAACAATGAATGGGAAGGAATACAAGGGTCAGAAAATCAGACCTGCATTAGAAAGGGTGCAGCTATAAATAGAAACTGCTTAGAACATTCAAATCTTGCTTGTAAAAACAAACCATTCAAAATTACGAAAATGTTGCACTTTGTACACGGGCGCGCCCGCTGAAGGGTTAAGAAGGTTTTTTTTCTACAACAGCAGTTCTTAACGAGAACCCCTTGTGATACGAACTGGACTTCTTGGGGCTGAGCGGAAAATATTTAGTCATGGTGGAAAACCAACATCTTGTAATAAAGAAAAATTGTATATATATATATATATATATATATATATATATATATATATATATATATATATATATATATATATATATATATATATATATATATATACAGTGAAACTTCTCTATGACGGCCGATAATGGTTCCGAAAAAAATGGCCGTTTTGAGGGGGTGACTTTCGAAAGGTTGAGAACCACTGCTCTATGATATTGGATATTTTTATTGCTGTTGGGAAAAATAAGCTCGTATGCCCTAAATTTTTAACTGTTCTTTAGGGTTTTAGAATTGCATTTAAGATTTTGTTTTTAAAAAATTTTTGCTAATAATGGCATTTGCTGTGAAAATATTTAGTCATAAGCCAATATTAAGTCATAAGCCAATGCAGTTCCAATCCAATTTAGGATGACTTTTGTTTCTCTACCATTTTTTCCGAAATACAGTAAAACCTCGTTTATCCGGCTCTCGTTGATCCGGATCAGATTTGTAGACATTATTAAATGTTCATATTAGATAATAATTTTTAACTGTGATAGCAAGAACGTAACTAGAAGTACGCCAAATATTCGCTTTATAGTTTGATTCAATGTACAGTTCCTGCATATATTGTACAATAAATTATGGTAATAAAATGCTATTTGTTGAGTTTAAGAAAGCTTTGCTAGACTCACAATTCTTTGTTAAGAAATGATGTAAAAAGTTATTTTTATATTTTTTAATGTCTTGTAAACAATACTATTCAATTTTGTTACAAAACATAGTTTTTTTTATCGTAATAAACGGTCTGCTTAGTTAAGGATTTTGTTTTGCTTATTACCCATATTACCCGGATTTTCGATTGTTCGGATTGCCTATGATTCCAGTTAGTCCGCATAAACAAGGTTTTACTGTACTATAATACTCCTGATCAGTTTTCGCTTTTATGATTTAAGAACTAATAAATACGACTCTTAAAACTTCACGTTTTAAGGTTAGAATTATGCATTTAATGAAGAAAACGAGAAATTTCCCTTAAACGAAAGGAGAAAAAATAAATATTCCAGCTTTAAAAAAAAGCTTACCTGTTTAAGAGTATTAGATCAGTTTAACACCTACACGCAAAGCCAGTTTGATGCGAAATAATTTTTAGAGATGAAAATTTTCTGTTATCAGTTATTTCTTTTTATATCGCTTTATTCCCATTCACTGCCTCTCACGGTTAAGTTGTTATCAATCCAATTTTTAGTATATTCATTGCAATGATAAAACAAAATGTATTTCGTCAGAAGCTAACTGAATATCTACCTTTCCTAAACCAGCTGAGTAATTGGATTCTGTGAAAGCTACGTTTTGCTCGGAAGAAGCATGAATTATTCATAACCACATTTATTCGAGGCCTTTTGTCAATAAATACCCTCCCCGAGGCATCTTTTTCCAAGAGCACTCGGGCATAACTATATAAAAGTCATATTTGATAGCAGTTATTGGTAATCGGGTTCTCTTTTGGCGAAAAGTAAACAGTAAAATTAAAAGAAAACAGAAACCGTTATAAACGCTTAAATTCTCTTGACGTTAAATT
The DNA here is from genome assembly GCA_907164885.2 of Dolomedes plantarius. NCBI lineage: Eukaryota > Metazoa > Arthropoda > Arachnida > Araneae > Dolomedidae > Dolomedes > Dolomedes plantarius. Next base: position 2,737,603 of record OU015503.1, read on the forward strand.
TAAATGATATCTAAATAAAAACATAAAGCAGAAATTATCTAAGAAAAAATCAGTATACTTTGCCGCCTAAAAATGCTTCTTTGCTTTTGTGATTGAAATGTGACTTGACATTTTGGGTATAAAAGGAAATTTTTTTACATTAACCTTTCAGCGGGTGTGCCCGTGTATAAAGTGCAACATTTTCGTAATTTTTTTTTTTTTTTAAATGCGGAGGCACTTGTCGTGAGACATTCGCCTACACCACGCCGCAAATTTTACTGCCCATTTTATTGTGGGGGCACCATATAGGCGGACAGCATTACCCCCTATGAAGGGACGACACGAACGGAGGCATATTTCGTGGCGCGACGCCAGGATTCGATCTGAGCACAATCAGTACCGAAAGCCGGAGCGCTGTACCACTGGGCCGCCACAAGCCCATTTTCGTAATTTTGAATGGTTTGTTTTTACAAGTAAGGTTTGCATGGTCTAAGCAATTTCTATTTATAGCTACACCCTTTCTAATGCAGGTCTGATTTTCTGACCCTTGTATTCCTTTCCATTCATTGTTAGTCGTGATTTAACCGTGGTAAACCAACGATTATACTGGATTGCAATACGACAAAATTATGAGTTGATGTAGTAAATCAAATGTGCAGCTATTTCACGGTAAGGAGATTGTATCTGCATTCTTTGGCCTTTAATTATAAATATATCTCAATATTATCAACATTTTATATCTTGTCATAAAACGCAGAATTAATATTTTCAATTTGAAAGAAGAAAGTTTATTACAAAAGGAATAATCAAGGTTGAAAGAGATGTTGCACTTTATGCAACGCGCGCCTGCTGGTGTACCAAAAATTAGCGCGCCCGCTGAAGGGTTAAATATCCATTCCGAACACTTGTTTTCTTGTCAAAACAATTATAATAGCAGGCTGCAAGCGACGACACTCCAATTCTGTCATCTCAGTACTTCAGAATTCTTAAAATACGGATAACACTTTTATGTTTCTTTTTAAACTGTTGTAATTAAGAAATCTTTTCCAATGAGATGCTTATCTTATTATTTTATAAACAGTTTTTAACTGTTCTTGGTTTTTATAATCTCTAACAGTGATCTTTATATTGCCATATCTTCTTTATAATTGACTGTTAAATGTAAAATTAAATGAAGAATTTTTGGGTTCTCTGATATAGTTTACAACTAATATTTTTGTGATATATTTATTGCTGAATGAGTATTATATTTTTCACTTTACATTTGTCATGTTATTAAATCCGTTTTTAACATCAATTTCGAAATATTGTGTATGAAAACTATCAAACATTTGGTAGACTCCAATGTCCCCGACTCCAAAAGGCCTCGAATCCAATTACATAGAATCAGATTATTAATTTCTGTAGGAATTTAAAATAATATGTTACAAGTAAGGGCAAATTTTAACCATTTGAAGCGTTATATTTTAACTCGTTGAATGCGTTGAATCTAAAACTACATCTGTTGCTAGCCATGAACTTGGAACTTAATATTTTTTTTTCATGAACCAAAATAAAATGTCTTAGAAGTAGTGATATCCTTATGTAGTCGGAATATTTACCTCCTGGTAAGAGTTAAAAGTTCATCAAAGGGTACCCATGAACTAGGTGATTAATTTTTCCCCTCAGAACCAAAATAAAATGTCTTTGAAAAATTAATATACTTGTCTTTCCAGAATATTTACCTCCTGATAAGAATTAAAAATTCATCAATGGCTACCAATGAACTAGGTGCTAAATGTTTTTTTCATGAACCAAAATAAAATGTCTTAGAAGTATTAATATCCTTACGTAGTCGGGATATTTACCTCCTGGTAAGAATTAAAAGTTCATCGTAGGCTACCCATAAACTAGGTGCTTATTTTTTTCCCCCCAGAACAGAAATAAAATGTCTTTGAAGTATCAATATACTTATGTTTCCGGAATATTTTCCGGAATATTTACCCCCTGATAAAAGTATAAAAATGGCTAGTCAAGAACAGGTGTTTTTTTCTGAACCAATATAAAATGTCTAGAATAATTAATATCCTTACGTTTTCGGAATATTTACCTCCTGATAAGAGTTGAAAAGTACACCAATGGCTACCCATGAACAAGGTGTTTTTTTTTTCCCACAACCAAAATTAAATGTCTAGAATAATTAATATCCTTACGTTTTCAGAATATTTACCTCCTGATAAGAGTTGAAAAGTACATCAATGGCTACCCATGAATTAGGTGTTTCCCCCCCCCCTAGAACCAAAATAAAATGTCTCTAAAAGTTTTAATATCGTTACACTTGCGGATATTTACCTCCTGATGAGAGCTTAAAAAGCGCATGAACTGGGTGCTTAAATTTTCTTTTCTACGGAACCAAATTAAAATATCTTTAGACGTATTAATATCCTTTGTTACTGGAATATTTACCTCCTGATAAGAGTTTTAAAAGTATAAAAAATGGCTACGCATGAGCTAGAAGCTTAATTTTTTCTAGAACCTATATAAAATATCTTTAGAGGCATTAATATCCTTACGTTTTCGGGATATTTACCTCCTTATAAGAGTGTATATTTAGGACTACGAACCGAAAAAAAATGGTTCGTTTTCCATGCATTTTTTTTTCATTCTTGAAAGTGTGATAAAGTGTAATGTTTTTTACACCAGTAGTGTCAACTCTAAAAGTCATTTATTTCGTAGAAGGCGGTCAAACGTATGCCCTAAGATAAACACTTTTTGATAAACATAATAATTAACACGTGTAGGAAGACACCAATGCGCATCTTTAATTAAGTTGAGAAACTTAATTCGTGTACTTTTTTTTCGATTAACGTTATTTATATGTCAACCGAAGATGCGCCTTACGGTATTGTTTCATGGAAATTCCAAGAGCTGGAGGAAATCTGAGAATAGGATTAATCATATATGAGCTTTTCTGCGCTTCTTTTTGACTTTAATTGCATGCGAAGTGTTTGCTGGCTATGAGCCTGAACGAATATGGCTCTAAATATTTATGAAATGACGTTCTGCGACGATTTTGTGGCTTAACATCAACAAAAAGTGATCAGATGTGGTTTCGAAATAATATATTATATGATGTATCTCTTGTAGTTAAAAAAATAGGTGATAAGAAGATGTGCCAAAGCATTAGAAAGGGAAAGAAGCAAGCAGGAATTTGGCTTTTCGTGGATTACAGTTATTACTTGACTTACGGCTATAGGCGTAGCGTGGTTCTAACTTCTTTTTTTTGGGGGTGGGGGTGGGTGGGGGGGCACGAATTGAATTCCGTTAGGACCCTCCTCAGCGCATTGACTGTCGAACGGTCTTTAAAATATGAAATATTATGATTTTTCAAAAATGAATAACAATAGAATTGATGTTTGAGTAGTATTCAAAAGTTATACAATGAGAAAAATAAATATAATATAAATAAAATGAGAAAAAAAAATAGTATCGATATTTTGTTATGGATTATATCATTGTTAAAAACTATGTTAAGGCTAAAGACATAATCGGGATCTTCAGTTTCACAGTTTGAAAAAGCGAGAAAAAACCAACTTTCTTGAAAGTTTTCTACAATTTTCCGGTTTTAACGGAACTTCATTAATGTTTTAATTTATTTCAAGTTAAGTTGGGGGGGGGGGAGAAGGCACGTGCCCTCCAATTTGCGGTCGTAAGTCGATGATTACCTGCACTCTCATAGCGTAATTTGTCTATGTATGCGCATGGCATGTCTGAAAAAATCAGGAAATGATTACAGTTGTAGCAATCGAGGATAAAAGCTGGAACTGGGGAAGCAAGAGTTTATATGTGTTTGGAGAGATCCTCATCATCATTGGTATCCGACCAAAAGCCCTGGTCTGGTCTTGCTCTTTAGAGGTCCGAGACCAATACAGTCTGCCCTGGAACGCTGAAACGGGAAGCCAACCTGACACCAAAGAACCTGATCAAATCTTTACCCCCGACCCCCAACGTCGGAGAACAAATAACATTTTTACATTAACCTTTCAGCATTCATGCCCGTGTATAAAGTGCGACATTTTCGTAATTTTGAATGGTTTGTTTTTACATGTAAGGTTTGAATGTTCTAAACAGTTTCTATTTATAGCTACACCCTTTCTAATGCAGGTCTGATTTTCTGACCCATGTATTCCTTTCCATTCATTTGTTAGTCGTAATTTAACCGTGGTAAACCAGCGATTATACTGGATTACAGTACGACAAAAGTAGGAGTTGATAGAGTCTATCAAATGTGCAGCTATTACACGGTATCCTGCATATCACGAAGATGGACAATCTCATTGTTTTTTAGGCTTTTGGACATGATAGGAATCAATTTGCTAGTTGTCCTTAGATCCAATAAACCGGACAGATTTGAAATAAGGCGATTGTATCTGCATTCTTTGGCCTTTAATTATAAATATATCCCAATATTATCAACATTTTATATCTTTTCATAGAACTCAGAATCATGATTTTTAATTTCAAAAGAAAAATTTTATTACAAAAGGAATAATCAAGGTTGAAAGAGATGTTGCACTTTATACAACGCGCGCCTGCTGGTGTTCAAAAAAAAAATTGGCGCGGCCGCTGTAGGGTTAAGTATTACAGTTGTATTACTTTCAACATTTTGATTACATGATAATAACAAAACATAACAAATGCCGAAAAGTGTATAAATACTAAAGATAAAGATTTGAATAAAGGAAAAGTAATGTTCTATTAATGTTATTATAAATTTGACGTTTATTAAGTGTATCTGATTTACCTGACGGAAATACGTGAGATAAATAATTTATTTTACCTAATAATGCTAAAAATGTTTTTACAGGACACAAAATGTGCGAAACGTCAAAATAATTATATCGTACCCCGACGAGAAAAGTGACACAACTCAATAATTACAAGATAAAAATAACTTTTTATATACAACGTTTTTAAATTTTCTGTTGAATCATATAAACTAATTGCACAAACCTTCACTTAATTATTGTTTTTCACTTTCTTTTATTAAATTTGAATCACTTTTTAGTCGTTTCCACTATCCACAGACTTTATAAACTGCTAACTTTTATAATTTTTTCAAATTTTTCGCACAAAATTTTTGTAAACAAACTAAATTCACATGTATTCTGTTTTCAAAATCGTCATACGCCGTTACGCAAAAAGTGTAAGCATTGAATTCGATCGAAGCGCCACCTTGCGGATTTTTTCCGAACTAACTTTCCAAATAAAACAAAACTACCTGAAAATGAATTCAATCTGCTTAAAGATGGTTAAAAGTATTAAAAGAATGCATTGTCATCGTGTTCTGAGCTATTCTAAAAGTTTCAAATGTTTAGCTAGTCGGGAAGTTAGTTAAAAATCGATCGCAAGATTTGTACTGGAGAAATAAGAAAGCGAGATAATAAAACGTGGTAAAAATGCAGCCTTTGAGAAACATCAACTTAAAGACTACTATTTAGCTTGAACTAGCATTACAATAAAACTGATACAACTGCCCTCACTCAGGTGGAAAAATTGCGAGATAGAGATGTGTCGGTTTTCGTGCACGATTGGGCGCTTCAGACATATTTTGCAATGATATAATCTCAAAATTGCCATTTTTTGACTTATGTCATTTTTCTTGTCGGGGTGCTATAGGTGAATTGTGGTATAGTGACACTATAACTCAAAATTTGGAGGGAGTGTGTATAACGGAAGACTTGGAAAAGAAATTATTGACCAACTGCACCTCTTTTAACCACTTTTGTCTCTCTATATAAAAGAGTTCCGTAACTGGCTGACTGACTCACTGACATACAACGCACAGACCAAACCGCTGGACCTAAAGGGCTGAAATTTTACATGGCGATTCTTCTTATGGTGTAGGGGTGCTCTAAGAAAGATTTTTGAAAAATTCTTCTTAGATTTTTTACATTAAATTTTTAAGCTGTTTTTGTAACTTTTTTTTAAGTTTGCATTTAAAATAATAATTTTAGGGTTATAAAATTTATATCACGAGAAAGATCCTAAAAATTCCTTTAAAATGAAATCTTTTTCGAACCTTTACCTCGATTTTCTGATTTTTGGTGAATTTTTAAAGATTCATTTTTAGAATTTAATTTATTAAATGCTGATCACGTGATTTCTTTTTCTGGTACTTTAAATAAATTTATCGTCACGTGCATAACAACTAAATAGACAAAAAAAATATTTTTTTTCTTTCTAATGCAGCAGACGATTGGATATTATCCAAAAAAATAAATATCCCTTACAATTTTTATAAATATATATATATATATATATATATATATATATATATATATATATATATATATATATATATATATATTACATCAATTGTATACATTCGTCGTCGCATTTATTATAAATATATATATTGATTTTTTTTTGGAATTAATTGCATACATTGACCGTTGTATTTAATTTGAATGTACTCCGTAGCGAAGAGCGAGTTTTCAGCTAGTTAAAACATATGTATAAGCTTGCCAAAGCTTAGGTCACCTGTGATGAAACAAAGAAGAGTTTTTTTCTTCTTTTAACGTGCTAGGTTTCATGGTCAATTTTAAGACTCGTAAGGACTTTTTTGGTAAATACCATATGTTGTTGTTGTTGATGTTGCTTATACCCCTTGACCGACAGTGACATCAGATCAAGTTTCGAAGGCTATGGGCGATGAAGGTGCTGCTTCTGTTTTGAATTAGCACCACAAGGGTCGGAGTCCGACTTGGCTAAATGACCGGTCCCGTAATTTTGAACCGAGTCAAGTGACGAGACCGGAACACTTGACCCCACACGTCCAGAGGTAAATTTGAGAACTTGGAGGACATTGTAGCCACGTCCTATTTGACATGCCCGGCCAAAATTGGTGAACAAGGCGGTAAATTTGCAGCGACGAGCATCGAACCAGATACTTTCAGATCACTGGCATTCTGCTCTTGCCAACTTGGCCAAAAAACCATATGTGACTTCGTGAGTTGAAAATTCAACGGTAATTAAGATTTTTTACTTTTTTGGTAAAAAAATTAAGGTTTTCCAATGACAAACAAAAAATTGCAATTTTAAGTTCGTCAAGGTATATTTAAGGGCTTGGAAATCCTGTATTATTTTGTTTTCGAGCCATGTTAACACTCTTTCTGATAATTTGTATTTAAATGTTGTTGTTGTCGTCGTTTTCTACCAATGCAGGCCTATTGTCATTGGAGACATTCGCATATAATTCGCGAGATTCGTTGGTTGTTTCCAGTGGGGGCACCGTATAGGTGAACCAACACCACCCCCTGCTGCCACCTCAATTTAGACCAAGCAGTCCCAGGAGTGACATCTAGGGGCCTTGTACTTTCTCCAACCCTCTCTAACCTCATAGAAGGACTCCGTTCCCATATATGGCCTAGACACAAAGACATTCAATGGCTTTCGTCAAGATTCGAACCGAACAACCCCAGCTCCAAGCCCAACGCGCTACCACTAGGCTACATCGGGACCGTATTTAAATGTTAACCTTGTTTATTTAGCACGGTATGAATATTTGACAAAACGAATAATCCGTCAATAGATTGCCGGGAGCATAGTTTATATAAATTCGTTGAAATGAAAACCGTCTGGTGAACATTTTATGCATATCATTAAAGTAAAAACGGTACGTAAAGATAAACCTTTTTCAGTGGTTTATATTCATAATGAATTATTAAAAAAGGAGTAAAAGTTTAGGAGTTTTTTCTTTTTTTACGTTAGAGCAGCGTTTCTAAATCTCGGAATCCCGTTCTTAAGTTTTGGTTGAAGTGTTCATTTTATTTTTCTTACGTTTGCGGAGTTGCGGGGCTAAAAATGTCGAGAACCGTTGCATTAGAGAATTAAAGATAATAAATAGAATAAGATAAATTAATAAATTTTAGTCTCTCTTTTTCTTTTATCTAATAAAGAGCTGTTATTGGCATTATCTAAATTATATTTATTACTTACAAGGAACGCATGAAATACAGTGAAATCGCAGCTTTTTAAATCTAGAATAGAACACTCAAAAGTATGTTCGAATACTTGCTTATAAATAAATTCCTTTTTAGATCACAAAGCACTGGATTTGAGTCTCTTGTGCATTTGTGATTCGTTCACTGAAGCAAATGAATCTAAAAACACTCCATCCTCTATGGCAGTGCTCCGCAACCGCCGTGCTGTGGTACACTAGTGTGCCGCGAGGTGATCTTGACTGTGCCGCGGTTATTTTATCGATAGTAATAATAATAAAATTAACCACAGCATTAGTCAGAAATTTTCTATGTAAAATATTTCTCTAACTTTTTGCTAATATGTAATTTCCTTGGGTCGAAATTATACACTAAACAAAAACATGTAGTTACCATACATTGTATGTATGCTCAAGCGTCATATTTCTAGATTTCAGTTAAGAAAGAATATTCACAAATTTCTGTCAAAGCCATTGCAATTTTGCTCCCTTTTTCTACAACATACTTATACAAACAAAGCTTTTCGACACTGGTTCTAATGACCAGTGTCGAATGACAAACGATCGTGTTTGAAGGGTCTTGACCATGAACTTCTGGTAGCTCTTTCTAATATAGAGCCAAATATAAAACGTGCATATGTTCATCAAAACAAGCTCAAATATCTCATTAATAAATTAGTTATGTATAAATTAACTTTGATTTATTAGGCTTAAGTAAAGATCAAAAAACAAATTTTAATATAGAAATTTAAAGAGAAAATTTGTTTACTTGTAAACTATAACTTTATATTTTTGTTCTTGTGTTGGTGTACAATTCAAAATGATTTATATAAAACTTAAATGATTATAATTATCTTGATACATAGAGATATTTTATTGTGTTTTTATCTGATAAGAACATATACGTATTATTGTAATTTATGAATTTGCAAGCTTTTACTTTCGGTGTGCCACGGAATCATCGAAAAAACACTGTTGTTCCGTGTAAGATAAAAGGTTGCGGAGATCTGCTCTATGGGCTATTTTTGTTCACCTTTACGATGCACATTTTTTATAAGAAACCAACAAATCTTGCGGTGATAAGGCGAAAGTCGAAAGATTTAAAGTGGCCTCATTGGAACAACAAAAGCAGTAGAACGTCATTAAGGAGGACTATGCTAAATAGGTCGAAAACTTCTTGTTATTTTTACGTTTCGTCGTGAATTCAAGAAGTTTCCGTTTACAACAAAAGCATGTAGTTTGGAGGTTAGGCTTATTTCCCCGCTTCATCGTCTTACGTGTATTTTGAATGATAGCATTTTTTCATTGCCATATATTTCGGACTACAAGAAACACCTCAAATTTTTGGGAGGATTTTTAGAAAAGAATATTTTGTATTTTGTTAGGTATATAAAGATAATTTCAATTTCTTACTTAATAAAGATTAAAAAATATTTATAATAAATAATATAAATATATAAAATATGTTTAATATATATAATAAATATATATACTATATATAATAAAAGATTCATTTGAAAAATACGGTAGCTTTTCTTTTGTATACCGCAATCTCAAGGCACTCTCATATTCAATTCTCTTATTCTCTACTAGCTGAAAACCCGTACTTCGCTACGGAGTATATTCAAATTAAATACAACTGTCAATGTATGCAATTAATGCCAAAAAATAAATAAATAAATAAATATATAAATATAAATATAAATAAATATAAATAAATATATATATATATATATATATATATAAAATAATCTATTTATTTATAATAAGTATGACGATCAATGTATACAATTTATGTAAAAAAACAAAAAGTTTATATTTATAAAAAAATCGTAAAGGATATTTTTATAGACAAAATAATGTAGAAGAAAATATTCAAATTAAATCTAATAGGACATGCTAAAGAATATAGTACAATTAATACAGTTCAGTTTGAGGATCATATCTTTTACTGTATTTTAATATTTTTTTGGATAATGTCCAATCGTCTGCCGCATTAGCAAGGAAAAATTTTTTTTTTGTCTATTTAGTTGTTATGCACATGACGATAAATTTATTTAAAGTACCAGAAAAAGAAATCACATGATCGGCATTTAATAAATTAAATTCTAAAAATTAATCTTTGAAAATTCACCAAAAATCAGAAAACGAAGGTAAAGATTCGAAAAAGATTTCATTTTGAAGAACTTTTTATGATCTTTCTCGTGATATAAATTTTATAACCCTCAAATTATTATTTTAAATGCAAACTTTAAAAAAGTTACAAAAACAGCTTAAACTTTTTATTTTACAAAAATCTAAGAAGAATTTTTCAAAAATCTTTCTTAGTGCACCTCTACACTATAAGAAGAATCGCCATGCAAAATTTCAGCCATTTAGGTCCAGCGGTTTGGTCTGTTCGTTGTCTGTCAGTCAGTTACGGAACTGTTATATATATATAGATTATTTCACGGTTGTACTGATACGCAATAGTTACACAATATCTAAAACTTTTGAAATTTGAATAAAATCTGAAAAACTAATTTAAAGGGAATTTGCATTATCATAAAACAATTAGCCGTTTAAACAGTAGTAAAAGGTTAGAGCTCCTCTTTCGTAAGAAGATCTCAACTAACTTCAGACTAGTTCAGCATTTTCCCAGATACTAAACCAGAGTGTAGGAAAATGCTTCATAACTCACTGGATCATACTATTTAAGCATTTTTTTCAAAATCGAAATGAAATGTAACATCTCGAGACATTCGTATCTTCAGAGCATTCTTCTCAAACCGACTATTTGACTGTATCAAGTTCATTTGAGACTCTTAAAATTCATAGTACTTATTGTAAAAGTTGTAGAAATTGAATAAAAATGTGCTGCATACATCCTCAGCCTCCGGTTTTAAAAAATTTATCTTAAAATGATTATTAATAACTAAGATTGGTTAACATATTTTTCTCCGTTAAAACAGCAAACGATGTCTCATGTGTTTTTTATCATTCTCTATATCCCGAAAGTTAAAGTTGTCAATTTGTTTATAAATTATGCTAATGCCTAGAAATATCAAGAAAATTTCCAGAATGTTTCTCTAACATTGAATTAATTGTTAAAAGGGCATTTAAGGAAATCAGCTCATAAAATTGTCTGTAAACCCGTAGCTTGTAGAGAATGTATTAGATATTGTGTAGATTTCCCTTTTATCCAGATTTACTAATCAACGAAAATAAGTACCTCTTTTTAGAAGACCACCAATTAAGTTTCTAACATTTTGTTTTGTATTGTACATTTACAAAACTTTGAGTAATTTAGAAACCCTCTTTCAACAATAAAACAAAGATAAATATAAAATTATGGAAATTTTCAGTCACGAAACCTGAAGATAAAAATTGAGATTTAAATTTTTTTTTTATTTTACCAAGACTTGTAAAAAGCTAACAGTTTCTCTTATTATCAGAATTAGAATCTGTGTAAACTGCCAAAATTGAGCTTTCAAAAGTCCTAAGAACTTTTTTACATTTTTCAAAAAGGTTTTTCGCATAATGTGAAAGAATGCTTCGCAAAGTTAAAAGTGGAAGAGAAGAATTATTTATAACTGTAAAACTAAAATCTTTCTTTACCCTTTTAAATATAGTTTTATATCGTTATAATTGAAGAATTTTATAACGTTTTTAGATTAATGTTGGAATAATGAAGCATATATAGATGTCTATAATCTAAATGCTCAAATACTGGTCGAAAATTAATTAACTGCATATTTGAAAATATTATGTGTCCCCACACCAAGCAATTTCACTATTAAAGTTATGCGGTAAGTCACCGAAATAAACACTACCTTATGTCACAGGTTTAGTCCTCAGGACCAGAAGGGTATACCGAACGAGAAGACTTCCGAAAAGTGGTCGTTATAGTGGTGTCCGACCACTGCATAGAATTGCATTGGATTTTTATGAAGCATTTGGTAGGTATTAATGTTGGGAAAAAATCAGCGAAATCGAGTCATCAGATTAAAAATTAAAATATTAAATATGTTCTTCTATGATACATACAAGGGAAGTTACAGAAAATAACATTTTCTCTCAACGCCAGATTACGAAAATTGGCAGAATAAAGACATTAAAGTTTGAAGACACTGGATTCTGCTGTAATTAGGTGAAATGGTTCACCTAACAACATACAAATATCTAAAAAGGGAAAAAACGCTTCTTTTAAAAAAAAATAATAGCGTACTTTAGACATATGTAAAGAAAGTTTTTTAGTCGGGAAATTGCGAATCAAAAGAATTATTTCGGAAATTCTCCAACAAATGGGGAAATTAGTTTGTAGCATGGGTGGTATATTTATACAAATCCCTTATCGTTTTACAAAATACAAACTTCACTTACATTAACCCTGGTTGTGGAATATTGAAACAAAAGCAAAATATTTTTCCAGCAACGTAACCAAAGCTCGTTGGTGACAAAGGCTGAACTTTTAAAGCGCAAATCTAAACCGCCTCGAAAAATTGAAACTGTAATTTATAGAGTTGACGAGAGAATCTGTAAACGAGGTGATAAGTGATGCAAATTTTTAAAAAATTTTCGCCGATTTGAGGAGAATTTGTCGCCACGGTTCTTCACGTCCTTGTTATCCCGTGGAGTTATGCATTGCATTAGCATGCATTAACTTCTTCAATTTCATAAACAAAGTTGGCAGTCAGTCTAAAGCGATACACCACATACTCTGGTTCAGCGTTCAAGAACGAAGTTGATCGCCTTTATTCCTCTCATTTCGGCTGAGGGTGGAGTCCTAGCCCTGAACTTTATCCTTTGATTTTTTTTTTTCTCGAAGCGTGTGTGGTATTAATGCTGATTCTCCTTGAAAATGCTTCCGTTTTTGTTCAAAGTTATTTGACCCCTCTGCTTTCTGGAATTATCGCAGTCTTCATAACGTTTCATGTCATTCATCAAATTTCAACTTCTAATGTAGTTTAACCCTTCAGCGGGCGCTCCAATTTTTGGTACACCAGCAGGTGCGCGTTGCATAAAGTGCAACGTCTCTTTCAACCTTGATTATTCCCTTTGTAATAAACTTTCTTCTATCAAATTGAAAATATTAATTCTGCGTTTTATGACAAGATATAAAATGTTGATAATATTGAGATATATTTATAATTAAAGGCCAAAGAATGCAGATACAATCGCCTTTTTTTAAAACGGTCTGGTTTAATGCATGTAAGGACAACTTGCGAATGGATTCCTAGTATATCCAAAAACCTAAAAAACAATGAGATTGTCCATCTTTGTGATATGCGGAATACCGTGTAATAGCTGAACATTTGATTTACTACATCAACTCATAATTTTGTCGTATTGCAATCCAGTATAATCCCTGGTTTACCACGGTTAAATCACGACCAACAGTGAATGGAAAGGAATACAAAGGTCAGAAAATCAGACCTGCATTAGAAAGGGCGTAGCTATAATTAGAAATTGCTTAGGACATTCAAACCTTACTTGTAAAAACAAACCATTCAAAATTACGGAAATGTTGCACTTTATACACGGGCGCGCACACAAAAGGGTTAATAGAGACCTTATTTAAGTACAGTAAAACATCGTTTATCCGGATCTTCGGATAATCCGGATCATATTTGTGGAGTTTTTTTTTAATTTAATGTTCACATTAGGTAATAATTTTTAACTGTAATAGCAAGAACGTAACTATAAGTACGTCAAATATTCGCTTTTTATTTCGATTCAATGTTTAATAATAAAAAAAGGATTCAATGTACAGTATATATATATATATATATATATATATATATATATATATATATATATTTATATTAAATATATATATATAAATATATATATATATATATATATATATATATATATATATATATATATATATATATATTAAATATGTATTATATATATAAATTAATATATATATTTATAAAGTTTTTATTCTAAAAACTTTGACAATTTGACAGCGTGTGAATTTTTTAATTTAGAATTTTACTTCATTTATAAAACTGGAATTTCATTCTAAAGTTCCAGAAGACGCGAAGAAGATATTTTCCCTCTAACTTTGGCACACTTTTTTTGTCTTAATTTTACAACTTTTGCTCCATTTTACGGATAACAATTAACTATTCCTTGACGTGATTCAACCGCGATACGCACTAAAAGTCGCCACGTCCAATCCAATTACACCTATTATGTATATATATATATATATATCTGGTGCCCTGTATAAAGGGCTTAACTCAAAAACAGTGATTTACATATACCAACTTATTGGCTTTTATACCAATCGCAGAACAATAATTTCGACTCGAGTATTTTGTATAAAGAAATGTACTTTGTATACAAAATTGATAGACTTAATTCTTTTATACAGGTGAAAAGAGTTTTTTCGTTTTATTAATACAGGTAGCCCTTCCACAACACGGCATCTTACAACACGGTTTCGCTCTAACACGATAGGATGAATTGCGGGAACCCTAATATAACACTGCAACCTGAAAAACGGTTTCACTCTAACACGATAAATAAATTTGGAAAACCTTTGTACAATACTGTACTTCTATAGCACTAGATAACATGATTTTTGTTTAACACATTTAAAATTTAAATTACCTTAAAATAATGACGGGGAGGAATAATGATCTATAGTGGCTTTACATAAAAATGTATAAACAAATTATAATTTATTCATTTATAACTCTATAAAATTACTAGAAGGCCTAAGCTTAGTTGAAAATTTTGAATGCAAACCCTTCCGCTGAAAAAAGCCAAAAATTCAAAAGGGAGCTGCAAAATTGTCTATCTCCATACCGTGAATCTACAATGACTTTGTAAGAACCAGCAAATAAACCAAAATTACAGATTTTTTAAAGAGGATAGAAGGTGCAAAAAATCTAAATGAGGAAAAAGGTTCTGAAAGTAAAGGTGATATCGTTTAATCGAAAAAATCTGGTTTGATTGTACTGAGCAGTGATGAGGAATTTATTAAATTAAGGTCGCATTAAATGAAAATAATATTTTTTGTTTCTTTTCGTTTTGTGCTATACATACATTTATATTTTTAATAAAAATTAAGTTGTTTACATGGAGTTCTTAAAAAATGTTTGTTTTTATAAAGTTTTAAAGGTTTGTTTTTAACAAGTTTTGAGAACGTAACCCCCTGTTTTGAACTGTCTCTGGGTCTCATATAACGCGGTTTCACACAACACGGCATTTTCTAAGAACCTATCTACCGTGTTATAGGAGGGTGTACTTGTACTAACAAATATCTAAAAATCACTTTTTTTGACTTAAGCCCTTTAAGTGGTCCTTAATTTTTTTATGGTCCCAATTAGTCCGGATAAACGAGGTTTTACTGTAACATCTATTGGATCCTTTCAGGTTTTTGATATCGTATTCCATCTGTCAAAAGGCATATTTGTAAAAAGCTACAGCCAGGACCGTCAAAAAGGGAGCGAATAAGGGGTAAAATAATCCATTACCCTGATTCCAACAGACCCTGGAAGTACCCTGATTCATTGTTTAATCTATCGACTTCTGGCTGCAGCTAGTTTTCTTCCAGTTGTATGAGTTCACAAGCAAGTTATTTTAACAAGATTTGGTTCTTAGAAAATTAGACAGAAAAATTCTAAAGCTGTGTGTGTGTGCGTGCGTAACTAGTATGTCCTTCTTTTAATCAGAAACCATGATCTGCATTTAATATTCCATTCCCCAATTTAAAATTTAGTATTTTAAGCAAATATTTCTTAAACTCGTAAAATTGTGTTAAAATTTCGATACTTAGTTGTTTTTGACATTTGTGTGCGAAGTGTTTAAAAAAAAATTTATTACAGTAAAACCTCGTTTATCCTAACTAACTGGGACCATAGGCAATCCGTACAATCCAAAATCCGGAAAATCCGGGTAATATGGGTAATAAGCAAAACAAAATCCTTAACTAAGCCGACTTGCTGTTTATTACGATAAAAAACTATGTTTTGTAACAAAATTACATAGTATTGTTTACAAGATATTAAATACATTATATCTATGTATGCATGTATGCATGCATGCATGCATGCATATATATATATATATATATATATATATATATATATATATATATATACTGTACATTGAATCAAACTAAAAAGCGAATATTTTGCTGGCTTATAGTTACGTTCTTGCTATTATATTTAAGAATTATTACCTGATGTGAACATTAAATAAAAGAAAAGTCTAGAAATCTGATCCGGATAAACGAGGTGTATTGCAAGATGACCATAATAATGGCTTCTAAGTAAATCTAAAAAATAATTGAATTAAATTTAGCAGCCTTTAGTGGGCAGCGAAATTCAACTGAGCTTAAGTTGTGTAATAGATTGGATAACTTTACCTCAAATTATTATCCGACTCTCAGAGAGCTGTACATTTAATTTATGTTTGTTAAATTCTTATACTATACAATGTTTTCTAATGTTTTATTAACCACACTCGAACATAAAAAGATGGTTAAGACAACATGAAGAAGAAATTCGTTTCTAAAAAATTTAAGTGCATTGGCGTAATTTTAAACCAGGAACGTCACTTGCTGAAACAAAAACCTTGTTGAACGGTCTCTCTCTCTGTAAATAATGATAAAACTCTGGCAAGTATTAATGGAATTTCTTGATATCTTATTTCCTTGGTCTTCAAAAGTTATTGAATGTTTACCTTATCCTGTAAACAATAAAAAGTTTAAAAGTTTTATTCTTTGACTCTAAAAGTATACCGCCAAGTCAGATACGTAATCTACCAAACATTACCTTAATAACGAACTCTAAAAGATATAAAGTTTTTATTTATAGCTTACAAAATATTCCATCTTAACCACAGCTATATTAATTAGTTCATGGAATAATATACAAACATAACTATCCCTTGATATTAAAAATATATTCTTAGCCATAACTTGCGTGTCATGCAATATTTGACAGAGAAATAAAATTAAAATTGGTTACGAAATATTATAAATTCGGTCGCTTATTTGATGCAGGTAAAAAACATTTAGCCATTTATTGAAAGTGTCTTTGTTAATTTAAGTAAAAATTAGGACATTAATTTGGGTCTTGTCTTTAACAATCTGATGGATTTAATATTTGCAGATTTTCCATGAGCATTATTAACAGACTGACCTTTGACTATAATCGCGCGAATAAGCAGTTTTTCTCCTTTTATCACTGTTGGAACAAATTTTTGGCTCTTTATCCTGTGTAAGAAATTTCTCCCGGATCCCAGATCTGGAATTTGATCCTGAAGTACCTCGCAAAGCAAGAAACTGTCATTTTTTAAATACCGTTCATCGCATTTCTCCCCTTTCTTTTTGAGAATGACGTTTCAGGGTATCAAATTTATTTATTGTTCCATTTATTTTATATTTTTCGATTATGAAGAATGTTTTTTCTTGATTACTCGTCATGATTTTTAAAAGTCCTCCACCGTTATTTGCAACTATTTAGGGACTCTAAAGAATTTTTATTTTCACAACGCAAAGAACCTTTAAGCCAGTGATTCTCGACCACTGTGATGCGGCACTTTAGTGTGCAGCGAGATTCGTGGAGTGAGCCGCCACTGCTAATACCCATACATAAGCGACGTCAGACAAGTAGTTCAATCAGTTCTACCTTCCTAGCGGGGACTGGTTGAACCAACGCGCATGATTACTACAATTCTGGACTGGTAACTGGTAACTCTGGACTATTATTGCTCTGGACTTTTAACCCTTACGTCGGCTCATCTGTCTTTATACTGTTCCCCAGCACATCGGTCTCGCAGACCGCCACGCTATAAAATTAGGATATTTTCCTATTTTTGTAAGTTTTTCGCAGTTATATAAGTCATCAACGCAAAACTACTGCCACCTCTCATTCTTGAAAAGGGTAAATAAAAAATAGATTATTCGACAAAAATTTCAGAATCCGATTCCTCAATCTGCGATAGCGCGAGAGAGACAAAATGTCTGGTTCGTTGTGAAACGGGAGGAATTCTTCCAGCCATGCTAGCTACAACAATAAAACAAAGATCTTAGAAATAGAATGCATGCAGACTGACAGATAATTAGTGCGGTTCAAGGCTTACCGGTCATAGAGACTGGCAAAAATTTAAATCAGCTCAAGTATTCATCAGTCCAAAAGACCGACTATGTTTAACAAAGATTAAATTTACCGACAAATTACGAGCGGGCGAAAATCTCCGATGTGTTGTACTTGAAGGTCAGGCCCCGACTGAAGAACTCACAAACCCTCAACAGTCTGATCACCCCCACCACCACCCCACCCTTCAGAACAGGTGCAACAGCGGTCTCCTAGACCGATGAGCCGACGTAAGGGTTAATAATAAAGGTTACTTCGGCCCAACCCTAAAGGTATACAGCAATAAAAACTAATACCCAATCGCCGCGACAGGAATCCGCTACACCTATGAGATCCGCAGGACCTCTGCACGTCAGAAAATATAAAATTTTCCTAGAATCACCTCACAAGAACCTCGTGTGCATCCACGAAACAGCGACTCTTGTAGATCCATCCTTAGAACTCTATTCAATCTGGTTACAATATTAATGCAGTTGAACCTCCATATATCGAACTTCCCCATATCGAAATTTTCTATATATCGAACTCTTAGCAAATCTCCATGTTCATTACATAAAAAAACTGTTTCTATATATCGAAAAAATCTCTATATATCGAAATTTTTTTCACGACATAATGGGAGATTTTATTCCACTTTAGAATAAAATCTCCCAATTTTTGGCGTTTGAAACAATACGTCGTGAACTTCAACTTGCGGAAAATGTCCCTGATGAAGTTTTTAGTGGACTGAATAAATGCGAGCATTTCTTTGATGAACTTTCTGAAAAACTGGCTGTTCAGCATGATACTCGTAGTTTTTATTTAAAAGAATGTAACTGTGATCACTGTAACCACTGTCTGGATTGTTTTTTAAAGGTATATAGTACTCAATAAATCTTTCATATGAATTTATTTTTTAGTTATTAACTTTCATTTCATGTGATTCGCATATAAATTAGAAATGGAGTTTCGTATACGAAAATTAGCTTTAATTTTAATGTTTTAGGAGAATTATGATAAAACTAATATCAATTCTATATGTCGAAATTTATATATATCGAATTTTTTTTCCGGAATTTTGCTACTTCGATATATGGAGGTTCGACTGTATAATTACAATACATGAACACATTTATGAATACAAAAGAATGAGTTAATAGTGTTACAAATAACCAATATATATAATTTTTCAAGGAAGCACTTTTCTTCTGATTCACAATATCCAATCGAACGTACAAAACCATTATACGCACATTAAATGAAGTTACAAATTTAAATGAGGTTACCAAAAAACAACAAGCTCCAATTTCGTATTAAATGTAATTTGTAGTTAAATAAACATTTTGTTTACTTTGTAATGCAATTTCGTTTTATATTTCAATGAAAATTATTTCGTATGTTATTTTTACTAAATATATTATAGATACATCAATCATTATCCAAGTAAAATTCTTTTAAATTTATTGGTAGTGTGCCGCCAACATTTTTAATTATTTAAAGTGTGCCGTGACGAAAAAAGGTTGAGAATAGCTACTAAGCAGCCAACTTCGTTGGGACATTCTTCATCCTTTTCCCTTGAAATTGTTCAATATTATTCATAATTTTCATCACTTGTTCTCTTCAATTCTTTACTGTATCTGGTTCATCTCCTTCCCGTTATTGAACTTTAGCCAGTAACTCTTTTCTTATACAATTTAGAAACAATGTTTTCAAAATCGCGCACTTAACCTTATTCGCTTATTCATTTGATATCGTGGTTTCTTTTCTTTATATAGTCCACTTCATTCCTGCAATTAATCTTTCAACAGTATTTGTTTTCTTTATCCATGCGGAGACACTGTTTTCAAATTCGCGCTCTCAGATTTATTAACTAGTTCAGTTGGTATTGTTGTAGTTTCCGATAATATCTTTCGTTATCCGTTTTATTTCATCCACGCATCTAATCTTTAGCCAATATCTGCTTTCTCTAACAATTTCAAAACTATCAATTCTAAATCGCTCGCTTAATCTTTTTCACTTATTCGATACATTGAATATTTGGTATCATGGTTGTTTTCTAAACGTTCTTTTCTTTATCCAGTACACTTCATTCCTGCAATTAATCTTTCTCCAGTATATGTTTTCTTTAACCATTTAGAGACAACGTTTTCAAAACCACGCTCTTAAATTTGTTCACTGGCTCAATTGGTATCGTAATTGCTTTCGATGAATTATTTTCTTTATCTGGTTCACTTCATCCAGTTAGTAGTTTCTAGGCTTCAGCTAGTAACTATTTCTCTAAAAATTTAGAAGCTACATTTTTTTTAACTGTGCACTTGTTCAATTGGTTTCGCAGTTGTTTTCGATACTTTCTATTCTTCTTCCGGTTCATTTCATCCTCCCAGTTAATCTATAATCAGTTTCTTCTTTCCCTTACTGTTTGAAAACAATGTTGTCAAAATCACACTGTTAAACGGCCATAGTAATCCCAAAACATGTTTTCATAACACAGATTCTTGCAACATAAGATACGCTTATTCAAATATTATTTTTTTCATCTGGAACAGAGTCTATTTATGAAATACACCGAACAGTAGTATCAAATTCCTTTTGCTTTCTCACTCATCACCAGCATTCATGCTCTCAAATTAGCATGTGCTGTCTCCGCGGGTTTGTTGGATATGGTTCATAAAGCACCGTTTGCCTAAAGACATTGTTATATAATCGGATACTGCTATTTATTGGATAGCAGAATGCTAAAATAAATTATTTATAGATGATCTTGAGAATGTGTGCTTGATTTGTTGAGTGCTTGTATGGATGCGTAAGTTTACAAATATCATGGCAGCAGAAAATATTAAAATACCTTTTATTATTTCTCTGTTTTATGATATACAGGTAGTCCTCCTATAGCACGGCATCTTGCAACACGGTTTCGCTCTAACACTATAGGACAAATTGTGGGAACCCTCGTATAACACTGCAACCTGTAACACGGTTTCGCTCTAACACGACAAAAAAATTGCGAAAACCTTTGTACAAAACTGTACTTTTACGGCACTAGATAGCATGATTTTTGTTTAACACATTTAAAAATTAAATTACCTTAAAATAATGACGGGAAGAAATTATAAACTATAGTGGCTTTACATGGAAATATATAAACAAATTATAATTTATTCATTTATAACTCTATAAAATTACAAGAAGGCCTAAGCTTAGCTGAAAATCTTGAATCATTTCTCTTGAATGCAGAACCTTCCGCTGAAAGAAGCCGAAAATTCAAAAGGGAGCTGCAAGATTATCTATGTCCATATCTCGAAATCTAGAATGACCTTGTAAGAACCAGCAAATAAACCAAAATTACAGATTTTTTGAAGAAGATAGAAAGTGCAAAAAATCTAAATGAAGAAAAAGGTTCTGAAAGTGAAGGTGATATCGTTCAACCGAAAAAACGTTCCTGTTTGATTGTACTTAGCAGTGATGAGGAAGAAATTTATTAAATAAAGGTCGCATTAAATGAAAATAATATTTTTTACTTCTTTTTGTTTTGTGTTATACATACATTTATATTTTTAATAAAAATTAAGTTGTTTATACGGAATTTTAAAAAAAAATGTTTGTTTTTAATAAGTTTTCGGAACGTAACCCCCGTTTTTGAACTGTCTCTGGGTCTCATATAACACTTTCACACAACACGATATTTTCCAGTAACCTATCTACCGTATTATAGGAGGGTTACCTGTACAGAAATCTCTTCTAATGTACTATTTATTGGTGATTATTAAATGAATATTTTGGGCAAACTGCTAGGAATAGTTAGACATTTGATTTGGGTGTCACGAGTAGTTCTGATTTTGAAATGTAAATTTAAATGCTTGTTGCTATCGAGCTGGTAAATAATAATAATAGTTAAAAATAAATAAATAAATAAAAAATACGCAGCAACAAACTGATATGATTTTTTTTAAAAATTCAAAAAGGAATTTCCTTAGTTGGAATTTTTTTTCTTCCGAATTTACCTCTTTGCTCGCTCGTCAACACCCTACAAATCCTATATATAAAAACAAAATTTGACACCTAGTAGCGAGCAGAAAATCTGTAAATTGCTGCTTTAATTCAATAATTACCCCCAATCAACCGACCTTCAAATAGCTGTAATCTGTACGTCAGGAATTTTACCTTGTTAGAATCAGCATGTACCTGCATTAACATGTTTTCACCTCAGAGGTGTCCTTCATTCTAAAGAGTTTGTCTGCAACGAAAGTAACACATATTTATATTTCACATTTTTTTTCTGAATAATGCTTTATTACATCGTGTTCGTCAAGATGATTTCTCAGCGGTTTGTATCAAACTTTGTTCTGTTAGATAGTAGCCATGGTGGATAAGCTCGGTTCAATATTAAGTCTTTTGTGTACTAACCCTATTGGATTCGCTCACCTTAATGTTAACCTATGGAGAAAATTTGTCTGCTATTTACAGATACATAAATGCTGATAATCAAATAAAAATGGCATCTTAAGATAACCGGAACTGCACCTTGCAACAGGATTCCTTTTATAAATTTCATGCACCAAAGGAATTTATGAGCACACTAGCTGAAAACCCGCACTTCTCTACGGAGTACATTCAAATCAAATACATTGGTCAATGTACGCAATTAATGCCAAAAAAATAAATATATATATTTGTAATAAATACGACAATCAATGTATACAATTGATGTAAAAAAATATATATATATATATTTATAAAAAAATTATAAGGGATATTTTTAAAGACAAATTAATGTAGAAGAAAATATTCAAGTTAAATCTAATACGACATACGAAAGAATATAGTACAGTTAATATAGTACAGTTTGAGAAACATATGTTTTACTGTATTTTAATATTTTTTTGGATAATGTCCAATCGTCTGCTGGATTAGCAAGAAAAAAATTTTTTTTGTATATTTCGTTGTTATCACGTGGCGATAAATTTGTTTAAAGTACCAGTAAAAGAAATCACGTGATCAACATTTCATAAATTAAATTCTAAAAATTAATCTTTAAAAATTCACCAAAATTCAGAAAATGGAGGTAAAGATTCCAAAAAGATTTCATTTCATAGGAATGTTTATGATCTTTCTCATGATATAAATTTTATAACCCTCAAATTATTATTTTAAATGCAAAATTAAAATTAGTTACTAAAACAGATTAAAAATTTAATTTAAAAAAATCTAAGAAGAATTTTTCAAAAATCTTTCTTAGTGCACCCCTACACTATAAGAAGAATCGCCATGCAAAATTTCAGTACTTTATGTCCAGCGGTTTGGTCTGTGCGTTGTATGTCAGTCAGTCAGTCAGTCAGTGAGTCAGTTACGGAACTGTTTTATATATATAGACTATACGAGATTTTTCCCCCGAATAATTTAAAATTTAAAATATTTGCTTTTGAAAAAAAAATCGAAAAATGCTCCAAAGTGCAAAAATTCTTTCTCTATTACGGAGTGCAATTAAAAAAAAATTCTTTGAATTCAAGTAGGCAATCCTTGGATTCATTTTCTCCATAGGTTAACATTGAGGTGAGAGAATCCAATAGGGTTAGTACACAACAGACTTAATCTACGGAGACAGTTTTTTCACTGATTGTTGACTTTAATGGAAAGATTTTCTTTTAAATTGTACTTGAGTAAGTACTGAAATAAGTTGTTTACTCTGCTATGTTATCCATTTTATAAATGTCGTCCACAAAGGGAAATTATGTGCGTATAAAACACAATATATTACACTTTTCGCAGAATAATTCAATTTAAAAAATATTACTAGCGTTTCTTTCGAAGAAATAATAACATTTCCAAATAAAAAAAATTATTTCTCAACTACGTAGTACAGTTGAAAATAAAATCTTTTAATCCTAGTCGACAGTCCTTGGAAGTATTTTTTCCATAGGTTAACATTAAGCTGAGAGAATCCAAAATTGCTACTACCCAGCAGCTTTAATCTCCCCTCCCCCTTACAATATTTACGCTTTAAATCGAAGTCGACAATAATTGGAAATATCTTCTCTGTAGGATAACCTGAGAGAATCTAAAATTTTTACTAAGCAGCAGCTTCAATCTTCCCCCCTTAAATTATTTAAGCTTTAAATCCAAGTGGACAAGAATTGGAAATA
This sequence comes from Dolomedes plantarius, assembly GCA_907164885.2. Lineage (NCBI taxonomy): Eukaryota > Metazoa > Arthropoda > Arachnida > Araneae > Dolomedidae > Dolomedes > Dolomedes plantarius. The sequence continues at coordinate 2,761,782 of OU015503.1, forward strand.
TCTTCTCCGTAGGATAACCTGAGAGAATCTAAAATTTTTACTAAGCAGCAGCTTCAGTCTTCCCCCCTTACAATATTTAAGCTTTAAATCCAAGTGGACAATAATTAGAAAAATCTTCACCGTAGGATAACCTGAGATAATCTAAAATTGTTACTAACCAGCAGCTTTAATCTTCCCCCCTTACAACATTTAATCTTTAATTCCAAGTGGACAACAATTAGAAAAATCTTCTCCACAGGATAACCTGAGAGAATCTAAAATTGTTACCAACCAGCAGTTTTAATCTTCCCCCCTTACAACATTTAATCGTTAAATCCAAGTGGACAATAATTGGAAAAATCTTCTCCATAAGATAACCTGAGAGATTCTAAAATTGTTACTAACCAGCAGCTTTAATCTCCCCCCCCCCCTTATAATATTTAATCTTTAAATCCAAGTGGACAATAATTTGAAAAATCTTCTCCATAGGTTAACATCGACCTGAGAGGATCCAAAATTGCTACTGCCCAGCAGCTTCCCCCCTAACAACATTAAATCGTTAAACCTGCTGGCTAGTAGCAATTTTGGAATCACTCAGCTCAATGTTAACCTATGGATAAAACGTTTCCCGTTATTGTCCACTTGGATTTAATCTTCCCCCCTTACAGTATTTAATCTTTAAATCCAAGTGGATAATAATTGGAAACGTTTTCTCATAGGTTAACATTGAGCCGAGCTAATCCAATATGACTACTACTTATAACATTTGATACGTGTTGTTACCCGTGATAAAACAATGAAGATTATTAGTATTTTCGTGCACGGCAAATTTTTCAATATATATGTGGCCATGATTTGTTCGTGTTTTCACAATGCATACTGAATTTATACCGTGAAACTGTTCTTCATTAAAAGATGTGTTTTCATAACTTACATGCATGCCCTGCTCTCCCTACTGTAAAACAGTTCTGCATTAAAAATTGTGATCATGATGTGTTTGTAATTTTTTCACTGTATACGCTGATTTTATACCCTAACCCAGTTCGCATTACTGAGCTTACAATCTTTTTAAAATGTAGGGTCACAGATTTCTAATTTCGTGTTACTATAGCTCCAATATTTTTATCCTTTGTTTTAGATTTCTTATGAAATTTTATTTTGATTGTTTACTTAATACATTTGATTCTTATAGCTAGAAATTATGCTTTAATCGTGGTAATTCAAGCGTGGGAGATAGATAGTCTTGTGTGCAAGAATGAGTTCTTCGATTTTTTTTAAATGCCTTAGTTATGTAGTGCACTGTGCAAAACTTAAAAATTTCATTCTAATAAAGTTGCGGCGACAAGGGGCTGAAGAATCCCGATTCTAATTCGCATTACGGTTGAGCGGCCTCGTGTATTAACTCATTTAACACCGGAGACTGTAAAGCCAGCGTTAATGGATCGGAGACATAAATCTATGTCCAATCAGATCATTAAGTCACGTACACTTGTTAGGTCAACACAAGTGAACTTTTTCAGGCAATAAAAATTTATTTTGTAAGCGTTTATTTACACTGGAACCGAATAATAATAATATTATAATCCATAATAATTTTCATCAAAATTTTCATAATAAAAACATCAACAGTTTGTACAATATTTTGGCAAAACAACCATTTTCAAGAAGTTTTTATCATCAAAATATAAACTTTTTTTTTACAATATTTCAGCAAAGCACGCGTTTTCTTAAAATAATAAGAACCTTTCGTTGCCATATACTTCAGGAACAACGGCAAGATCTGTATAAAACACACCGGCCCTACACAATTATCGCCGGAAACAACGGTTAGATCTGCATAAAACAGCCAGTTCTCGTGGTGTTGACATCAAATCGTGTACGTTTCAAGTTAGCGGTCTATTAATTGAAATTGTTTAAAATAATTACATAAGTCTCATGTATAACAGAGAAATTGGTTACTAAGCTATTTTCATAAGCGGCAGACATTCGTTAAAAAATTGTAAAAAGTACATAACTTGTAATCAATATTTTATTCTGACTATATGGAGTATATTCACCTTGAAATAATTATAGAATATATTTATTGTTCTATATCTACATAAACTAAGCGTTTTAGAAACATTTAGACTTTATGGTAGGTTACTTTGTCTTTATAGTTTTCCGCGAAAGCTGAAGATAGAGTAACGCGTCCAGGTCTAATAAGAGGTCTAGCAAAAGACGACTCTAACGCTCTTAAGGCAGATCACCTTTGCACTTGCCAAAATGCACTGATTTTACTACCAAGCTTAATGTGTTGTCAAACAGTTAATTTGTAATTAATTTAAACCAATTTTTATGGTGAATTGTACAAAGCTTTATCTATTAGAAAACAAAAGCAGAATTGTTGGGAGATTATTAGAAATTATTTTCTGTTAAAAAAAATCAATTTTTTATGAATAATGAATGCATTGCGAGCAGATTTTTTAAAAACTATAAGAGATATATATTAAATTATTTGTATATATTCTATCCATAGGTTATATTTTAATCTACACCTAAAATAATTTCCATATTTCACATAAAAATATTTTTTCATGCAAATGTATTGTAATGTACAAAAAATATCATAAAAAATTTTTTCAAAACAATTTCTGTAAAAAAATTGGTATTATGTACTTACCTAAATATAGGTGGAAATTATATAAACATACTAGATATACATGTATGAAAAAATTTAGCAATTTGTGACTTTTAGTTTTGAAGAAATAGTGCGCAGAAGTTTGAAAATAGCAAAAGTCATTTAAAGTTTAAAGTATATATAAATTACCTTACTATTCGCATTATACATTTGGCCATAAAATCGGTTCTAATTGTAGTATCGAATTCATTTTTTTTAAAAGATTCCTTACATTCCATACTTCAAAATTAAATCCAAAATAAAAAATTGAGTTTTTTGAAGGTTTTAAGGTGATTTCCCTCCCCCCCCCCTTAACTAACCAACCAAAAGCCCCATAAAGATACTTTATAAAAATAATTTGCAAAGTCACAACTGATTTGCGTATTCTGTATTTTGAAATAATTTTTGTATTAAAAAAGAAAAAAATAAGTACAACCAGAGCCCACTAAAAAAATTTGCATTTTAAACTTCAAAATTTGGCTTTTCAAATTAAAAATTTTCAATATCGGTTGGAAACGAAGGATCTACTTTGATACTTAGTGCTCCAAAATATTAAACGTCTCTCTTTCACATAAAGAGGTAAAATTAAATGACGCTTTTGTGTAATTTCGTTTAAGGCTGCTATGTACTAAGAAAAAAAATCGTATTTCCCTTTTCCTCTTCTTGCAGACTCTTGTGGTGGGAGGAGTCGAGTTGAAAGTTCGAGAATTCCACCCCCCTTAAGATTGACATTTTGAGGGATTGTAATGGCTCTCTCTCTATAGGGGGTTAAGCGCTGCCCCCAAATTTTTTATTTGAAATATATTTTTGTCAACTATTTACAGGTACATATATGCTGATAATCAAATAAAATTGGTATTGTCAAATAGCCCGAACTTTTCTGCAAAGCGCTACAGGATTCATTTTATAAATTTCGTCCAATGAAGGAATTTATGAGCGTTTAAAACACACTATACCAGATTTTTCCCCGAATAATTTAAAATTTAAAATATTAATTGCATTTAAAAAAACGAAAAATGTACACAAATGTAAAATTTCTTTCTCTATGACGGAGTACAATTTAAAAAAAAATCTTTGAATCCAAGTCGGCAATCCATGGACAAATTTTATCCATAGCACATTGAGGTGAGCGAATCCAATGGGATTAGTACATAGCAGCCTTAAGCGACCGAGTAGTAAAATTCAGTAATAGGTGTGCAAATTCTAACGTGTTATTTATTTATTGTGTTTTTATTTACTCGGCTTAATCAGATTTACCTTGTAGTATAAATAGTTTCTGGCCTGCCTTTCCCGAAAAGTTTCAAAATATTGATAACCAACCAATTGTGCATTTCGTGCATTTTGATACATATCCCTTAGTTTGTGAAACATTTCTCGAGGACCGAAATAAGTCTGGAAACTGGGCAATTACCGTAAAATCTTGACTATAATACGCACACAAGTATAATACTCATGCTTGATTTTGCGCGAAATTTTCGGAAAAAATTAAAATTCGACTATAAAACGCACCTATAACTATCAATATTTTATTTAAAAATTGCACAAACACTTATTAACGTAAATAAAATTTGTAATAAAAAACGAAAACGTCAAATTCGGTAGGAAAAAAACTTAAAATTTTTAATTCAAAACAAATAATACTGTCATGTTATCAGCCTTAATCACTTTCACTAGAATGCAACTCACCTATTGTTTGTCGTTTATTCAATGTTTAAGAATACGTTTTTTTTTTTTTTTTTGTACACGAGTATAATACGCAACCTCATTTTGCAGACTTAAATGTGAAAAAAAGTGCGTATTATACTCAAGATTTTACGGTAATTAATCTAACTGCCATTTTTTTGCTGCTTTCGCTGATACTAGTGTTTACTGGTGAAATACGCATGTACATCATGAACTGTAATACGCATTTCTCAATTTGTAAAATGTTTGCCCAGGACTAAAATAAAACCTGTGAACTACAGAGGTGATAAATCTTACACCCAATATTTCCGGGTGATTAATCATGCAGCCAATTTTTACTGGTAATTAATCTTACACGCAATTTTTACTGGTTTTTACTGGTAAATACTGTTGTTGTTACGATTTTCAGTACTGCATCCGTTGTTTTAGCCACCCAACACCCAAGAAAAGCTATTTGGATATCAGACCCGTACAAGCTTGCTGTGAACTGGTATTGCCAAAGCACTGGGGGGATTCGAGATTCGGTCAACGTCAGTTTCTCTGAAGGGCGATTCATCACTCTTTTTCTATCTTCAACCATTAATGATAGCTGGATGATTTGAAAATAATCGCGTTTCAACTTGCTATGCAATATTACTTACGTTTTTCAGAATCTGCGGATGTCACTGACGGGAATTACAACAAATGATTGTTTTTACTGTATGAATGAGACATAACACACATTATGTATTCACATCAAATCCTGGTTAAAGGGTGGGGCTCAGCCCTGAACCTTCTGCCCTTCAGTTCATGTTTGCCTTCCGCTGACGTGAGGTCTTTACCTTGAGGAGTTTATTTTCTTTCTGCGCTTTGGAAGTTAGATAGAAAGCACGTGACGGCGTTATTTACCCATAGCAAATTTGTTTGTATACAAGTGAAGTTGGCTTAGCGGTCGCACTATCATGTCATAGCAAGATATAAGATATATGACTGGTATTGTTGATTTATGCCTTAGCACCTGCTGATGGGGATTTAACGAAACTTTAATAATAATTACAAGGTAAAAAGAACTTTTTATATACCATGTTTTTAAATTTTCTGTTGAATCATATAAACTTGACAATTCTATAAATTCTTTTTCAAAATTTTTTTGATGAATTATCCCATCAACTTGAAAGAAAATGAAGTTAATTGGAAGTTAACTTGCGTTTAACTTTTTCGTCCCCGTCCCGGCCGATAGAGGGCTGCACTAGTCTACAAAACAAAATTAACTGAAAATGAATTCAATCCTGCTTTAAGATTAAAATAATGCATTGTCATCATGTTCTGAGCTATTCTAAAAGTTTCAAATGTCTAGCTAGTCGGGAAGTTAGTTAAAAATGCAACAAGACAAACACACAAACAAGAAAGCGAATTAATAAAAACATGTAAAAAATGCTGTGTGAATGATAAAATAGACAAAATAATGCTGTAAATTTGTGAATGATATTTTGGTGTAAAGTCTGGCCTTTTATTTCTGTTATATAAATATTGCATTTACTTTCAATTTACCATTTATCAAAATTATCTAAACTAATTTACTACTACAAAGGTTAGCACGTTTAATACATTATTTAGTCAATCTTCTTTGAGTAATATATATATACTAGTTGATACCCGTCAAAACATGACGGCTAGATAGTAAATAAATGTACTAATACACAAATTATACTCAACACATCATTGCCAAATGTTGAAAATCATAATAATGCGCAGAAACAAATTATTGTGTTTAAGTGGCCTCGTGCTTAGTGAGTATCTAAAGCCAGATTTAAAAATGTCACTGAGCGTGCGCAGAAAGCAATATTTTTATTTGTAAATTATTGCTCACTAAACAGCGCGAAATAAACAATTGCCATGAGTTTTAATCTTATATTTCACAAACCTAATTATCACAAAAATAAAAATGGCAGAGAGAGATCTAGAGAGACTCCTCGGAATAAACGTATTTATCATTAAAACATGTCACTGAGCATGCGCAGAAACAGTGAGTTTCTAAAGACAGATTTAAACAAGCCACTGAGCATGCGCATAAATCAATTTTTAATTGTATATTACCGCTCATTAATAGAAACTGCGGTTACCAAAACCAAATTTGACAAATCTGCAGATTACAATCTTTCGTTTGAGACCAAAATGAAGTCGATGGATGCAGTAGTTTTCTCTCACGGACTGCCCAAAAAGTCGGCTTAGCAACTTAACCTTTACCTTACGGGGTGGGATAGCATGTATCCCAAGAATATATATATATATATATATATATATATATATATATATATATATATATATATATATATATATATATATATATATATATATATATATATATGTGTGTGTGTGTGTATATGCATGTATATATCTATATACAGGGTTTGTATAAAAAGTATCGGGAAAAGTTTCGGAAAAATAAATTTATTTGAGATATTGCTACAATTTCTCAAAAAACTTCAAAATACATCCCTTGCGCGTCGACACTCTTTTGCCAGCGGTTTTACCACGACTCGAAGGCCCCCTGGTAGGCGTATTCCGGAACGTCCGGTACGCGTGCAAGCTTCTTTGACGGTACTTCGGATCCCATGGTGGTGTCCGTTGAGGGAGGATTTCACTTTTGGGAAAAGGAAATAGTCTGCTGGTGCCAAGTCGGGACTGTAAGGGGGTTGAGGAATCGTCACGATGTCGTTTATCGTCGGGTGCTCGGTGACCTTGGAGCAGGCGTGGCTGGGTACACTGGGATGAGTTCAGTGCAGATTTTTCGCATCGCCAAATTTTCAGTGATAATGCTGTGCACTGTCATCTTATCAATATCAATTTTATCTGTGACCATGCGAACAGTTAACTGACGGTCTGAATTCAGCACTTCACGCATCGTTGCACGTTGTTGTCGGTTCTTGAAGTTGACGGCCGTCCAGCGCGGGGCTCGTTCTCCACACTCTCTCGGCCATCTTTGAAGATCTTTTGCCACTTAAAATCTGCAGTTTGCGACATGTTTTCGTCCTTGAACACTTGGCGAATCATGCCCAACGTCTCCGTACCCAATTTCCCCAGTCCAACACAAAATTTGATGGCGTACCGCTGTTCAACCCTTCGCTGCATTTTGCGCTTGCACCGAGTCACTCGACAGGGGTCCACTAAAAACACGATCTAGCCTGAACTCGCAGGGACTGGTACTTAGTGCTTCTTGTAGGTCACATCCCCCACCAACGACCATGAACGGTACGAGCGCTCGTACAGTCACGTCAAGAAAAAATTGTTCCCGATACTTTTTATACAAACCCGGTATGTATGTATATGTATATGTATATGTGTATATGTATATATATATATATATATATATATATATATATATACATATATATATATATATATGTGTGTGTGTATGTATATATATATATATATATATATATATATAATATTAAAAAACTAGTAATTTCTTAATTCAACACTCTTAACATTTAAAAACTATTAATTCTTCACTTTACTATTCCAAATTACCCCTTTTTTAATCCCTTAAAACATTTAATTCCCTTTGGGCATTCGCGTTAAATTCCATTATTACAGACTTCGGCAAAATCATTCAAGATGGCGGTCTTTTTTAACTAAAAGGACGCGGCGCGGCGTCAGTACAAGTTTAAATCAGTTCTGCACATCAACAACAACTTTAAACCAATCAGCTATTAAGACACACCCTTTAATCACGTGATGGACTGAAGTTTATATAATACTTGTTACCCGGAAGTAGGACGGATTCCTGTATTTTCTCTTGCTGCATCCATACCGACGGAGCGGTGGGTGATCTCAATAAAATGTAGTCTTGAAACTTGTGTTATGATTTGTGTCCGAGGGGTGAGATGAAATGCGGGAAAGGATTTAAACATTTGTGATGCACGGCCGGGCGCAAGTCATCCATGTTTACCTCAAAAAGATATGCCACTCAGCCCTTCCTTCGTCGGCCCGTGCCCGTGCTATTACATATATACATCTATATATATATATATATATATATATATATATATATATATATATATATATATATATATATATATAATCATTCTTGCGCCCGTATTCTTGGGATACATGCTATCCCACCCCGTAAGGAAAAGGTTAAATATATAGATATAAAGTTTTCATGTTAAAAACTTTGACAGCGTGTAAAATTTTTTTATTTAGAATTTTACTTCATTTTTAAACCTGGAACTTCATTCTAAAGTTGCAGAAGACGCGAAGAAAATATTTTCTCTCTAACTTTGGCACACTTTTTTTGTCTTAATTTTACAACTTTTGCTCCATTTTACGGATAACAATTAACTATTCCTTGACGTGATTGAGCCGCGATACGCACTAAAAGTCGCCACGTCCGATCCAATTACACAACAGATTTCCCAAACTTTTCGCTGAAAAGGAAAACCCGTAAACAACATCTTTAATTTGAAACCCAGCCAAAGGAACAAAAACATCACCAAAAAAAAATGTCATTTTTCTCCACTTTCTGTCTGAATCCACTCTTCAAGAGATGCTTGAAATTGATGCCACTTTCGGGAAGGGGAGAAAAAAAATTAAAGCACTTATAAATAAAACTACGAAGAAAAAAAAGAAGAAAGGTTACAGCCAGCGCAGTTGTTAGGCTAATCAGCTCTCTTATAAAAAGTACTTTTTTCCCGGGCCAAAGTGTCGTTTAAAAAGGCTAGTTTGTTTGTGTAAAATCTTGAGCTTTTTCACCCAACTTTTCAGGAAAAAGAGGCTCTTTTCTAGAGGTTGAAGACCTTGTGTGTCGGTGAAGACTTGAGTTGAGCTGTTGATGCACCCGGCTCGAAAGATATTCCGGAAACGTTTTGGAACTTACCGATATAGCACATGTTCTTAATACCTGTTCCTTCCCACAACGAGATCTTTGCGACACATGTCGTGATATCATTCCTGGCTCTAACGAGCGATGCTATGTAGGCTGTGATTGATGAAATAACACACAAGAGCAGAATATGCTTTTTGATCTGAGGGAGTATTTTTATGTGTTTCGCATTAAAAGTTTGGGTGTCAAGGTTACCAAAATATAGCGAAAAAATATTCTTGTGACTTCTGAATGCAATGCCTGTTATTTTTTCCAAATACATGCGTAAATAGTGGCTGCTATATTTAACACATTAGTGACCACTCTCTCTGTCATACTTTGTCACTTTTGTAAATTTTTACGACTTAATTGGCTTGACCAGAAACTGAACCCTTGACCTTCTTTATGGATAGCGCAACCCAATTACACCCACCAAGCGAGGTCATATCAATTCACCTATGAGTTTCAATGAATCTATTTATTTATTAAAAGAAATGAAAGTAAACTGCTAAATTTCAAATACTTACTGTATCTTAGATTAAAACTTTTTCAGTAGTCTCAAGAATATACAAATCAGGAGTAAAAAAAATACCATAAGGCCGTGCCTGACATTGTTAATCTTCCATCCCAATGTTGAGCTATAAGGAATTTTTCTCTCAGTATTTTTCTAATTTCAGATTAGCAAATGTTTTTTTTAAATTGCTTTTAATCTTTTGCTTGCCGTATATCGTAAGAGTGTATCGAAATTTGCTCACGTTAATACGACACTGCTATGATTAACTTGCAGTCGGTTCTTTCGAAATCATCAACACAATGACCCGAGATACTAATACAGCAAAGGCTTTCCGTATCGAAATTATGGCAAAGAAAATCATTGATAAAAAACGATAACTATACGGCTGGTAGAAAACATAACGGGTATTCCAAAATTATCAAGGCAATGACTTGAGATATTGATATATTAAACGCCTTCCGTATCATGACAGACACTTTCAAGTATGCAATAATGATAAAGAAAGTCATCAATATAAAACGATACGAATACGGCTGGTAGAAAACATAATGGGTATTCCAAAATTATCAAGGCAATAACTTGAGATATTGATATATTAAACACATGCAAGGATACAATAATGGCAAAGAAAGTCATCAATATAAAACGATAAGAATACGGCTGGTAGAAAACATAATGGGTATTCTAAAATCATCAAGGCAATGACTTGAGATATTGATATACTAAACGCCTTCCGTATCACGACAGATACTTTCATGTATGCAACAATGGCAAAGAAAGTCATCAATATAAAACGATAAGAATACGACTGGTAGAAAACATAACGGGTATTCCAAAATTATCAAGGCAATGAGTTGAGATAATGATATATTAAACGCCTTCCGTATCATGACAAACACATGCAAGTATGCAATAATGGCAAAGAAAGTCATCAATATAAAACGATAAGAATACGGCAGCTATAAAACATAACTTTGTATTAGGATCCGATATGACTCGTGAACAATAGATATGCAGATCTCTGTAGTATCTTCATAAGGACCCTCCATGTTTTATTCAATGGTTGGGCGCCTGGGGTTGCGTATCGCATCCCCATTTCTTGAAAGCGTTCTAGGCAAACGCGGACGAATTGACAAAATGAAATGGATGATAAATTTTACTTTTTCAAAAGCTATTATAGTAGCAACTTCTTTTATATAAAAACTTTGTACTGTATTTTAGTATAAAATATTAACATGAGATTTATAACAGCATAAACACAAATAATTTCCTTATTTTTTATTGATGTGAATTTCAAGATATTTTAAAGGTAAAATTGTAATTAATTAAGATAAATCTTAATATGAATTAAATTATTAGTCTTTAAAAAATGTAGTCTTTATTAATTCATTGGACCAGGAATCATAATAGTATCATATTACCATCATATTTCTTGCTGAATTACTTGCCATAGAGGAGGGTTTGAGATCTATTAGCACAGACGTAGAGTTCAACGATATATGAATTTTATCAGATAGTCGGAGTTCCATCCAGCATTTGAGGAACTGGACGAGAGTGGGCGACAGAGCCGGCTTGTCCATCCTGCACCAGCTGGATCGTCTCTCTATGAAACATGATATCCATTTGCAGTGGGTCCCCTCTCATCTGGGCCTATTTAGCAATAAGATGGCTGACATCCTGGCAAAGGAGGGTATCGCTGAACGTTCATCAACTTTTTCGGCTCTTACTTATCTGAAAGCGTATAACGTAAGGAAATCTTTTATCCAGAGTACTTGGAGATCTCATCCGGTCCATGACTGGTACTTGGGTGTCTGCCCTGGTAGAGCTCTTTCCTTCAAGGTTGATAAAGCTGAGCAGACTGCTATTTCTAGGTTTGCAAGTGTCCACTTGAGGTGCCTAAAATTTGATCACCAAAACAAAACGTTTCCCACTTGTAAAAAGTGTAATAATGAGCAAGCCACTCCTGGTCACATCCTAACTTATCTAGGATTTTATTACCTTCCCATTTGATGGACTTACAGAGGGTATATGGTCACATCCTAACTTATCTAGGAAGGATAAACTAGCCTAAACTTATCTAGGAAGGATTTTATTACCGATCCTCTCCATTTGATGGACTTACAGAGGGTATATGGTCATATCCTAACTTATCTAGGAAGGATAAACTAGCCTAAAATTATCTAGGAAAGATTTTATTACTGATCCTCCCCATTTGATGGACTTACAGAGGGTATATGGTCACACTCTAACTTATCTAGGAAGGATAAACTAGCCTAAAATTATCTAGAAAGGATTTTATTACCGATCCTCCCCATTTGATGGACTTAAAGAGGGTATATGGTCACATCCTAACTTATCTAGGAATGATAAACTAGCATAAACTTATCTAGGAAGGATTTTATTACCGATCCTCCCCATTTGATGGACTTACAGAGGGTATATGGATTCGTGGATCTGATCCCACTAGAACAGGAGGGATTAGTAGCAACAACAATAACATATTGCCATATTTTAATTGGAATAACCATTTCAGTTGAAATATCTATTAGTTTGATATTTTTTTTATCTTATTATAAATTGCAAATATAGAATCTCTTTCTATATGATTTTTTATTTCATGACATAAGAAAGACAACAAATTATCAGGAATTATATATTTTATGTAAATGTTACCTGTTTCATACATAAATCGTTGATTATCTGGAGAAAATTACAAATTATTATCAAAAGGTAGACTGACGTCATTTAGATTGCATAGAAAGGGTTTGGTTTGGAGCACTACGGTCAATTTTTGCTACACGAGGGATAATTAGACCGGGACCTACTGCTTAAAGCCGATTCCGAACGGCTACAAACGTCCATGCCAAGAGTGGGATTCGAACCTACAGATTTTGGTACCGAACGCGAGCGCTCTAGCCATTCGTCCATCGTCCGGCCTATGTAGAAAGGGAGAAATGTATGTAGCAGTGTAATCTGAATCATGAAATCTAAATCTTCAGTTCAGATATTTGTAACCACAGTATCTGAATCTGAAAGAAGGGAAATTATATTAGGAATAGAAAACATACAGTTAAAGAAATAGTTAAATTATACAACACGTTTTTTGCAATGAATACTTTCTATTTATTGTACTACTGCGTTTAATCGTGCAGGGAGCTGCAAAATTTACGGTGGGTTACTTCTGAAAGAGATAGGTTTTCTTTATTAATTAATGCTTATTATAACAGTTTTAACTTTTTTTATTTTTCGACGAGGAGGGGAAGGGGAACTAATTTTGATTATTTATTACTTATAAAGTGATTGATATGTCGTTTTGCAAAGTTGAAGAACAATTCTGTGTTTGCCGTGTAAGGGGTGTCAAGTCCAAAATCGTAGTTTTGATTAAAACGGGATTGAAAACTAACATGTTTGTGTTTTGTTTCACATATCCCAAATTTTCACTCATGAATAAAACTATTTCGGGTCGGAATTGGACTTAGCTTTCTGTACCCTGCAGTAGCCCTTGATTTTTCAAACATGCATCGTGTGACAACACATTTTAGCCCATTTTGTACTTAAAATCCTTTACGCAGCAAACACAGAATTATCAAAAATTATCGTGCTTAAAGACTGGAAATATTACACCAGATCCTGCTAACGGTTTTAGCACACAAAGATTGATAATATAATGATGGGTGTCTTAACAGGTCTTTTTCTTTAGGGTTGATTTATAATGGATTAAAAGCATTTATTTATATGCGTGAAGTGTAACTTTTGATTTTTACTCGTTTCTTTAAAACCTTAAAAATGAGATAAATAAAACAGTGTATCGAAAGAGCAATAGGAAATAAATTTAACAGCCAAAATAATTATTTTTTTTTACTCATTACGTTATTTTTCACTCTACTTTAATATGGAAACTGTGTTCAGATCGTAAGTACGAGGTCAAAATTGCAGTTTTTAAAGTGTTTTATTTCTGCATTTCAGATTTTATATAGGCAATTTTTTGTTTATGACGTTATGAATGAGACGCTCTTGAATTATAGGAATATACGTATAATGCAAATTATCCTCATTAAGCAAACTATATTTGTTGTTAAATCACTGGATCTGTGTAATACATTACTCTTGTAAAATAAACCTTTATTTAAACTGCATGTTCTCTAAGTATTATATCTAAGAAATCCACTACATCGCTGTTATTTTTTTTTCTGAAGTGAGTCCAGTGGCAAAAGAACTGAAGTGAAACGAGTAAAGAATGTGTAATAAGCCAAAAAGTACTCCAGCCATTCGTTTTTCCCGCGAATTCTACCCGAAATTTACTGTGTATAAAATTTAATTCTAGGCTTTTATAGCCATTCCTTTGTGTTACCCAGAAATAATTGAATTTGATTTGAGCAGAGCCATTTCATGCGAAACCGTCTGTGATAGCTTTTGGATCTTGTTTATTGGCTCTGCTTTATTGTGTCTCGATGATTGCTTAAAGGAATGAATAACAAGAAAATGTTTCGGAGAAATTCTATTGAAATCGTGAAAGCGGAATGCAACATTTTCATGGAAATAGTTTTTCTTCAAGTTCAGGGTCATTTAACTCTAAATTATTGAACCTTTTAAGGAAATATATAGTTAACGAACGAGGGCTCTTGCCGGAAAAAAAAGAACGAGTAACTGAGCATGTAAGAACTGATTTTCTTCATATTTATTGTGTTAATACTAAAGAAACGCCGATGAAGGATTTTTAAATGTTTTAACATATAAATGGTATTTTTTATTTCAGTCATGAACATACGTTGTAAGTAACAATATTTTCCCTCCTTACATATCATTAGAGCATGGTTTCGTAACCTATGGACCATGGACCCCTTTGGAGTTCGTGAGTGAATTTCAGAGGGAGGAGAAATGTAGTCCAGGAACTCGTTCATGCGGCAAAACAATTTCAATAATTTTTATTTGAGACTAAAATGGATGCAAGCGTTAAATTTGAAAACTAAAATAAAAAACACGTGCCTTTCGATTTGAATTCAATCAGATGTACAATTGTTCAGTAAACCCTCGGTAAAGTGTTTTGTAATCGACAAGTATAACTGTAGCATTATTCCTCTACAGCAGTGATTCTCAACCTTTTTTTCGCCACGGTACACTTTTAATAATTTTAATATTTGGCGACACACTAATAATAAGATAAATTTAAATGAATTTTACTTAATTTTTACTTAATTTTTACTTAATTTTACTAAGATTTTTAGTTAATAAATCTGAGAGGGCGATTTTGAAAACAGTGTATCCGCATGGATAAAGAAAACAAATACTGGAGAAAGATTAATTGCAGGAATGAAGTGAACTGGATAAAGAAAAGAGACCATGATATCAAATGAATAAGCGAATAAGGTTAAGTGCGCGATTTTGAAAACATTGTTTCTAAATTGTGTGAGAAAAGAGTTACTGGCTAAAGTTCAATAACGGGAAGGAGATGAACCGGATACAGTAAAGAATTGAAGAGAACAAGTGATGAAGATTGTGAATAATATTGAACAATTTCAAGGGAAAAGGATGAAGAATGTCCCAACGAAGTTGGCTGCTTAAAGTAGTGATTCTCAACCTTTTTTCGCCACGGTACACTTTTAATAATTAAAAATTTTGGCGGCACACTACCAATAAGATAAATTTAAAAGAATTTTACTTGGATAATTAATTGATGTATCTATAATATATTTTGTAAAAATAACATAGAAATAATTTTCATTGAAATATAAAACGAAATTGAATTACAAAGTAAACAAAATGTTTATTTAACTATAAATTACATTTAATGCGAAATTTGAGCTTGTTGTTTTTCGATAACTTCAATTTATATTTGGGCGTAAAAATTATGATGCTATTTTCGTAAAAATGATAATGTACAGGGTGGTTATGAAAAACTTTAACGATATATGGACCTTTAGCGGCTGCTCCGTTCATCCGATCGAGATTAGATTTCAGATATAGTTATTCAGAGGTATAAGCGCGGGATTTTGTGAACGGCAAGCAAGTGGCGCTCACGGTTACGGTTATAGGTACAGAAACTCGAAATTTTCGAATGGCAACGTCCATTTTTTCCCGTCGCAAAATGCTCAGCGCATGAGAAAACCATAAAGAGCGTTGGAATTGTATGTGTATCACAATAAACGGACGCGTTATGCACTCACAAAACACAGCTCTGCGAACGGCCTGTGATGGCAGTTATGTGGAAAATGTGTAATCCAAATAAAAGTTTTCTTTTGTCCGATCTGTTTTGTCATCAGTGATTGGTGTCTTGCCTCTGTCATATGCAAATTTCCTCCGTGCGCCCCAATCGAGTCTTTGTTGGCCTTTCGTGTAACCTGTAACCGTAACCGTGATCGCCACTTGGTTACCGTTCACAGAATCCCGAGCTCATACCTCTGAATAGCTATATCTGAAATCTCATCTCGATCGGTCAAACGGTACAGCTGCTAGAGGTCCATATATCGGCAAAGTTTTTTTTATGACCACCCTGTACATAAATGATTAAGTGATTGATTGATTGATGATATTTTCCCGTATATTACATATACTGCATTTCTGTGTTCATCAATAGCTGTTATAGGTGAGTCAAATGCGTCTTTTTTTTTGGTTAAATTTTACAAAACATCAGTTAAAATTTTGAGTCTTCACGCTCTGTGATTATCAGACAGGGCATAGCTTTCACCAGATTATCAGAGGGGTCCACGACACCTTAAAGGTTAAGAATTAGTGCATTAGAGAGTATCTGAGAGGATGAATATTTTAACATAATTTCATATTTCATGAGAAAATCGTTAATGAATTTGATCAAATATTTAATGAATTTTAGGCTATTAAATGATTCATGTATTATTTGAAAGTGACAATATCCCAATCTGCTTTTCTTTATGTTTGGTAGTACTTCTAGAGGCAAAGTTTTCTACATCGAGTATTTATAGTTCAGTTTAATGTACTTCTGCTAAAGCTGAAGTTCTTTACCTCCGAAATTCGCGAAATTGAAAATTTGGTGCCGGAAATCCAAAAAATGTCGCGAAGTGAAAAATTGGTCACGAGAAATGACACGACTTGGTCACGTCCATTTATTTTCCTTTGTATGAGACCTAGCTAATAAAATTTCAAAAATTAGTAAAAAAAAATTTCTTTTCAAGTGAGGATTTTATTAAGTATTACAATCAATTTCTATTAATTTTTCTTTTAAAGATTTCTACAAAAGTTTTTTTTTTATTATAAATTTATTGAAATTCCCATGAAAGTCTAGAAGGAAAGCATATCTAGCTGTCAATGATCAGCGTGGAATTTTTTTATTAGCATAAACTTTTAAAAAATGAACTAACACAAATTTTTAAATAAACTTATTTGTTGATATCTTACTCGATATTTTTAGCATAGAATTTATCAGAATTGAAATATTTTCAATCATTATTTATTATGAATTATATAAATACATGTGTAAGCTAAAATTTGGTAGTTGTTTAAATTCATTAAATTCCTTTTCCAGACGAGGTTTCAGTAAAAACTTTTTAGAAGATTTTCTGTAACAATCTCACGAAATGTTTTTAGAGAGTCCTTCCAAACTTGTGAAAAAGTCACAAAATTGACTTTTGAAAAGTCAGTAGACAATCTTCTGTAAGAATATATCGCTTTATTCAGAAAAATATGAGTTATTTTCGTTTTTATTGTCGTGCATGTTGTAAAATGAACAAATATTCTTTTTAACTGATTTCAAAATATTTTAAGGAATAAAGAAAGAAAAAGAAAATTACCCATAGTAAGCAATAAAATGAAATAATATTAAAAGGACTACGTTTAGAGATTTTAAATAAGCATAAAGGTGCTATTAATCTATATATATAAAACAGTTCCGTAACTGACTGACTCACTGACATACAACGCACAGACCAAACCGCTGGACCTAAAGGTCTGAAATTTTGCATGACGATTCTTCTTATGGTGTAGGGGTGCACTAAGAAAGATTTTTGAAAAATTCTTCTTAGATTTTTTAAAATTAAATTTTTAAGCTGTTATAGTAATTTTTTTAAACTTTGCATTTAAAATAATAATTCAAGGGTTATAAAATTTATATCACGAGAAAGATCGTAAAAATTCCTTTAAAATGTAATATTTTTCGAACCTTTACCTCGATTTTCTGATTTTTGGTGAATTTTTAAAGATTCATTTTTAGAATTTAATTTATTAAATGCTGATCACGTAATTTCTTTTTCTGGTACTTAAAATAAATTTATCGTCACGTGCATAGTAACTAAATAGACAAAAAAAACTTTTTTCTTTCTAATGCAGCAGACGATTGGATATTATCCAAAAAAAATAAATATCCCTTACGATTTATA
Organism: Dolomedes plantarius; assembly: GCA_907164885.2. Classification (NCBI taxonomy): domain Eukaryota; kingdom Metazoa; phylum Arthropoda; class Arachnida; order Araneae; family Dolomedidae; genus Dolomedes; species Dolomedes plantarius. Next base: position 2,779,805 of record OU015503.1, read on the forward strand.
TATATATATATATATATATATATATATATATATATATATATATATATATATATATATATATATATATATATATATATATATATATATATATATTTATTTATTTATTTATTTTACATCAATTGTATACATTGATCGTCGCATTTATTATAAATATATATATTTTTTTTTGCATTAATTGCATACATTGACCGTTGTATTTAATTCGAATGTACTCCGTAGCGAAGGGCGGGTTTTCAGCTAGTTCAATATATTATTATTTCATCCTCTGCCAATGGTCGCCAAGGCGTTTCTATATTGCTATAGATATTGCTATATTCCTTATTTTATTGGAAATTTTGGTGAACATGAAAAAAACGAAGACACGCAAATCTGTCAAATTGATAACAACTGCACATTATAAGTGAAAACAAGGGAAATAGTAAAAATATTCCAGTAAGGTTGAACATTCAGTACATGAAAGGCATTTCAAGTGAGTTTTATCTTTTATGCCGACCTCGTGATGAGCAGTTTTTCGCACGCTACCGTACTTTTGAAAGGTTTCTGTGTTTTTTCCCCCCGTCTGTGTTGTTGATCCTTGCTGCCTTCTTAATGTTTTTTCCCGCCAGAGTGGTTCCTTCTCAATTAGACTGGCGACAAGCCGTAATGAAATGTAACAGGTTTTCTCTACATAAGGGAAGCCCTCAATAAGTCATGCTTCATGATAAGTGTTGTGGCCAGCATTAAAATTTTAATGACGAACGTTGATTTAACCCATTTTCATGCCTGTTGCCAGAAGGTCGCCTTATTGTTTACGATACGTTTATTAAATCGTGACGCTCGTCAAACAATTATGCCGACAATTTTTGAAATTATTAATAATATGTCGATTAAAATTGAATTTTCTCAAAAGTATAATGGCTCCGTATGTGATGTTTACAGACAATCTTTTAATAATTGGAATAAAATTCAATTCTCATCATCAACGTTAATGTTTTTAATAACATGAATCGAAACCTTTAAAATGGTTTAGTATGTAGAGTTTGCTGACAGGTTTTAAGCATTTGGAATAAAATATAATGCACATTTTAAAAATATTTGTAAAATTCTTTTTTTTTAATTTTTAATCAATTTTTTCAGATCGTTAAAAAAAAATATTTTTCTCTGAAGGAAACGTATAGCAAACAGATTAAAAAAATTAGAATACATATGAATATGAAAAATGGTCTTTTAAAAACAATTCTGCTTGTCCATTTTTCGGTTTTTATAACGGGTACGGTGCGTACCCGTTATACCAGTACGGTTTTACCAGTACGGTGCGTACTGGTAAACGAACTTAGTGCCACCACAAATTTGATTAAGCTTCCTTAGGGGATGTGCCATATAGAATTATGAAAGATATTTGACCATTGTTTAAGCAATTTAAGTGGACTCCCATCTCTTAAGTATACTTTTTAATAAGTTTTTATTCTCGCTATTACACTAATACTAGACTACCTTTCACACCAAAGTTCAGGGGCAAAATCAAAACAATGCCTTGACCAAGAAAAAATATATTTATTAATGTCTTGCTATTTCAAATAAAATCATGATCCCATTTAAGGTAATAATATTTTTTTTAAATGAATTAGTCGGGGGGGCGGGGGGACATGGTAAACTGTGTGCTAAAGGAAATAAAAGCAAATGAAATTACCCACGTTATTTTCATTGGTGGACGACATTTCTAAAGTTAATAAAATCGTCAAATGTATATTGTTAAAGCATACCGTTAAAGCTGTTATGTACTAATCCCACTGGATTCGCTCACCTCATTGTTAACCTATGGAGAAAATGTGTCCACGGACTGCCAACTTGGATTCAAAGATTTTAAAAAAAAATTGTACTCCGTCATAGAGAAAGAAATTTTACATTTGTGTACATTTTTCGTTTTTTTTTAAGAAATGCAACTAATATTTTAAAATTTAAATTATTCGGTGAAGAATCTGGTATAGTGTGTTTTAAACGCTCATCAATTCCTTCAGTAGACGAAAATATAAAATGAATCCTGTAGCGCTTTGCGGAAAAGTTCAGGCTATCTGACAATACCAATTTTATTTGACTATCAGCATTTATGTACCTGTAAATTGTTGACAAAAATATATTTTAAATAAAAAATTTGGGGGCAGCGCTTAACCCCCCTACAGAGAGAGAGCCATTACAATCTCTCAAAATGTCAATCCTAAGGGGGATGGAATTCTCGAACTGTCAACTGAACTCCTCCCACCACAAGAGTCTGCAAGAAGAGGAAAAGGGAAATACGATTTTTTTTCTTAGTACATAGCAGCCTTAAAGTTGTTATTTTCCCCTTAGTTTTGGAAATTTGCATTAAGACTTCTAGTGAGATTTATTCAAACATGTGTATAAATAGTAAAGTGTAGCACATCACTTCTATTCTGGGAATAAAATATGAAATATACGGTAGCCAAAAATCAAATAACATATTTTAAAACTGGATATAATTCAACTATGCATTATATCCAATTGAATTGCATTATCGCCAGTTTTCTTCTTGCGACTAATGATTTTTCTGTCAAAAGCAATTTTCTTTTAATTTCTAATGCAAGGTTTCAAATCAAAGCTTTAACAGCACTTGTTTACACGTTTTTAAAATTCTCATGCAAACGGTATAGTGATTTTTTTTCTCATCTATTTTACCCTCTTTTAAGTTAATTTTTATTTCAGCAATGTGTTCTATTGATTTTTTTTTAATTTTTCGATAATTTTCTTCTTGCGACTAATTATTTTTCTGTCAAAAGCATTTTTCTTTTAATTTCTAATGCAAGGTTTCAAATCAAAGCTTTAACAGCACTTGTTTACACGTTTTTTAAATTCTCATGCAAACGGGATAGTGATTGTTTTCTCATCTATTTTACCATCTTTTAAGTTAATTTTTAATTCAGCAATGTGTTGTATTGATTTTTTTTTTAATTTTTCGATAATTTTCTTCTTGCGACTAATGATTTTTCTTTTAACTTCTAATGCAAGGTTTCAAATCAAAACTTTAACAGCACTTTTTTTTTTAGTATTTTAAAATTTAGTGAACGGGTAGTTTTCCTGGTTCAGTTTCTTCTGTTAACAGAATACGTGAAAATTTGATGCAAGGCATTTTAAACAAAGAGCTAGTTGAAACTTTTTAGTTCATTAACCGCTTTGCTTCCAGTAATTAATTGGTCTGAATCACCCATTACTTCATTAATATTGCAAGGATCAAACCAATCAAGTCAAAGGAATTTTATCATTGGTTAATATCATTCTTCTATCTGTAAGCACTGACTTACTACATTATAATATGATCGTGGATATACCCCATTACGTGCGTTGTAATAGATATCAATTGCAATGAAAACAGGATACTTAGTATTAGGAAATTTTTCTTAACCTAAAGAATAAATCCCATGGCATTATTTTTAGCAACATTAAACTTCCGAATCAATGCAAAATTTCAAGTATTTTAAAAAAATTTTTAATACATGTGAAATTAACTTAGTATTATTGTTTGATTTCTTTGTTATTAAATTGGGTTGGAGTTTCATGCCAAAATAGCTGGTAAATCAGGAAAAGACGGGATTTAAAAGAGTATAAAACGTATGAATACGATGACAAAATCTTCTCCACAGGATAACCTGAAATTATCCAAAATTGTTACTAACCAGGAGTTTTAATCTTCCCCCTTACAACATCTAATCTTTAAATCCAAGTGGTCAATAAATGGCAAAATCTTCTCCATAGGATAACCTGAAAGAATCCAAAATTGTTACTAACAAGGAGCTTTAATCTTTCCCCTTACAACATTTAATCTGTAAATCCAAGTGGACAATACATGGCAAAATCTTCTCCATAGGATAAACTGAGGGAATCTGAAATTGTTACTAGCCAGCAGCTTTAATCTTCCCCCTTACAACATTTAATCTTTAAATCCAAGTGTACAATAAATGGAAAAATCTTCTCCATAGGATAACCTGAAATTATCCAAAATTGTTACTAACCAGGAGTTTTAATCTTCCCCCTTACAACATTTAATCTGTAAATCCAAGTGGACAATACATGGCAAAATCTTCTCCATAGGATAAACTGAGGGAATCTGAAATTGTTACTAGCCAGCAGCTTTAATCTTCCCCCTTACAACATTTAATCTTTAAATCCAAGTGTACAATAAATGGAAAAATCTTCTCCATAGGATAACCTGAAAGAATCCAAAATTGTTACTAACCAGGAGCTTTAATCTTCCTTAAAACATTTAATCTTTAAATCCAAGTGGACAATAAATGACAAAATCTTCTCCATAGGATAACCTGAGAGAATCTAAAATTGTTACTAACCAGCAGCTTTAATCTTCCCCCTTACAACATTTAATCTTTAAATCCAAGTGGACAATAAATGGCAAAATCTTCTCCATAGGATAACCTGAAAGAATCAAAAATTGTTACTAACCAGCAGCTTTAATCTTCCCCCTTACAACATTTAATCTTTAAATCCAAGTGGACAATAAATGGCAAAATCTTCTCCATAGGATAACCTGAAAGAATCCAAAATTGTTACTAACAAGGAGCTTTAATATTTCCCCTTATAACATTTAATCTGTAAATCCAAGTGGACAATAAATGGCAAAATCTTCTCCATAGGATAAAGTGAGAGAATCTAAAATTGTTACTAACCAGCAGCTTTAATCTTCTCCCTTACAACATTTAATCTGTAAATCCAAGTGGACAATAAATGGCAAAATCTTCTCCATAGGATAAAGTGAGAGAATCTAAAATTGTTACTAGCCAGCAGCTATAATCTTCCCCCTTACAACATTTAATCTTTAAATCCAAGTGGACAATAAATGGCAAAATCTTCTCCATAGGATAACCTGAAAGAATCCAAAATTGTTACTAACCAGGAGCTTTAATCTTCCTTAAAACATTTAATCTTTAAATCCAAGTGGACAATAAATGACAAAATCTTCTCCATAGGATAACCTGAGAGAATCTAAAATTGTTACTAACCAGCAGCTTTAATCTTCTCCCTTACAACATTTAATCTTTAATCCAAGTGGACAATAAATGGCAAAATCTTCTCCCTAGGATAACCCGAGAGAATTTAAAATTGTTACCAACCTGCATCTTTAATCCAATAGGGTTAGTACACGGCAGCCTCAAAGTTTAAATGATGCATATTTTTTCCCGATACCGAGGATTGATTTTTAATGAGAGATCTTAGTTTAATCACTTTTGATTTCTCTCACTGGCCTTTCGTGTAGTTTCTTGATTATGTTGCTGTACACCGCCCTTATCACATTTGTAATCTTTCAAATAAAACTGTATCAGTCTCAATTCGTTTCGAAATGTATCAAGAGCGCTATCCCACATAGAAAGATCGCCCGTCGCCTCCACAATCGCTTCTACCAACGCACGTTATTTCCTTTTCTGATTAAGATCGAAAAGAAAGAAAAATAAAAACCCTCAGAACTGCATTAAGTCACTTGACAGTGAAAACAGATGACCTAGAAACTTTCGAGGACGCGGGGATTCCAGCGCACGGAGATCGAAATCTTGAAGAGATTTTAATCGAATCCAGAATTAATAAAATGAAAAAGAGAAGTGAAGAGAGCAGATGATTTTATTCCGAGAAGAAAAGCGACACCCGCCGCGACGTTTTGCACCTGCAACACATGCGCTGTTTACGCTCTGAAGAGTGAAAATTACTTATAATTGATACACACAAAATATACAAATTTTTCGTTTAAAAGCTCTCAGGTTGGCATGTTTTTAAAAATGGATTGTTTGCTTCTCTTTCAATTATACTTATTTCCAAGCCTAAAATACTGACAAGTATATTTAAAAATTTAAATTTTTTAATTTATATATCAAAGAACAAATCATTTCATTGCACTAACAGAAAATTTTCTTAAACTTATTTTGTATATTAACCTTTTCCTTACGTGTTGGGATAGCATGTATCCCAAGAATACGGGGCCAAAGAATGAGAATATATATATATATAGGTAGCCCTCCTACAGCACGGCATCTTACAACACGGTTTCGCTCTAACAAAATAGGAAAATCGCGCGAACCCTCGTGTAACACTGCAACCTGTAACACGGTTTCTCTCTAACACGATAAAGAAATTGCTAAAACCTTTGTACAATACTGTACTTCTACAGCACTAGACAATATGATTTTTGTTTAGCACATTTAAAAAATAAAATTCCTTGAAATAATGACGGGAAGGAATAATGATCTTTAGCAGCTTTACATGAAAATGTAAAAACCAATTATAATTTATTCATTCATAACTCTATTCCGATGTCATAGCGGAAAATGTCATGCTCAGTTTACACGTGTGACGTAATACACCCATGTGAACGATCGAGTCGATCGATCTGCGTCGTTCGAGTTCGTTCTGATAACGTCGGTAGATGCACTTTTGATTTTGTTTAGGTTAATGTACATTTTGATCTCTTTATAAGAAGCTTTGATTTGATCCAGTCAATAATTTGTAAAAATGTACATTAAACTTGTTAGAATATGCAGCATAGCAGGACTTAGTTCTTTCGATTCGTCTAACCTTCCGCTGAAAGAAGCCGAAAATTCAAAAGCGAACTGCGAAATTGTCTATCTTCATACCGTGAAATCTACAGTGACCTTGTAAGAACCAGCAAACAAACCAAAATTACAATTTTTTTCAAAGAGGATAGAAGGTGCAAAATATCTAAATGAAGAAAAAGGTTCTGAAAGTGAAGGTGATATCGTTCAACCGAAAATATGTTCCCGTTTGATTGTACTGAGCAGCGATGAGGAAGAAATTTATTAAATTAAGGTCGCATTAAATGAAAATAATATTTTTTGTTTATTTTCGTTTTTTGTTATACATACATTTATATTTTTAATAAAAATTAAGTTGCTTATATGGAATTTTTTAAAAAGCGTTTGTTTTTAATAAGTTTTCGGAACGTAATTCCCCTTTTTGTACTAGCTCTGGGTCTCATATAACACGGTTTCACACAACACGGTATTTTCTAGGAACCTATCTACAGTGTTATAAGAGGGTTACCTGTATATGTGTATATAAATATGTATATATATATACACACACATATACAGGAGATTTAAAGGTTATTTTAGGTTTTAACAGTGTTTTTCCGTTATTTCATAACATGTTGGCTAATGCAAGTGAATGACCAATGTGATATCGTGATGTTTAAAGCGTTTTGAATTCTTTGTTGTATTGCATAATTTTATTAAAAACTTATGGCTGACAAATAGGATGTTTAATGCATTATTGAAAAATGTTAAGACAATTAATTTTATTCATCGATCAACTATATATATTTGATTTTGTTGCTAAAAACAAATTAAAGACCTTTCTTTTGTATGTCTAATATCATGAATCGTATCAGCAGGATTTATTTTAGCCTCCAAAACTCAGACAGTAAATTTATTGTGCATGGAAAAATAGAAAGTTATTTAATGCCATGAATATTTAACAAATTATATTTGGCAGAATCAGACGTGCGGGTGGGAAAAAAAATATGAGATCCATTTCTTTTCATCGAAGTATTTTTCCCAGTATATTTTTAAAAGATTTTTTATTAACCCTTAGCTTGCGGGGACCATTTTTCCGATTCCCTCTTTAGAAAGGGAAATTTCATACACCCTTTCTAAGAACGGCCATTAAGAGGGTTATATATATATATATATATATATATATATATATATATATATATAGAGAGAGAGAGAGAGAGAGAGAGAGTGCCGTAACTAGGCAGGGGCAACAGGGCCCACTTGGAAGGGGAGCCCAAAATGCTGTATTTGTTTTATTATTTTCCCAAACCTAATTAAGGGGCCCAAATGCAAATTCTTGCCCAGGGCACATGAATGGCTAGTTATGGCACTGTATGTATTATATCACTGTATGTGTGTATATATATATATATATATATATGCCCGTATTCTTGGGATACAATCAAAATATATATATATATATATACTAGTAGGTAACCCGCCATTTTGACGTCATAATGGAAAAAGTATATGAAAGTTAAAAAATATCCTGAATTATCTAAAATATTGCATTTAATCCACACCTTGTAAAAGCAATCCCTTTCATTATTTTTTTATTTATTTAGTTTTTCATGCGATTGGAGTAGTAGACTGCCATCCAACCCGTCATTTGGACATCATAATACTAAAAATGACGTCATAATGAAAAATTTATATGAAAGTTAAAAAATTTTTTTACAGTTCACTACGCGATTCATTCACATTCAAGTTTGTTGTTTACTTTCAGAATTCATCGCAAAAGTAAACAGATTTTTAAAAACTGTTAAATATACAGCTAAAAGCATCCAATTTTTTTTAGTTCTGAATGTTTTATAGAAAAATAGGCTGAACAAACGTGATTTGATGGAGAAGATATTTGTTTTTAGGTAAGAAAAAATTCTGATCCAAATCTGAAATTGAAATTAAGCCTATCCGGCAGTTTGTTTACTGAGGGCTTCAATTGAAAGATGAGTACAGCCCGGAAGTGTCATACAGAGACAACGGCTATTATATATAGGATATGCCCGTATTCTTGGGCCATCCCACCCCCGTAAGAAAAAGGTTAAATGTGAAATATTATAATTTATTTCTATGAAAGGGGTAAAGACAGTATATTATGCCATGACATTTTGAATAAGAAGTAAGGTTTTGGGAAAATCACTTTTCTTAAAAAAATAAATTTAACATGCAATTTAGTTTTTTATGCACTATCAACTTTCTTGGAAGATAAGCTAAATCTCATAAAATATTGTCTAAATGTTTCCAAAACAAGCTAAATCTCATAAAATATTGTCTAAATGTTTTGAAAACTGGTTCGACACTAGTAATTTTTTTTAACGATACGAAAGAGAATCAAATAAGAAAAGTACTCAGTTGAAGTTCATTGGGCGTTAAACGAGAACGATGAGAAGCCATCGCGAAAAAAGATATTGTACCGTCCTAAATTCCGAGAAACGTCTGCTTAATCATGTGCGATGCATCTCTACTCCACCCATTAATTTTTCAAAATAGCACGCTGTGTTGAGAGAATACTTTTTAAGACGGTGGTCAAGTTTAAAAGTTTTCACCGAGGAGGGACAGTTTTCATCAGATGAAAACTGTCATCAGACATGGATATATATACAAGATAATAATCAGAGCGAAATTTAAATACAAGAATTTTTTCTGGGAATGAAAGCGATACCCTTTGCGTAATCTTTGCACCTGCATTTAATGAATGTGACGTCAGAGGTAATAGCATGGTGCAGATTCGGCTTTTTTCCCTCACAAGCTCCAGATTTTTTTACTTTTTTAAAGCTGTCTGATTTATTTGAGTAGAATGATTCACGTATTCATCACTGCTTAATGTATCACCAGGGAAAAATACTTTAAAACACTTTTGTTACTGCAAAATTTAAGAGGGTCGTGTACACATTTAAAATTTTTTTTATTTATTGAGTTAAAATTTTAATTTTTTTTGTGATGGTTAACCATATAATTTTTAAACAAAATCACATCATAAAACTTCTTATATAGTCTTCAAAAAATTTTTAAATTATATTTTCTAAAAAACTGGAGAAATTTTAAATTGTTATAACTCGAAATATTTTTTGTCGAATTTGAAAATTTTTTTCATTTAATTAAACCGAAATATATAAGTTTTAATTAACATTCAGAGTTTTTTAAAATATTAATTTTTTAAAAAAATTAAAAATATTTAGAGTAAAAATTTAAAATAAAAAGATGTAACTTATTTTTTTAAAATCATATTTTCAAAAGTAAATAATTTTTTCAAATTTGCTGAATCAAAATTAAAGTAAAATAATTGAGAAAGATATGTTCCAAGTTTGAACCATTTTTCTTTAATGGTTCTTGACTTATAGCAATTTAAAGACGAGAAATGGTGAAAAAATCCATCATGCAGAAAAACGCATTTAAAGGTTTAAACAAAGATTGGCTGCTACTAGAATGTTGCAAAACAAAAAATTAATTACTCCTGTTCTAATTAAGATAAAAACATTATTTAAACGTCATTTTAAGCGGAAAAGAAAATACAATTTTTTAATGCAATAAATTTTTTTTTCGAAAATTTGAAGAATTTTGTGTCCTGGTCCCCTTAAAAAATCCTTTTTAACTCAGAGTTGTTATTTACTGTTGAAGAACGCGAAATTATTGTTTCCATTCTTTGGATAGTTAAGAAGCATCAAAGCTGAAATAAGGATAATTCTGATTGTTGATATTCTAGGATACTTAAAAAGCTTTAAAGCTGAAATAAGGTTAATTCTGAGGAACACATTCTGTAAGTTTTACACCCTGGTGTATTATTCCTTAAAAAAGTTCTCATAGCATTAAACGTTCTTTTTGGTAAAATTACTGTATTATACGTATGTGTCAGATTAATACGTTTTCAATAGAGAAGGTTTAGAAAATGAATTAAATTCCGATAAATAAACTCAGAAAATTTTCTGGCATAATCTATCTAAAACAAATGCTATATTTATGTTTCAAAGTCTTTGTTTATAGAAATATACGAAGAATAATGGTGAAACATACGCGAAAAAAGCAGAATGGAAAAAAAATTGATATAATTCGTAACCTACATTTGAGTCACGGAAAAAAAAATTTACATTAGTGGATCGTAAGTTTTGTGAAATTTTATTTTCAATCTAATTTCGTCTGTTGGTAAAGAAATTCAATAAATAACTTCTCAAACAGTAATATTTCAAGCCAAAATAAATGTGTCTGGGAAGAAATATTTTTGAGAATAGAAATAATGAATGTTGTACGGTTATACTTATTTCAAACGATTTTTTCAATAGCTGCATAGTTTTGTCTATTTTAAATTTTATCGCCCGGAAAATAACAAGTTTTTATTGTTATTCATATTCCGCTAAATAAAGTTTGTTTGTGTCTGTAACCATGTAAAATATTTAGCAATTTGTCTGGAATGCTAACCATTCAAATACGAAACGCTATTATAACTTATATTTACATATATAAAGTTAAAAATTAAATCCAAAAAATAAGATAGACAAATAAATAAATAAATATATATACAATGGAATCTCGATCTATCGTTTTTCAAGGGACCGATTGAAATGAACTGTAAATGCGGGAAAACGATAGATACGGAAACATAACAAAGCAATATGATCGTTGGGACTGGATAAAATGAACGACACATACGGAAAAACGATGGATCCGAAAACGATCGATCGAGATTCCCCTGTATATATATATATAAATTAATTAAACTTCTGGATTTGACTAATGAACTTCATGAAATTAGTAGTAGGAGTCAAGTCTTTTGTAAACAGATTCTGCAACAGAGTTTCAAAGCACATGTAGAACTAGTATTTCTGGTGATTTCTCCATTCCGTTTACTAACAAGTCTAAAATCTCATCCTTAGTTGTTTAAAATATGTTTAACAGATATTAAATACCCGATTGTTGCCTTACTTGTAAGCGAAAATAACTGCAATGTGCTTTTAGAAAAAAAAATCACTTTCATGTATTACCTTAATAAAGAGTTAATAGTTTATTCTAAATTTGTTTCTTCCGTTTAAGCAAAATGCTACAATGGAAGATTTTAAAGACCGACAGGTATTGTGTATAAATAATTTACTTATGTGTTTTATTTTTCTTTGGGAGTTATGTTAGTTCATTTCTGGAATCTCCCTTAAATACCATTTTGGCTCGCTTGAAAAAAAAAGTCCGGATCTTTATTTCGTTTGGGAGTACTGCGAAGTATTTTGTTAGAACGTGAATCGACGCAAGTGCGTACCAAAACTTCACGAAGTTTGACTTTGAATAACTGGACACAGTGGCGCACCCAGGGGGGGAAAGGCCCCCTGCCCCCCTCCCAAAGAAATAGAAATTGCATTATGAATATTGATTTTGCATTATAAATATTTTTATCCGTTCATCTCGCCCCCCCCCCAAGAAAAAATCCTGGGTGCGCCACTGACTGGACAAATTTGCTTTTAGCAGCTGGAAATGTGAAAGTTTTTTGTAGGTAAGGCAAGAAAACCTTTTGTTTAAAAGGTGCAATTAAAGGCTTTTGATTTAAATGAAATTCTGAAATTTTCAGAGCTGAAAACATTGGTAAGCTCCAAGATCATTTGTCCCGCAAAAACTGGGAAACTGCGTAGCTGACCGTTATTAATTGCCTGTTTTTTTTTTCTCAGCAACGAGGTTGAGATGAGTTTCAGTTGTGTAAGTGAAACATACATGTTTTACTTTGTAACCATCCCTGGATGTTAGGCTTAGTGCTAACGTAGCGATACGACGTCGATGTCGATGTTTTGAAAATATCGATGTTTTGATAAAAATATCGATGTCGTAAATATCGATTTATTGAAGCCGATGTTTTTTTAACATCGATCCTTTGTGCTCGATGTTTTACGTTGTCTCGATGTTTTTTTAAATGAAAAAGTACCATAATAAAAAAAAATTACCACGTAGCATAATTTTCACACTCAGTAAATGTAAGTCTGAATTCTGAAAAGGGCGAATACAAAAGGGGGAACGATTCCCTAACAAACAGACAAATGGCAATCAACAACCAATGAACCAATCAGAGCGCTTGGAATGTTCCTGACACTCCAGAGTCTTCCATGGGGTTTTATTTTATAAATAGTATAAACACGAGAGCAGCCATTTAAGTTTTGTTTTGTTCTGGTTTTATATAAGTTGACGTTAATATTATCAGTAAGATGCCTCCCAAAAGTACGGTTTGGAAATATTTTTCCAAAACCTCTGACAAATTGACGAAATGCAATATTTGCCTTAAGTCCCTCAAAACTTCTGACAATACCACGAATTTATCTGGACATTTGAAGGCAAAACATGGAGATATTTACAACGAGAATTTTGGGTCATTAATGTAGCCCAAGGCAAAAGCAACCAAGTTTTTGTCATTTGTGTCGGCCCAATAAGAGAGTAAAATTAAATCTCCCCCCCCTCACGACTAACCGAAGTAACATTAATGTTAGAGGTTACTAAACCAGTTTTAAAAAATGGATGTTCAAAAACATCGATGGTTTTTGGGCGATGTTTAATTAGGACCGATGTTTTAATATTGAATGTCGATGTTTCAAAACATCTATGTTTTGCTGTCGATGTCGCATCCCTATGCTAACGCACTTCGATTGCTATCACGTGTAAGAACGTGTCTATTACTGTACTTTCACACGGTTAGCAGTAACAACGAGTTTAAGACCTTAGAAGTTATGCGGGAACTAGGCACTAACCCTATTGGATTCACTCACCTCAATGTTAACCTATGGTTAAAATCTCGTCCAAAGATTGCCGACTTGGATTTAAGGATTTTTTTTTAAAATTGTACTCCGTAATAGAGAAAGAAATTTTATACCTTGGGGAATTTTTCTTTTTTTAAACGCAAATAATATTTTGAATTTAAATTATTCGGGACAAAAATCTAGTATAGTGTGTTTTAAACACTACTGAATTCCTTTGGTGGACTAAATTTATAAAATAAACCCTGAAGGAGCAGAAAAGTTCAGGCTGCCTGAAAATACCATTTTAATTGAATTATCAGCATTTATGTCGCAAAAAGTAGACAAATTTTTTTCCATAAGTTAACATTGCGTCGGGCGAATCCAATAGGGTTAGTACATAGCAGCTTTAACATACAAATGATTTTCATTCATTCTAAGAAGGGGAACTGAATCGTGTTTACTCGCTATTCATGCCCTAAATTTCCATTAGGCCCGGTAGACCCGGGCCTAGGGGCCCCTGAATGTTGAGTGCCCCCGAAAAATGTTTATTTTAAAAGAAAAGAAAAAAAATTCCCAATTCAAATTTTTTTTAATTTTACTTTTTTAAATAGGAATTTTTTATATATATATACCCTTTCAAATTTGATTGATTGGTTCATTGTATGTTTAGTTATATGTTTAGTTCATCATATGTATGTTATAGCGTATATAAGGGATTAATAAGTTTTTCTGGTTGCATTATATTGGTTTTTTAATGATGAAGTTAATATGTTGTATTGCTTTTTGTTATTTGATAATATTCTAGCTTCTACGCTTCAAATAGCCAATTCTTAGTAAAATGGTACTTTCACAATAATTCATGATTATTTTTTTTGTGTGTGTCAATTTTGGAAATTTTACGCCCCCATCACTGTTAGGGGTCCCCCATCCCGAGTTGTGCTCATAGTCCAGAATTTTCTAAATCGGGCCCTGTCGCTATTTAAATGGTTTATAAACTTCTCTTAGATGGAAAAAAAACCTTGATGATGAAGAAAAAATTACTCGCATGACATCAAATATTTTGAAGGCTATTTGTTTTATTTTGCTGCTAGTATTTGTTATTTCCTTTATATATGCATTCATCTGTTTCACGGCACTGATTGTTTATTTTCTTTCTTTTCAGGACGTCCTCGCTTAGTCAGCCAAAAAACCGAAGACTTCTGCCAGCATTTCGTTTCTTCTCACTCATCAACATTTTTCTTACTTACTTTGAACCCTCACGAACTTTTTCCCCTAATTATTTGTAAATGTATATTTTGATTGGAATAATTGTATAATAAGTCAACGAGCGAGTCACCGAATAGCTTCTTGTTGTATATACTTGTTTATGGACCTGAATGTAATATATGATTGTAAGGTCTCGCCACCTGTTTGTATATAATTTACAGTGAAGAAGTTGTACATGTTCGCGAGTTTTAATTTAATTACCTTGCTTTGAATCTGTGATGATGCGGAGTCCTCGATTCGTTTATGTTTATGCTGAGGAAAGAAGATTTATGTTAATTAAACACTGTGTTAGGAATAGCGTTAACAAAGTTTTTGTGGAGCATGAGAGATTTTAGTGTGAATTGTAATTTTTTTTAAAAATTTCTATATCTGAAGTTAATTTCAAGTCTAGTTTCAGAAAAAATTGTGCACATATCAAAAGCTTTGTTTGTGTTAGAATTTTTCCCACTGTGTGTCACAAATTTTGTTGGGGAGAGTTTCATGGACATAATTATTTGCATGTTTAGGATATTAGATTTATCTTAATTTTTTTTTATTAATAACGTCCAACTATTTTTCCCAATAGGTAGAAATTGTTTACTATTTTATTCCGATGTGTACTAACCCTATTGGAATCGCTGACCTAATGTTATCCTATGAAGAAAATTTGTCTACTATTTGTAGCTATATAAATGCTGATAATCCAATAAAAATAGTATTTTCAGA
Organism: Dolomedes plantarius; assembly: GCA_907164885.2. Classification (NCBI taxonomy): domain Eukaryota; kingdom Metazoa; phylum Arthropoda; class Arachnida; order Araneae; family Dolomedidae; genus Dolomedes; species Dolomedes plantarius. The sequence continues at coordinate 2,795,034 of OU015503.1, forward strand.
TAGCCTGAACTTTTCTGCACCTTGCAACAGGATTCATTTTATAAATTTCGTCCACCAAAGGAATTTAGGAGCGTTTAAAACACACGATACCAGATTTTTTTTCACCGAATAATTTAAATTTTAAAATGTTATTTACATTTTTTAAAAAGAAAAACTCCAAGGTGAAATTTTTTTCTCCGTTACGGATTGCAATTTAAAAAAAGAAATCTTTAATTCCAAGTCGGCAATCCTTTGCACATTTTCTCCATAGGTTAACACTGAAGTGAGAGAATCCAATAGGGTTAGTACACAGAAGACTTAATTCTTATTATTGAGTAAAACCAGAGTTTGGGAATATGTGGAAGATTTTCAAATGCAATTTTGGCACCAGAATAAAATAATAATAATAATAATATAAAATACCTAATTTAAAGTGTTTCCTAACTACAACTTTACCCATAAGGATTAAGGTGTATGTCAAATAATAAAATTTAATGCTCTAGTCTCATACACTCTCAACACTGTACCTTCGTTATTAGCGGCGTACAGTGCCTTGTGAAAGTATTAATTATGAATACCCTTATCCGTAGAAAAATAAGGGATTTCAGGATGTGTACAGAAAATCCAGGTAGATAGGTAAGTAATAAAGAAAACAATTTCTACCTAACATGAATTAAAACTATAAATAGGGATTTTGAAACGTATATGTGTATTCGATCTAGCAAAATTATGTAACACAGTTTAATTTCTCTTTCTAAATTAAGTGTATCTGTAGATGCGATTAAATTAACTGTTTTATGAAAAATGGGTTTGAAAATATCTGTCACATATGACACAGAGAGAAAATTTCTTTTAGAAATGGATTTTCCATGCTTAACATTTTGAATAGCACCTGAAGTAACAAAGATATCGGAAATTGAACTAAACCTACACTTTTCAGGGATTTTTATTTTCTTTCGAAATTAAGTCTTTAGTAAATAGCAATACAACACATGCAACTACTAAACATTACTAAAGCACGATTACGTCAGGAAATCCGTCGAAAGGAGTTATTAACTACCCTTAAATCTTTAAAGCATTTGATTTTTTAAAAAAAATATATGTTAAAGCCTGATCATTTCTGAACAAAATAAAGCAAACCGCGTGAAAATATTCCGCTTAGTTCCGGAGATATTGATTTTCTAAATATTTAATTACGGATCAAGTTTATGGTAAGAAAAATTTTAAACTCCCTTTTCTCAAAATGTAATTTTGCATCATTCCGCAACTGATATCTCAAAAACTATAAAACATAATTCCATGAAATTTTTATCACTGTATAATTATGTTATTTTATTTCGTCTGAACTAGAATTATTGCAATCACTGCACATTTTGTTATTTTTTCAGGGGTAAATTAATGCAAAAATTTAAGGACATTTTAAGTATATTTTGAGCAGTTATAAAATATTTTAAAAATATTTTAATGTTGAATGTTTTTGTTCAATTGTATTTTGAATTATTTATTTTAAATATAAAACAGGAATTATACATTTAAGTGTAAAATTAATTTCGTAGTTCTGCTCGCAAGCCAGTATACAATAAAAATACTTAAGAAACAAGGTATATCTAAAGCATTTAAAATAATTATTTAAAATTATTTTGAGAGTTGAAAATTTGTTTATTAAAATAAATATATAAGTTTATCATATACATAAAATTTGGAAAAATTGGGAATAAATTGAAATAGTTACAGAGTCAAAAAGTATGAAAATATGCCTTATTTCGTCGACTTAAGGGTCGTGAGTCCTCTTAAACAAGTGAACGATTCTATGAATAGTCAATTGTTTTCTGGTAGATATTTAAGATTCCGATTATCTGGAAATGCTACTTAATTTATTGACTTTAACGTAATATCCTCGAATAATTATAATAAAACTTTTAACACGTAAGACCGCGGAAATAAAATTTTGGGGGATTAAAACTTGGAACCAATGCGAGACATATTTCCTTAAAAATTATGTCCATGAAATTTCTATCTTTGCATCGAAAATTAACTCCTGAATGGAGCTAGTTGTTTGACTTTATATACTGAGTAATATAATAAAATTCATTATAGAAAATAAACCCAAACTGTCAAATTTATCAATCGTCTTCACTAGAGAGAAAGGTTTATTTGATTCGTTCATTATCATGTGTCGTTAACGAATATGCACACTTCGTAGGTAGGTGTTTCAGACTGTGAGTGTAGATAGAACAAGCATAAATATAAATCGATTATGTGTGCATGCTAGTATCAAACTGTGAACCGATAATGTGTAGAAAGAATATAGCAGAGTAGATTCAGACTTTAGATTAAACGTTCACTCGTGTGTATGTATAATTTCACATTTTCATCCCTTTATTATCCTTCAGACTATTTCATGCTAAAATTTGTAATTTATTTTGTAAATATTGTAATTAGTAATATTTTGTGCTGAGTTAAACTTCATACCTAATAAATACTGAACTGAAAACCTATAATTTAACCTATAACCAACGAGAATGTGAAGGCATGATTTACACGTATGAAATAATAAAATTTTTTGATAATTTACATCTTTTGTAAACCATTTAATCTGACAAAGAATATCATTTATCTTTTGTTTAATTTTAAGATTCAATGCATTCCTTTCATGGTTGCTGTTATAAATATTTAAATATATATATATATATATATCTTAAAAAATTTCCATGTCACTGTAAAAGAATTATAGTTCACTGAAAAAGGAATGAATATATTGTTGAACAGATATTTAATCCATAAATACGATGTCAGTACCGAATGTATAACTTCTACAGAAAATATGACTGCAAGAAGAGTTTCAATGATTGCGGTTTTACAATTTTCTCCTGTGAAAGTAAATGGCGGAACGATGCTACTCGCTTAAGAGAGTTGTGTTAAAACGAGGTGATTCAAAAGTATAGAAGTACATTGAAATCTTGTTACGTTGCAATATTTTCCTAGCTCAGAGATATAAGACTTCAGGTTTACAGGACAGAGGACACTTCTGCACGAAATATTAGCAATTATACCATAGAAATAGATATCGAATTACACTCATGACTTCGAAATCGGTTACTGACTAGAAGTTTTATAGTCGCATAATAAGAAATATAGTAACTGGACTAGACTGAGGAAATTAGCTCGCTAGATTAGCAGTAAAAATATAACCAAAAAGGAATATTTATTTTTTGTGGGCGAGAGCCAAATAGTTGATACAGTTCTCTTTTTTTTATTAGTGAATTCCTATGCAATATTAACAGTAACAGAAGCTCGTTACGCTTTATTTGATGTTTGGTGAGATATCTACAGTTGATTTGTATGAATTAATTAACTAACTAACTTTCATAAATAGATGTATACTGCACTAATGTTAGTATATTCACATTTAATTTAGACATAATCAGAGCCCTTGGACAATAAAATAAAGCTGAAATACTCAACTGAATTTGATATACCTCGAAACAAATGACCCATATCATTTAAATTCTCCGCTCATTGCTTTCTAAATTCTACACATTTGAATCACCCTGGACGATTATTTACGTCCATTTATATTACCTCATAACCATAGACATTTGCTCTAGGCTTTTACTTTTCTCGAAATGCCTCTCAGCAAGATGCTGCCAGAATTGGCTTGTCGTATTATAAAGTTTGTCTGTGAGTTTTCAATTCTGTATGTGTAATATCTTCGTGTCACTGTAAATAGCGAAATCTATGTACGTGTTGTGTTAACGTTGTCGTAAAGTTTGTGTGCTACTGTTCCAGATGAAGAAATAAATGAATGTGAAATAATACTGTTTCTGTTTATTCACTTACTCCTAAGCCTCTCATACCATTTTATGCTTTTTAAGGGGATGGTGGACATCAAAAAGCGATTTTTGAAATTTTGACCTCAGAGATATGAAATTTTGCATATACAGGTAACCCTCCTATAACACGGTAGATAGGTTCCTAGAAAATTCCGTGTTGTGTGAAACCGTGTTATATGAGACCCAGAAACAGTTCAAGAAAGGGGGAGTTATGTTCTAAAAACTTATTAAAAACAAACATTTTTTTAAAATTCCATATAAGCAACTTAATTTTTATTAAAAATATAAATGTACGTATAATACAAAATGAAAAGAAACAAAAAAATATTACTTTCATTTAATGCGACCATAATTTAATAAATTTCTTCCCCATCACTGCTCAGTACAATCAAACAAGAACGTTTTTTCGATTGAACGGTATCACCTTCACTTTCAGAACCTTTTTCTTCATTTAGAGATTTTGCACCTTCTATCCTCTTTAAAAAATCTGTAATTATGGTTTATTTGCTGGTTCTTACAAGGTCATTGTAGATTCACGGTATGGAGATAGACAATTTTGCAACTCCCTTTTAAATTTTCGGCCTCTTTCAGCGGAAGGGTCTGCATTCAAGAAAAATGATTCAAGATTTTCAACTTAGCTTAGGCCTTCTTATAATTTTATAGAGTTATAAATGAATAAATTATAATTTGTTTATACATTTTCATGTAACCCCACTATAGTTCATTATTCCTTCCCGTCATTATTTTAAGGTAATTTAGTTTTTAAATGTGTAAAACAAAACTCATGTTATCTAGTGCTATAAAAGTACAGTGTTGTACAAAGGTTTTCGCATTTTCTTTATCGTGTTAGAGCGAAACCGTGTTACAAGTTACAGTGTTATACGAGGGTTACCGCAATTTATCCTATCGTGTTAGAGCGAAACCGTGTTGTAAGATGCCGTGCTGTAGGAGGGCTACCTGTGTGTTCATTAAAGTACAGTCGAACCCCGTTATAACGAATTTCAAGGGACCAAAGTTTTTTTCCGCTTTATCCGGTGTTTCGATATATCCGAACCGTTAAGAAAAATGCTAAAGTTCACAAAATGTATAACTCATTAGTTGCAATGTGTATTCTATAATGATGTATCAAAAAATGATAAAATCTATTAAAAATGATAATTATTGAATTAAATAGACTAAAATCGATTACATTAAACTGACACAATACTAATTAAATTGCGTATAATAGGAAAACGACGGGACCAAAATTTTCGTTCGTTATATTCGTGAGTTCGTTACATACCAAGTTCGCTATAACGGGGTTTGACTGTATAACTGTATTTCAAACACCTTTTAAAATTTTTATACTTCTACAAAGTTATCCAATGTAGTGTTTAATAGTCATGTAATACATATAGCTATGCACTGTATATTCAAGGAATAATATTTTTGAGAAAAGGATAAAAATAAGTAAAAATAAATAAATAAAAATTTCGAGAAATAAATAAATATTAAAAAGTTGAGGTATACCTGTACTTGCTTCTGCATTTGAAATGCTTTAATTGAAAGTTTTACATTAGAGGACTTAACTTGATTGCTATCTGAAAAAAGTAACTTATTATTCAATGGCCAACAACAGTTGTGTCATTTAGTGGTGTAAATCCTTAGTATTTGGGAAAATTTTTATAAATGTAAAATGTTAGGACTCCATCAAGTGCTTTGACACGAAAATTTCAAAAAGTGGACTCAATCGATTTGGTTAGGGAATGGCTCAGTCGGCAAACTGTTTGATCTCATGTCACTACTCATGAAATCTAGGAAATTCTACGTCTCAGGTTGGGAACTCGAGCCATGGCTGAGGAGTGAGTGAACCCTTGCAGGGCTCTTACTTTTAGCGAGATTTATTCCCTTAAGGCTGCTATGTACTAACCCCATTGGATTCGCTCATCTCAATGTTAACCTATGGAGAAAATTTGTCCACGGATTGCCGATTTGCATTCAAAGATTTTTTTTAAATAATTGTACTCCGTCATAGAGAAAGAAATTTTACATTTGTGAACATTTTTCGTTTTTTTTTAAAAAAATGCAATTAATATTTTAAAATTTAAATTATTCTGAGGAAAATCTGGTCTAGTGTGTTTTAAACGCTTATAAATTCCTTCGGTGGACGAAATTTATAAAATGAATCCCGTAGCGCTTTGCAGAAAAATTCAGTCTATCTGACAATACCAATTTTATTTGATTATCAGCATTTATGTACCTGTAAATAGCTGACCAAAATATATTTTAAATAAAAAATTTGGGGGCAGCGCTTAACCCCCCTATATAGAGAGAGCCATTATAATCCCTGAAAATGTCCATCCTACGGGGGATGGAATTCTCGAACTGTCAACTGGACTCCTCCCACCACAAGAGTCTGCAAGAAGAGGAAAAGGGAAACACGATTTTTTTCTTAGTACATAGCAGACTTAAGAATACAGAACTAAACCATCTTTGGAGAACTCCTCCCTACCACCCATGGTACTTTGGAAGAAGTCCGGGTGGGTAATTCCAGCTCAAGCCTAGAAATTATCAAACAGCCATCTCGCGTTTCACGAGTGGCCATATTAGAGCACTCACTTTTGGGCACGGTCAGAAGATCTTCCCGGAGTGTCACTGGTGCTCTGACGACATGGCCTCCCCTGCCCATATTTTAGCTTGTTTGGGTTTTAGAAAGAACAAGGTCCTTCGGGACTCTCTAATGTTTTTAGACTTTTTAGAAATTTTTGGTTTCATGGAGATTGTCTAGCCTTGCTAGACAATCTGGGATTAGTAACAACAACAAGAAGACATTAAAAAATATAAAAATAACTTTTCACATCATTTCTTAAAAAAGAATTGCTAAGTCCCGCAAAACTTACTTAAACTCAACAAAAAGCATTTTATTAGCATAATTTATTGTACAATCTATGCAGAAACTATACATTGAATCAAACTAAAAAGCAAATATTTGGTGTACTTGTTTGGTGTTCTTGCTATCATACTTAAAAAATTATTATCTAATATGAACATTAAATAAAATGTCTACAAATCTGACTTGGATTATCCGAAAATCTGGACCAATGAGGGACGGATAAACAAGGTTTTACTGTAGTTATCGCGCATGGAGGAGAGCTTGCTCCTTTGCCATTGGTCGAAGAATATGTTTTATGTCTTTGGGAGCAGTATTGACTCTGCAATAATCTTACGGTGAGCGTGTTTTTGTCTCTTGCCAGATCTTATTACAGGTAATCCTCCTATAACACGGTAGATAGTGTGAAAGTAGTTACTTTCACAGTTTGACATTTTGCGCAAAATTGCAATTGCGATATATACGCATGACCTTTCCTCCAACGATTTACTCCGAACTTTTTGCTACTGATGTGTGGCAACATTTTTTGACCGCGGTTTTTGAAGGAGGGAATCAGCATTTTTTTTCTCTGGGCAGTGTGGCTTCACGGCAACATTTTCCCTTGCGGGATTTGTCTGTCGTGGAGACACACGAGTTTTGAACGTATGCAGTTCCGTTTCAAGGAACGAGAATTACAAAGTTCTAAGGTGATGAAAAATAGCTTGATGACTTGGGAAAAGGTGATATGATGACCCGAGGTAGAATTTTACTGCCTACTTCTACGTGAAATTGGCACCGATGTAGGAAGATCACGCTCATCCCGTTTTCTACGAAATATCGTTTGTACGAGAGCAGGGCCGCCCACAGACTTTACGGGGCCTGGGGCAAACTTCTGTTGGGCGCCCCAAGAAATCTGATTAATCGAATAATTTTTTTAAAATTTTTTTGGGGGTCCCCTTATAGAGAAAATAGCTTACTTCTACCCAGACTTGGGTGTATATAATTTGAAGTGGCACTCTAAATGAATTTTATACAAACACAGTTTATACATGAAACAATGTTTATTGAATTCGTTGCACATATAGAATTTGCTTTTACAGCAATAAGCATACGTACTACTTGTACGAGATATATAAATACAGCTTTCAAGAACAATATATTTTTCAATACTCACGAACAGTAAGTCAACCAGCAATTATGCCACGTAAACCTTGGGCCCCCTAAGCACTAGCGCAGGATAGTACGGGAGCTGCATACCTCGTAGCTCCCTATTGCTTATCTATCAACTTTAACAACCTTTCTTCAACCTTAACAACCTTTTTAATTAATGACGCTGCATGGTATTTATACTAAGCGCGTATGCCGAAATTAGCATATCTCAAGCAGCTTCTTTAATTCATTCACTCAAAAGTTCGATTCTTGTGAATCGAATCTTGTGTATACCTTACACCCTTTTTTCAGGAGATTATTTTGAATTTTGAAGTGCGGTACGAGTTTCAGAATTTTCTTTCGGAGGCAATCTAATAAATAATTTTAAAAAAATTTTTGGGGCCCCTCCGGCAGTTGGGGGCCTGGGGCAAAGTGCCCCAGTTGCCCCCCCCCCCCCTCTGGGGAGCCCTGTACGAGAGTACTTAGAATATGAGTGTATCCAGCGATCCAATGAAGAACAAAAGTATTCTCGAGTTGTGCAATGCAGCGAAATAATCTTCGTGCGCTATTATCCTGAAAGTGCATAAAAGAAATTAACGTCGACCAACCATGTGTTGTGTGAACTTAAACGATAAAGGTGATCTCTAACTCCATATGCATATGGACCCAACACTCGAAGGATCATAGGTGTTCGTGAATGTAATGTGATTTTCAGGGGTAATAACCCAAATTATAAAATTATTTATTCAGTGAACAGTGTTTTCGAACCCACGTGTCCCATCTGTATGCACGTGTCATCTACCCGATATCTTCAAATTGGTGAGCGATTGTTGTTGTTTTTTGTTTGTTACATGTACTTAGGAATTTGAGTATAAATATGTATTAATTTAACCAGGTGTTACCAGACTTAAAAGTACAAATTACTTGATTGATATGAGCGTGAATATGTATTAATTTGACAATGTGCAGTAATGAAAAGGTCAATCAATTTGAGTAGTAATTAATCTTAAAATGAGTATTGTATAATTAATGTGTGATGTGAAAAGGCCAATCAATAAAAAGAATGCATTAAAAAATTTTGATTAATCTTTCTATAGAATATCCTCACTGCATGCTTAACACAACGCAATAGTAATAGAAGACAATATTGAACAATTCAGTATATAATTTAAGTTAATCAATTGCTCATCTTGAAATAATAGTTCAATGGTAATCTTATTTCAATAATAATTTAATACATTTTAACAGATAGGTTTCTAGAAAATGCCGTGTTGTGTAAAACCGTGTTATATGAGACCCAGAAACAGTTCAAAAGAGGGGGGTTACGTTCTGAAAACTTATTAAAAACAAACATTTTTTTAAATTCCATATAAGAAACTTAATTTTTATTAAAAATATAAATGCATGTACAACACAAAATTAACAGAAACAAAAAAATATTATTTTCATTTAATGCGACCTTAATTTAATAAATTTCTTCCTCATCACTGCTCTGTACAATCAAACGAGAACGTTTTTTCGATTGAACGATATCACCTTCACTTTCAGAAAATTTTTCTTCATTTTGATTTTTTGCACCGTCTTATCCTCTTTAAAAAATCTGTAATTTTGGATTGTTTGCTAGTTCTTACGAGGTCATTGTAGATTCACGGTATAGAGAAAGACAGTTTTACAGCTTCCTTTTGAATTTTCGGCTTCTTTAAGCGGAAGTTTCTGTAGTCAGGAAAAATGATCCAAGATTTTCAGCTAAGCTTAGGCCTTCTTGTAATTTTATAGAGTTTTAGATGAATAAATTATAATTTGTTTATACATTTTCATGTAAAGCCACTATAGTTCATTATTCCTTCCCGTCATTATTTTAAGATAATTTAGTTTTTAAATGTGTTAAACAAAAATCATGTTATCTAGTGCTATAGAAGTACAGTGTTGTACAAAGGTTTTCGCAATTTTTTTAAACGTGTTAGAGAGAAACCGTGTTACAGGTTGCAGTGTTATACGAGGGTTCCCGCAATTTATCTTATCGTGTTAGAGTGAAACCGTGTTGTAAGATGCCGTACTGTAGGAGGGCTATCTGTATAACATTTTTTTCGTTTTCTAATTACATTTATGAATACCTTAAACAAAGAAACTCTTGTCAAATTATTTGACCTCTTGTTGATGAGTCACTACTCTTGGAATCTGAGAAATTCAAAGCTAATGGTTAATTCACTAAATCTAGCACATCGTCAACGATGTCTAAACATTCATTCTGACGACGTTTAAACTGATATAATTCGAGACGGCAAATTATTTTTTTTTCTAAAAACAATCAAAATGAAATACATCTCATTGTTCTAAAAACAAAAAAGTAAAAATTTTTGAGACACATAAAATTATTCATGAAATTCAACTTCTTCATTAAAAAATCTCATTAAAAAGTTGCTAGAAAATCAACCTAACATAACTTTGAACTGGAAAGTTAATATCAAATAGCATTCCTAAGAACTCTGAAAGAACGCAGTTAGTTTATTTAAACAAATTTACGTTACATGAAACTACATGAATAAAATTAAAGTAGTTAGCATCCATTGCGAAGCATCTTAAAAATTATATGCGTGAAATATCCATTCCAGGGGTGGCCAAGATAAACAGTGTTGAGAGCTTTTTAGGAATGTTTGCGTACTCGGAATAGCCAAAAACAGAAAAGGGTTATATCTGATAGGAGGAAATTTTGAGCGTTGTTTTTTCTTTCTAATGTTTCTGTGAAATATACCACTCTCCGATTATGAGAATAACGAGTACAGTGGAACTTTATAGAGAGTTTGCGCTTCTACCCTAACTTTGGGTATGTACAAGGTGCGCCCATAAAGTAACCGGACAAATTAAAAGAACAAACAATAAAATAAAAAAGGTGAAAGAATAATCACCTGGCTAGAAAGAGTGTCATCTCAACTATTGTTAAAGCCAGTTTAAACTGGTTATTTAGTCGTTTGCATATCAAAACGCCGTAGTAATTTTCATTTACTGAGAAGGCATTGAGAAGGCATTACAAAATTTACTGAGAAGGCATTACAAAAAAATTTGCTTCGGAATGGAACAACGTTGTAACATTAAATTTTGTTACAAATTAGGTAAATCTGCTACCGAAACTTAAGAGAGGCTTCGAACAGTTTATAGTGATGCATCGTTATCAAGAACACAAGTGTATGAGAAGTACAACCGCTTTAAATGTGGGTGGGAAAGCATTGAAGATGAAGCAAAGACAGGACCCCCTTAAACTTCAAAGGATGAGGAAAATGTGGAGAAAATTCATTCTTAAAATCAAAGACTAAGGTGATGCTGATTGCATTTTTTGGTTACAAAGGACTTATTCACCACGAATTTGTTCCTGAAAATCAAACAATTAATCAGTATTTTTACAAGGAGGTGCTTTTTCGATTAAGAAACGGGATAAGGCGAGTTAGGAAGGAAATGTTTGATTCTCGGCAATGTTTTCTTTTACACGATAATGATAAGCCGTACAACAATATCTTGCTAGGCATTCAATTACAGCGATAAATCACCCTCCATATTCTCCCGACTTATCGCCAGCTGATGTTTTTCCTTTTTCCGAAGCTGAAGATGACCATGAAAGGACAGATAGAGATTTGAAAACGTCTCGAACATTAAATTAAATGTTACGCGTATTTTGCGAACGGTTAGTTCCAACGCCTATAAACAGTGTTTCGATGACTTGGAGAAACGTTAGGAAAATTGTATAGACTCCTTTGGTGATTATTTTGAAGGAGTTAAATTTATTTGAAGGTGAGTAATATTTTTCTTATTTATAAAAAAATGCCCGGTTACTTTATGGGCGCACCTTGTATATCTTGAAGTGGCGCTCTAAATAATTTCATTCAAACACAGTTCTTACATAACAACAACTTTTATTTAAATATTTGCACATATAGATTTTGCTTTTCAGCATAAAGGATACTTACTACTAGTACGATATATATATAGCATTCATGCAAGGGAAATACAATTCATATATTCACTTGTATAACTACTCATTCGAGAAAAATACACTTTGCAATACTCACAGATACTTTTAAAGTCAACCAGCGGTGCTGCCTCGTAAACTTTGGGCCTAACAAGAACTCGCGTAGATTTGAGGCAACCTAGCTATGACTCGAGCGGCTGCTCGCAAAACTCAACTATTATTAAACCATACTCTAAAGCTGCATTCAGACTACGCTGACGTGACGTGTTGACACGCGCTGACCGCAACGTCAGCTGACGTGGGAAAACGTCAGCGTCAGGCAGTGTGTGCACACTACGCTGACGTGTCGTGTTGTGACGAATTCACGTCCGTTGTTGTTTGGTTCCCACAAGGTGCATATCGTTGCGGGTGGACCCTATAAATAATATGGGGGCACCCTATAAATAGTGGCCGATCGATTTATTGTCGCTGATGAGGCTTTCACATTAAAAACATACTTGATGCTTCTTTATAGTAAGAATTCAATAAAGAGCGATGAAAAAATATTTCGTTTCTCCTGAAGGGGCTGCAAGCTGTTCATGGTAATGGGAGAGCATTCATAAAGGCAGAATGGCCCATTAATATTTTCTGTATTGATTACTGTTTTATATAAACAAATTTATCATTATGGTTGCTATAATTTTGAGTTATTAAAGAATGTAAATAAGTAACCTGTAGTGATTTTTTTTCTGCCTAGTATTCAAATAATTCAAATACTAAGTTGGTAATTTTTGGACGAAGACCGTCGTCTGCCTATAATATTTAATTGAAAGTAATTATCAATCAAAAAATATATATAAATTTATAAATACACATAAACTAATCTCATATAAATTATTTTTTTATATTTAAAAGATGGAAGTTTAAAAACAAGAGGGGACGAACACCTGTTTATATTGTACTAGCGGCCCGTCCCGACTTTGTCCGGGTTGAACAAAATATTATACCAATAAATTTCCAGTTGATAGCCAATAAATTGTAAATCTTTTTTACCTTAATAATAACCTAAATAATACCTTAAATTAACTTTATGTTATTTAATAATTAAAATAATAGTAAAATATATATAAATATTAAAATAATAGTAAAGAATGTTTTTATTTAAATATTCAATTTTTTTTAAAAATAATATTCTTAAAATAATATTCAAATTAATATTACGTTAGTAAATAATTAAAGCTAATTTTTTAAAAGAAAAAGGCGTGCCGGAGAACGGCTAGGTTTGAACCGCTAGCGTCAGAACAGAAGCCCACCGCGATAGCACCACGATAAGGATCGTTGAAATCTTCGGAACAAAAAGCGGTAGAAGACAGTAGCAGAAACAATGGAGACTGTTAGGATTAAGCCCCTAACTTTATTTCTACTGATTAGATATACATAATATATAGCCTATGTCCATCTGGAATACTGTACCTTTCAAACAGTGAAAGAATTTTTCAAATAGGTACAGTGGTTCTGAAGATTACCCTCCACGTACAAAATCGCTCTCTCTTTATATATAAGTATAGATTGTTGCACACTCCATTTGTTTACATTTGACAAGATCAGTAGCCAACTGTTGCCGCTAATTCTTAAAAAAAACAATTTTTTTACCATGAAAAGTTTAAATAAAATACTATATTTATAAATGTAAATAATATAAGCACATATAAATTATTTTTGCTATCTAAAAGACGAAAATCGAAAACAAACCGAGGGGACGAACACCTGTTTATATTGTTAAATCACCCCTTTCTCTTTGTTTACATTTTACAAGATCAGTAACCAACTTTACGGCCAGTTATTAAAGAAACCAAATTTTATCCTATGACAATGTTAAGAAAACGGTGATTTTATAAACGTGTTTTTAAATTGTTTGAAATATTGGTTAAATCAATCAAACGGCCTAAGTTTACAATAAATTAGTAAATAAATGTGAATATTGCCAGCCATTTCCAGGATTCTTCCAATCTCTTCCCATGCTTCATTGCGTGCATATTTATTTCTGTAATCTTTGTTGAAATGGTCAAATAAAATAGGGTATTTCTTCACATGCTCGATTAGCTCTTCTTCCGTATTCATAGCTGACGGCCAGACGCCTGCTGACGAGATCTGGGAATTTATATTTGGAGCTGACGCGTCAGTTCCCACCCCAGAGCGTGTTTTCCCACGTCACGACACGACAGCGTAGTATGCACACTCCTTTTTAAAATAGTGGTTTAATTTTTTTTCGCTGACGTGTCAACACGACACGTCAGCGTATTGTGAGTGCACCTTAACCCTAGCTCCAGCTCGATACTTCGTTTCGTCAGCTCTACTCCTCCTTTCACTTCCTCTCACTTCGTATCTTTAATCTAGCTGCTTTGTATTTATACTAACCGCGTATGCCGCAATTAGCATATCTTAAGCGGCTTTAACTTTATTCACCTACAAGTTCGATTATTGTGAATTTATGTAAACCTTACAACTTCTGTATGGCGGTTTGTAATGGTTCCGGAAAAAAGGTGGTCGTTTTGAGGGGTGGCTGTTGAAAAGAGGTTTCTTCCATAGCATTCGCTCTAAGCCTTAGAGCAGTGGTTCCAAACCCGTAGAAGTATGCGGACCACTAATCCAGAAATTGAACCATGTGCGGACCCCCCCCCCCCCACACACACACACACCGACTTAAGGGGGAGGGGTATGGGGGTATAGAATATCCTTCAGGCAAAAGGGATACAGGATTAACGTGCTCACTTTTTGTTTCAACCTTGTTTTCAATCTTTAGAATTAGATAGCCTGAAATGGAAACATATTGATTCATGGGTGATTAAGTGAAACAGTATTTTAGAACACACTATTTGTTATTGCTATTGTAGAGTGTACAGTACGACTTAGCTACAATTTTTTAAAATTTAGTACATCAAAAATTACATAAAAAAGCATAAAAATTAATTCAACACCTGATAGTCATCGCCTATATTCGACCCATCTAGTTCTATGAACATTGCTTTCAAAATCGCCAATTATTTGGCAATTTTTTATATGTGGTACCGAACCACTCCGAGGCTTTCACGGACCACCGGTTGGGAACCAGCGCCTTAGAGCGAATATCTTCTTAGAGTCTAAGACAGGGGTTTCCAAACTTTCTAGCCTAAGGGCCATACTGACTTCTAAACTAAGTCCCAAAAGCCGAAACCTAGCTAGACAGCTCATCATACTAACATACTGTAGTTTTTAATTATGCGCAAATATTCCTTTCGGGACTAGTAAACATTTCCACTAGTAAACTTTATCCACAACTGCAAACCATTGCCAGTGGAAAGTTACAGCTACATAAATCTCATTAATCATAATTATAAAGTTTAATTTTATTATGTAAACTAGCTGAAAACCCGCACTTCGCTACGGAGTACATTCAAATTTAATACAACGGTCAATGTATGCAATTAATACCAAAAAAAATAAATAGATATATATATATTTATAATAAATACAACTTTCAATATATACAATTGATGTAGAAAAAAATATATATATTTATAAAAAATCGTAAGGGATATTTTTATAGACAAAATAATGTCCAATCGTCTGCCGCATGAGCAAGAAAAAAAATATTTTTTTGTCTATTTAGTTGTTATGCACATGACGATAAATTTATTTAAAGTACCAGAAAAAGAAATCGCGTGATCAACATTTAATAAATTAAATTCTAAAAATTAATCTTTAAAAATTCACCAAAAATCAGAAAATAGAGGTAAAGATTCGAAAAAGATTTCATTTTAAAGGAATTTTTACGATATTTCTCGTGATATAAATTTTATAGCCCTCAAATTATTATTTTAAATTCAAACGTAAAAAAAGTTACTAAAACAGCTTAAAAATTTAGTTTAAAAAAATCTAAGAAGAATTTTTCAAAAAAATCTCTTAGTGCACCCCTACACCATAAGAAGAATCGCCATGCAAAATTTCAGCCCTTTAGGTCCAGCGGTTCGGTCTGTGCGTTGTATGTAAGTCAGTGAGTCAGTTACGGAACTGTTTTATATATATAAATTACCTATGTAGTGTCACTTCTTGTAAGTGTTTGGGATAAATTTGTGATCATTAATTACAGTTCAAATGTTCAATTTCATTATGTATGTCAGTTATTGTGTTCCTCAATTGGTCATTAAATAAAAACATCTGATTATTATTTTGTATTATTTACTTACATTGTAAATTTTACAATGTAATCAAAGTATACTATGGCAGGCCGGTGTTGGTTCGCGGGCCGTAGTTTGGAGACCCTTGTTTTAAGGAGCCATTAGTGTGTTCTGAACAAAATAGGGAAGTTTAGAGGAGTGGCCGGAAGTTTCACCGTATTTCTAAATTCTTAAATTGTTTTAATAGCTTTAGTAATTATTTTTCTCTCAATAGTTTTGACTAATCATTCAAAACTGACACATTTTGAGTAGCTGAAGTTCGTAACAATTCAGTTAAATGCCGATTTCTTCAAACTAAATGTAGAACACAATGATTCACATCTATAGGTTATACCAAAAATGGAGGTTATTTCAAATGCCGCTGATTTAAATGTTAGGTATTTTGATCCTAGAACAAGTTTCCAAACTTTTAGCCGCGTGCCACAAAGAAATTGATAAAAAAGCTGAAGTTTAGCTGCCCCTTATCTGTTGTTCTTTGAAGTTCAGCAATGCAAATTTCTTCTGAATGAAATAGTATTCTGACAAATATAGCATAACTTGGTCGGGCAAAAAAATAAATAAATAAATAAAACCGAAAGCATTTGTCGTCTTCACTAGAGAAAAAAAGAGTTTATTTGGTTATCCTAACCATGAATCGTTAGAATGTTACCGAATAATTTGCACACTTGGTTGGTGTCCCAGATCATGAGAGAAGATAGAAGAAGCATAGATATATATATCGATTACGTGTGCATTCCACTATCAAAATATGGGTTGATGATTTATGTAGAAAGATTGCAGATGATTAGGTTCAGACTGTATATTGAAAGGTCTGTTTGTATGATTTTATATTTCATGGTCTATGTCAAACGATGCAGCTCGAGATGCCTCACTTGACTCCTGGCTTGTTGAAGCGACAAGAAATTCTTTCGTTTATCAGCTAGAAAGTGGACGTCGAAGAGATAGATGCGCTTGCCTAGATTGAAAGAAAAAAATATGGGTTAAAAAATATTTTTTATTACAAATAGTGTGTTGTGTTGTGATTTATTCCTCCTTGCCGGAGCATTCCAGACCAGGTCCAAATAGAGTGGGGGCTTAGGAATTCGGCACCGGTTTACGACGGCATATACATACATACCTACATATATATATATATATATATGTAATGAAATAAGATCAGATTACAGAACTATTAGAAAAAGAAATTTATTTCCGAGTGGCTAAACAGACATCTGATCTA
The DNA here is from genome assembly GCA_907164885.2 of Dolomedes plantarius. NCBI lineage: Eukaryota > Metazoa > Arthropoda > Arachnida > Araneae > Dolomedidae > Dolomedes > Dolomedes plantarius. The sequence continues at coordinate 2,812,219 of OU015503.1, forward strand.
ATGGAAAGCCAACACCCGAGTGATTCCCGGGGTTTGCGTATAGAGGTATCTGCGGTTGAAGAATTTGCTGACCAAAGATGTTTCTTGCAAGCTGCATCAGTTGTGCAGGACTATCGCCTTATTTGGGCATAGGAAACTGTGGCTTTCCCAGGGATTGCTGATGCTATGAAAAATATTCCTGGGTTCTTGAAAACAGAATTTGGTAATGCCATCTTAAGCATGGGAAGGGAAGAAAATTTACAGGGGATCAACTTAAATTTTATATCTTTCATATCCCCCCATTTTAAAAACGTTGTCTACACGGGTGGAGGCTCTCATACATAACATAAAAAATAAACTACAAAATATTACAAGTATACAGAATATAACAGAAGATTACAAAAATATCTGGCAAAGTCCACAATGGTTCCTCCAGATAGCAGGTCCATGCGGTTTCCCTACTATCCTTCATCTTATTTGCTTCGTATGCACTTAACCATAATTACAGTATAAGTTCAAAATATAAGACTGGTATTCAAAATATAAGACGATAACATAAATTCTATGATTACATGACATATTATCTTGATATATTTGATATGAATAAAACACAATATAAATATTTACACTACCCGGAAACTATCTCTTAACACTGTCCACATATTGTATTATTATTAGTTCTCACCTTATATTCTATTAATACTGACATTGTTTATATCACAATCAAATTCACTCTATTATATTTTTAAACTTCCTTGGGTACTCTTATATTCATAACAATTCTCTATTCATGCGAAATTACAATATTATAAATTTTTACATTAATTTCATATCAATATCTCTTCTTTTTCTTCAAAGTACTGTTACATTAATAAAACAACTTCATTACATCAAAATTCGTTTCAATAGCAATACACATTTAATACCTTTAACATACCTTACTTCTTATACACAAATCACATCTCTCCAAAACAACCGTGTATCCTCACGTTTGCTGAGGAATGCTTACTATGAAGTTAGAAAGGAGGTTAAAACAAATTCCTCCCGCCACTTCAAAAGAAAATTTTTCTGGATGAACAAATGTAGATAAATGGATTCAGTTTCTCAACTGTAGTTGCTTTCAAAGGAAAACCCGAAGATCCAAAAATAAAAATTTTGCCGAATGACAAAAAAAAAGTTTCGAGTTGTGTGGCCATCACAACCCGACAATTTTTAAAAATTTTAGAAAAATAAAAGCAAAACAAGAACAACTCAAATGAGGAAAAGAATGCATCATGACATTAAATTAAATATTATAAAATTCAAAATTCACCTTAATAATTACAAAATTAAAAATAAACTTCACATGATCAGTCTATACCATTTTTAGTTGTCCTTAAAAAGTAGTTGTAGATTCGGAGACTCACAATATTGGCAGTCCATTGATGGGAGTCCATCAGTATCCTCTGGTTTCTGTTCGCTTGGGTTTTTAATATCATTTAACTGAAAATTCTCTCTAGGACGGAAAAATCGAAGGCGAGTAGAATGTACAATCTCAGTGGGAGTTTTATAAAGAGCATTGGGTTTATCAATTTCAAAATGAACATCTGAACATTTTTTTAGAATAGTATAAGGTCCTGAATACGGTGGGGCAAGTTTTCGGGTATTTGGATATTGAAATTCTTCATATAAAACTAAATCTCCGACTTTAAATATAACTTGTTGAAATCTTCTGTCATATCTTATTTTATTCGACTGATAATATTGTCTAGTTCTTTCTTGTGCAATTTTTCTAGCTTCTTCTATAGGAGGGTATATCTCATTATCTTGGAAAGAAATTTTATAAGACAATTCGCCATACATTAAATAAATTGGGGGAAATCCAATTACCGAATGAGGGGTATTATTATATTCTTGGGTGACAGAGTCTAAGATTTTTGTCCATGGCACATTACTAAGGCTATTACTAACTTTACATTTTAATCTAGTTACTATGGTTTGGTTAACTCTCTCGACCTTTCCGTTCGTCTGCGGTCTATGAGCAGATGTCAAGAGCTGTGTAACATTATTATGTCTGAGAAAATGTTTAAACTTTGATGAGGTAAAGGCGGAATTCCTATCACTTAAAATTTTCTCGGGTACATGATTTTGAAAAATAGAATTCAAACAATTTATATAGGTTTCCGTGGTGGCACTTTTAGAGGGAAATGTCCAGATGTACCTAGTGGCATGATCAACTACAATGTGTAAATATTTCTTAGTAGAATTATAATAACTTAAACCACCTACAGTATCAATTGATAATAGTTCAAAAGGTTTTTCACACAGAGGAAGAGATTGCATAAAACCATATTTTTTCTGATGAGACTTCTTGTTTACTTGACAAGTTTCACAATGTTTAACATAATTTCCAACATCATTAATTATCTTAGTCCAATAATATTGAGGTGAAATAATTCTTAACATTGAAGCTATTCCTGGATGACCAAATTTTTCATGCACTTTCTCTATTAATTTAATTCTTAACGCTTTTGGTACTACAATTTTGATTAAACCTTGTCTTTTCACTACTACAATATTATCCTTATTAAAACATCTGGGTGCTGTTATATTTTCAAACATTTGAAAATGGATGATTTCCTTTATATCTAACAAGGGTTCTGGAGGGGTTGAAGTTATATTAAAAGCAATTGGGTTTCTTGTTAACATGTCAGCTTCAACATTAGTTGTACCTTTCTTATATTTTATGTCAAAATCATACATAGAAATTTTTAGAGACCATCTGAAAAGTCTACCTGTAGGATTTTTAAAATTTTTAAGCCAAACTAAGCTGTGATGATCTGTATGTACAGTGAAATGTGACCCATGAAGGTAGCAATGGAATTTATCAAGACTATCAATTATGGACAAACATTCTAATTCCGTTATCGTATAATTAATTTCATATGGTCTAAGTCGTCGGGAGTGATATGCAATTGGATGTTGAGTTCCATCAGGATGTTCTTGTTTTACTATGGAGGCTATGGCTTCTTTTGACGCATCAACATAGACATGGCAAGGATAATTTGAATTAGAAAGGGCCAAAATGGGTTTTGAGATTAAACTATCTTTAAGTTTTTGAAAAGCTTGTTGACATTCAGGCGTCCATGCCCATTTCTGGTCTTTCTTTAAAGGGTTATTTAAGGGAATTCTAATTTTAGCGTAATCAGGAATAAATTTATGATATACGTTAATGGTGCCTAGAAATCTTTGTAAATCTTTAACGTTCCTTGGGGCCAATAATTTTTTTTATTGTTTCTACATTAGTATTATTTGGGCTGTATGATCCATGCTTAACTTCATAGTCAAGAAAATCAATAGTATCTTTAGCAAAATGACATTTCGATTTTTTAAGTTTAATATTTTCCTTTTCACAAATTTCAAAAATTGTCTTTAAGTGCTGAATATGTTGTTCTAATGACTCTGAGAAAATAATTATATCGTCAAAATAATTTAGAGCAAAGTTAACTTGATATTTATGAAGTATACGCCTAATTGTTCTTTGGAATATTGCGGGAGCATTCTTAAATCCAAACGGCAGTCTGGTAAATTGGTACAAGCCATAGTTAGAAGTGAAAGCAAGCTTTTCAGCTTCATCATCCTCTAATTTCAGGTGCCAATACCCACTACATAGATCTAACGTAGAAAATACCTTAGCATTGGTCAATTTGTCTAGAACACTGTCTATTCTGGGAATGGGTTCACAATCGGTTTTTGTAATTTGGTTAATTTTCCTATAGTCAATACATAGTCGAGTCCTAGCATTATCTTCTTTCTTAAACGCGAGAGTAATAGGTGAACTATATTGGCTATAACTAGGTTTAATAATTTTAGCTTTTAACAAGGCATCTAATTGTTTCTTTATCTCTGCGTCATCTCTAGGCGACGTTCTGTATGGTCTTTGACTTATAGGAAGTTCTGAGGTTAAGACTACTTTTGGCGATTCTAATTTAATTTCTCCCACATCAAACTTATTCTTAGCAAAACATGATCAAATTTTTGAATTAAATTGTCAATATCACACTTATCATTATTACAAGAAATCACATTACATAAATCATTATTATTACTTAAAAATGCAGATACTTTTTTATTATTTCCATGACCACTTTTCTTATTAGGATTATTATTATGACAGCTGGTACAATTAAAATGCTTAAGTAATTTATTATCCTGAAATATTTCTCTAGTTTTAAAATTAATAGTGACATTAAAGAGTCCAATAGCATGACCAGATAATATAACATATGGTAATTGTACATTAGGTAAGTAATAAAATTTTAATGTTTCAATTTTTTCACCCAATTTTAACGGAAGCATTATATACTGACTTACCTGGACGTTTCGTCCCACAGCTGTAATGTTAATGTTGCAATTTTTGAAATTTAGTTGGTGATTTTTATTTAATGTGGATCCTGGTAAAATATTTAGAGTTGAGCCTGAATCGAATAAAATCTGGACTTTCTGTCCACACAACAGGCTCTCTACTACTGGCACTCAGTCACTGTCGTTGGTTCTCACATTAAAGTTTTTATTATGATTCTGCATTGTCATTCTTGGCTGAAAGGAAGGTGCACTGGTGTTGAACCCTGGTCTGGGACGCTGGAAACGGGGTGGATAAAAATTATTCCTCGGTCTCCACTCCTGGTGTTGAAGATCAAAATTTGGCCGAAACTGTCGGTAATTTCCTGGGTGTTGTTGGAAGCGTGGACTCCAGGCTGGAGGTCTATGGAAAACTGGTAGCTTGGGGGTATAAAAAGTCCTTTCCTCTGACTTTTGCTTATCCAATAGTTTTAACATGTTTTTTAGTTCATCACAATTTTTTGTCGAACGAAGTTGGAGATCTACTTCTGGGCGTGCGTTTATTCCTTTTATGATGTAAAATTTTTGCTCTTCCGAGGTCATCGCTGCTTTCGAAGCTATTTGCTGGATAGTGTAGTAATACGCTTCGTAAGTTTCTTCCCTTCCTTTTTTCCGTCTTAACAATTGCTGATGTATTTCGGCCTTACTTATCTCCGTCTTAAATTCTTTAAGCAGTTCTGTTTTTAATTCTTCGAAGTTTTTAAACAGGGTTTTTAGATTGAAGAAATAGTTCCACATTTCCGGTACACAGCTTGCGAAAGAATATAATTTTTTGTATAGGATTTAATGTCAACAGTTCACAAACCTGCTCATATTCTGCGATGTAATTTTCGATTGGCATTTCATTTGAATAGGGCTTAATAAACACATTTACATCGGAAAAGCGGACGTGATATGGCTCGTTATTTTCACCGGTTAAGTCCACGGTTTGATTCAAATTCGGATTTTCCCCTTTCTGCATTGCTTCTTCAAAACTAGGTCACCGAACAGCGTAAATCCACCAAGGTCAGTAATACAGTAATCCACTTCTGCTCGCTGCTATTTTCGACGCACGAAAGGGCGAATGAAGTTTTACGACGGTTGCTGGTAAAATTAATTAAAACTCCGTTTACATATTGAAATTAAAATTTTAAAACTGGTATCCTCACTGCAGACTATCCTGCCGGCTATAAATTCTGTAATGAAATAAGATCAGATTACAGAACTATTAGAAAAAGAAATTTATTTCCGAGTGGCTAAACAGACATCTGATCTAATGGAAAGCCAACACCCGAGTGATTCCCGGGGTTTGCGTATAGAGGTATCTGCGGTTGAAGAATTTGCTGACCAAAGATGTTTCTTGCAAGCTGCATCAGTTGTGCAGGACTATCGCCTTATTTGGGCATAGGAAACTGTGGCTTTCCCAGGGATTGCTGATGCTATGAAAAATATTCCTGGGTTCTTGAAAACAGAATTTGGTAATGCCATCTTAAGCATGGGAAGGGAAGAAAATTTACAGGGGATCAACTTAAATTTTATATCTTTCATATATATATATATACACTCATGGACAAAAAAATTAGCGCACCAATAAGGAGTCGTCAAAATGAAACGAAATTTTACATACGTAATGACTACTTTGATATAAGTAAATGATAAGAAAATCAAAGAAAAAGGATAATTTATTTCAGAGAAAAAGGCATAAGAACGGAGGAGTTAATACTCCGTTGGACCCCCTCTAGCGCGAATGCACGATGCGATACGATCGGGCATTGAGTCATACAAATTCTGTATGATGTCTTGAGACATTTCGTTCCATATTTGCTGTAACCTTGCCTCTAGTTCGTTCAAACTCATGGGATGCCCAACTCGTCGTCCCAAATGATCCCAGATATGCTCGATTGGAGACAAATCTGGGGATCGGGCAGGCCAAGGAAGGGTAGCAACAATGCGGAGACAGTCTTGTGACACCCTTGCCGTATGAGGCCGAGCATTGTCTTGTTGAAAAATGGCTCCTGGGAGCCGTTTCATGAGTGGCAACACATGTGGTTGCAGGATTTCATGAACATACCGCTGAGCTGTCATGGTGCCACGGAACAATACTAGGGGTGACCGTGTATTGTAGGCAATGGCACCCCATACCATCACACCAGCTGTGGGAGCGATGTGTCGCTGTACAGCAAAGGCAGGATTGAAGCGTTCACCACGGGCTCTCCACACACGAACACGATTGTCATCACTGCCGAGATTGAATCTGGATTCGTCGCTAAAGACGACCTGGTTCCATTCCGCTGCAGTCCAGTTTCCAAACTCCAAACGGAGGCGTCGATGGGTGGGCGTCAAGGGCAGCACACGTAATGGGCGCCGCGATACCAACTGTCCTTCAGCCAGGCGCCTTCGTATGGTTCGAGAAGACACAGAGGCCCCTAGTGAAGGTGCTACCTGTGCCTGGAGGGTGGCCGATGAAGCAGTTGGCTGTACGCGTGCATTTCTTACGATGTGGCGGTCTTCTCGACGACTGGTCTGTCGAGGGCGTCCTGAGCCTGGTCTTCGTGTACATGACATCTCTCGGGTCCACTGGTCCCAACACCTCCTCACAACACAATCAGAGTGGCCTAATTGACGAGCTATTCGCCTAGCTGACCACCCAGCTTCCATCATTCCGAAGATTCTCCCCCTCTCAAACTGCGACAACTGCTTATATTGTCTTCGAACACGGCGTAATGGCATGTCTATCTCAGCTCTTCCTTTGTAAATGATTCAGCACACTCAAACAAGCTTTGGTTACCTGTTTTATACTCCACAGAGTACGATGTTCAACGCCCTCTACCGGCTATACGTAATGCGCAATCACGCTGCATTTCTAATCATTTGCATATCTCCCCGACATGTACCTTCATTGCAAGTTTCGTTACGATCCCGCAATTATTTCTTGGTGCGCTAATTTTTTTGTCCATGAGTGTATATACTAGCTGCAAACCCGTACTTCGCTACGGAGTACATTCAAATCAAATACAACGGTCAATGTATGCAATTACTGTCAAAAAACAAAAACAAAAAATATATATATATAATTGTAACGGATATTTTTTATAGACAAAATAATGTAGAAGAAAATATTCAAATTAAATCTACTAGAACTAGGGTTTTTGACCCGGGTTTCCCCGAACCCGAAAACCTGGGTTTTTCAAAGATTTTACGAACCCGAAACCCGGAGAATTTTTAATGTAAACCCGGGGAATTAGTTATTTATCTAATACAATAGAATATCAATTATACTCCTTAATTTAGAACCAAGACCGAATTTAACAAGTTGGACTCGGTACGGCTCTCAAACAAATGAATAAAAAAGCAATGAGACGGAGTGAGATGGAGATATATTGGCGGCGGCGTACGCCATAGCTCTATTTCACTCAAGTTTATGAGTTGGGGATTCCCAGCAGCACATGCGTTATGCCGTGTGAATTCCGCAATACTTCAGCTACACGACCATGCCTGTTTTCTGTGGTTTGTGTTTGTTTAGTCTAGTTATATATCTCGTTGTGTTGTGTTCTCGCTGCTTTCTATTGCGCAGTTAAACAATATTATGTGGACCCACCCATATAGAAAGCGCTTTGCGTGCAATAGAAGGAAGTTTTTTGTAACGTCCTAGAGCAGGGGTTCTCAACCTTTCAGGCTCTGCGCCCCCCTTTGAACAGTGATGTAAGGTCACGCCTCCCCATCCCCCACCACCACCACTACCACCATATGTGATCAATGCATATAGTACGATCGGAATTTGAAACTGAAGCCGGTTATTAAATGAAAATATAGAATTGATAATTTCATACAAAAAATTTAATATTACTACACATATCTTAATTTGGACCATATCATTATTAGAACATATGAAATCAAAGAATTAAATACAGATCAAATATATTTGAGGTAATCAAGGATCTAGATGAGGTTGGCATTTCACAACATTAATGAGAGGGCTCACAATGTTTGTCCTTGACAAGTGTTTGAATATTAGGTTGTAACTGTTACAAAGCACACCTCAGGTTGTAACTGTTACAAAGCACACCTCAGGTCACTTTCAACGTCCAGACGTGCGACAATTATAGTGTTTTTACAATTACGACGATTATCGTGTACGACAATTATCGTATTCGTGTTCGAATGTCGAAAATATGTTATGATTACATTGTGACCGCAAAATTGAGTACAGTAAATTACAGTTAGTTTTACTTTTTATTTTACTTTTTTAATTACGCCTCCCTTGAAATTCTTCTACGCCCCCCCAGGGGGGCGCGCCCCCCAGGTTGAGAACCGCTGTCCTAGAGAGACGCATTCGACTTGGATCTCTCACCTGATAACGAGCTAACATGCTAACATGCCGATCTTACTCTCTCTGAAAAAGTATTAGCATTTACAGTGAATAAGCTAAAAAATCTAAACACTCCTATCGCGAATGCTCTACTTCAAACATTTGAAATTCGATTCAAAGAGCGTCGAAACCCAGAGCTGGCTCGTCTCATTAAATTTTTGAAAAATCCCGATTTCGACAATGAATCATACGATGAGTTTGGTAGTAAAATTTTTAGAAACAAAATATTTGATCTGGCAACAGCCTCAATAAAATGACTGTTCAACGTAAATGATAATGGCTCAGAGTCTGAACCAGAAGTAGCAGTTGAGGTGAGAGTTAAAGATGGAATTGAAGGTGATGCTACGAGTAATGGTGCTTGTACCAAACAGATGTCCCTATCTGATGAGCTTAGTATGTTTCTGCAGGAGAATGATAATAAGGAAAATCATAAAAAATCAAAATCTGATGCATATATCATAAGAAAAGAAACTGAGTTGTTTCGGGCAACAAAAAGCCAACCTGAAATACTAGATAAACTTTACAGGTCGACCAACTTCGGTGGAAGCAGAACGAGCATTTTCTGTAATGGGTATACTTGCTAATAAACTCAGAAGCCGACTCAATGATGATACGTCGAGTGCAATGATGGTTTTAAGACAGTTTTATAAAAAATGAAGTATTTGCACCACTTTTATTTACGTTATACATATATGTATATGTAAATTAACATTAAATTTATTTACTGTTATTTTTTATATTTGAAATTCTGAAATAAATTAAATTCCTCTAACAAACTATTTATTATTTTAGTTCTTTGCTATTGACCCCATGGGACCAACTAAGTAAACCCGGGACCCGAAACCCGAAACCCGGGTTTTAAAAAAATTGCTCAAAATCGAAAACCCTAAATAGAACATACTAAAGAATACAGTACAGTTAATATAGTGCAGTTTGAGGAACATTTCTTATACTGTATTTTAATATTTTTTGGATAATGTCCAATCGTCTGCCGCATTAGAAAGAAAAATATTATTTTTGTCGATGTGTTTCGTTGTTATGCACGTGACGATAAATTAATTTAAAGAATCAAAATGAAAAGAAACCACGTGATCAACATTTAATAAATTAAATTCCAAAAATTAATCTTTAAAAATTCACCAAATATCAGAAAATAGAGGTAAAGATTCGAAAAAGATTTCATTTTAAAGGAATTTTTATGATCTTACTCGTGATATAAATTTTATAACCCTCCAATTACATTATTATTTTAAATGCAAACTTTAAAGAATGTTTCAAAAACAACTTAAAAATTTAATTTTAAAAAATCTAAGAGGAATTTTTCAAAAATCTTTCTTACTGCACCCCTACACTATAAGAAGAATCGCCATGCAAAATTTCAGCCCTTTAGGTCCAGCGGTTTGGTCTGTGCGTTGTATGTCAGTCAGTGAGTCAGTCAGTTACGGAACTGTTTTATATACTGTACATAGATATATACATATACGAGGTCTGTTAAAAAAAAGACCGAACTTTTGAAATTGCGTGCGAACGTTGTACAGTTTGAGTTTCTGCGCTATGCTACACCTAGAGGCTTTCTTTGGAAACAAAACGAGGCTTGCCGCATTGCAATAGTTTGACCAGTTAGTGAATTAGAGCCAGTCAAGTAAAGACGTGCAGGTAGCGCTCTGCGAAGTAGTGAGAAAGTGAATATGAAGGACTTTGTGGAACACCGTTGTAATTTAAAATTTTGCTTTAACATCGGTAAATATTTTTCTGAAAAGTTGGCATTGCCTCAGCATACCCATAAGGAGGACTGTATGAGCCCTACAATGTTTCGAGTGGTTTAGGCTTTTCAAATCGGGCAGATCAACCATCCTCGAAGATCCAAAATCAGGATCACCCTCGACGTCAACAAACGATGAAAACATTGATGCGGTTCGATCTGTGATCCGTGGAAATCGTTGTTTAACTGTGCGGGACGTTGCAGAAGAAGTCGGGATCAGCATCAGGTCGTGTCACGAAATTTCGACAGAAAAACTTGGTATGCATCGCGACTCAGCAAAACTGGACACAAGCCAGCAAAATGAAAACTGTGTCAACATTAGCTAAGAATTGCTTCATCATGCTAACAGCGAGAAAAACCTTATGAAAACCATCATCACAGGTGACGAAACTTGGGTTTACAGATACGACGTTGAAATGGAGGCACAATCGTCACAATGGGTCGGTCAACATTCACCATGACCGAAGAAAGCACGCATGAGCCGCTCAAACATGAAGTCCATGTTGCTTGTTTACTTTGACTGTCGTGGAGTTGCTCATCAAGAATTCGTGCCACAAGGTCATACAGTTAACGAGGAGTTCTACGTGGAAGTTTTGAGGCGCTTACAGGAAGATGTGCGATGGAAGAGGCCTGAAGGGGGGAAAAACAAGAGCTGGATGTTGCACCACGACAACGCGCCAAGTCACTCATCTCTGCTCGTTGGTCAATTTTTGGCCCATAAAGGAAAAGCCGTCCTTCCCTGTCCTCCGCACTCTCCAGATATGGCTCCACCAGACTTTTTCCTGCTTCCCAAACAAAAAATCACCTTGAAAAGACGTCGTTTTCACAGTGTATGAAAAATTCAAGAGAAATCGCTGGCACAGCTAGGAGACATCACACCATACGAGTGCTAGGGAGCATACGAACAATGGAAGAAACTATGGGAGCGGTGCATAGCAAGCAAGGGGGAGTACTTCGAAGGAGACAAACATTTGTAAAGTTGAAAATACACTGATCAAAACAATTAGGGGAGCACATGGTTTTAACGAAATTATGCAAATACTTACACCGATAAGTAACATAAAATAAATCATCCATAATTTAAAGCCTAGCAGGAAACAGAAGAAGAAAACTTCATATGCAAATAAAAGTTCATGACGTCAAAAACCAGAAAAAGAACATAAGGGCGGAAATCTGGATGTAGCAGAAACGTCTGTTTCACTGCCTTAACTTTGAAATTCGATTGCTCAGTTATTCTTTTTGAGAAAAGGTGACTTGAAAATGTCTCAACAAAGTGATTTGCTGGAATCCATGGCATGGTGTATTATAGGCAGACTTGAATCCGGGCAAACACAACGTAGTGTCGCGGACGCTGATGGAGTCGCCAGAAGTGTCGTTGCAAGGCTGTGGAATCGATTCTAAGAAACAGGGAATGTTAGACGTCGACCAGGACAAGGTCGGCCACACGCCACTACAGCAACTGATAACCGGTATATACTGTTAACAGCTCATCGAAAAAGAACAGACAATGCTGATCAGTTGCAAAGACAGTTGCTCTTGGCAACAGGACGCAGGGTGTCCAGCCAAACAGTACGCACTAGGCTTCATTAGGGAGGTATCTATGCACGTAGACCAATGGTCTGCATTCCGTTGTCCTGACGCCACCGTGCGGACCGAAGAAGATGGGCTGCTGAACATCGAGATTGGGAGCAACATGATTGGAGCCAAGTGCTGTTTACAGACGAGTCCCGATTCAGTCTGGAGTGTGACACCCGACGTGTTTTGGTATGGAGGGAAAGGGGCACTCGAAATAACCCCACATTCGTTCGTGAAAGGTCACAATACAGATGAGCTGGTTTTATGGTATGGTGTGGAATCAGCATAGGTGGACGTACGGACCTGCATATCATTCGGAATGGTACTTTGACGGCCCGAAGGTATGCAGACGAGATACTGAGACCTCATGTCATACCTTACGCTGCAGCCATTGGAGATTCCTTTGTTTTCCAGCATGATAATGCCAGACCGCATACAGTTCGTCTTGTGGAGTACATGCTTGAAGCTGAAACAATACAGCGTATGGAATGGCCAGCGTGCTCTCCTGACCTGAATCCAATCGAGCATGTTTGGGACATGCTCGGACGACGCATTGCTGCGATACAAAGGCCTCCTTTTACTCTCCGAGACTTGGAGACTGCGCTTCTTGAGGAGTGGAACAGTATTCCCCAAAGTCTTATCGATAACATCATCGCATCCATGGAAAACAGGTGTGCAGCAGTCTTAGCTGTTCGAGGAGACCATACGCCATATTAAAAATCTTGCATCATTTCTAAACAATACTTTTTTTTATCGTTTACATGTAACCAAATTGTTGCCCTAAATCATCTTTTCATGTTTTTTCACATTTTCAAAGAATTAAAGCTTAATTACAAAGTTTTTTACGTCTTTTTTTCTGTATTGCGCATTGATACGCGTGTACTATCCATTTTATGCCAATATGTGGCTGTCTAGCACTGTTTTCTTAACTTCTTTGCTTGCTCCCCTAATTTTTTTGAACAGTGTATTATAATAAAGATTCTATGACGAAAGTTCGGTCTTTTCTTGTGCAGACCTCGTGCATATATACACATACATACATATATAAATAAATAAATAAATATATATATATCTATATATATATATATATATATATATATATATATATATATATATATATATAATTATATGTATTGTACCAAATTCGTGGTACGGAAAGTTATTTTACAAGTGAATTCTAGAAATGAAATACATATGCCAGTTACCACAATTGAAAAACAGAGATTTTATAAACAGCAAAATTAACATAGAGTCTTCTTTTAACACGTTACAGCAGTAGACAAAAATATTACTGCAAATCTTTGCTGAAAGTCAACAATTTTCAGCACCTACGTATTTTTCTGGACAATTTGTGATTTAAAACAGTTTTAATTAAGAACACATATAACAGTTAGCAAGTAAAAACATACGATCTTGTACAACTATATCATGTCCTCCGAAACCTATGCCAAGGTCTCCCGTCAATCCAGACGATAAAATACCTATATAGAAACAATCACCTTTCTCTTCAAGGACAAAGCTTGAACTAAATTCTTATTCCAAACTCCTATTAAACTCGCAAAACAAAACCCGTGATGCCACACCGCACAACTAAACCATTTTCCAACAATTAACCCAAATCCGCATTTATTACATTCTCCATGGTAGACGCGTGAGCTTGCTTAAACCATGGTTTTTAATTCACGAGAACTCCTGAACATCGTGTGCTGGCTATAACACGCCAAATTTGCCCCTAACACGTAACATTATATATATATATATATATATATATATGGGAAAATCTGTTCTAATGGGTTTTAAACTCTTATCAATTCCTTTGGTGGGCGAAATTTATAAAATGGATCCTGTTGCAAAGTGCAGAAAAGTTCAGGCTATCTGGAAATATCATTTTTATTGGATTATCAGCATTTATGTAGCTGTAAATAGAAGACAAATTTTCTCAATACGTTAGCATTGAGATGAGAGAATACAATAGGTTTATTACACCACAACCTTAAAGTGGACAACCAACTAAATTTCAAACCGAACGCCGACTTTGCTCGTTGAAATTTGTCCCAATTTGTTCGAGACTCTTCGAAAGCCGTCGTGCTCTGTATGTATACCCGGCTTAAGTTAGACTGTAAATAAGACTAACTGAATTTTGTGATATTTAACTGAAGTCTGGCCCCCAACATTAGCATATGTAAAAAAAATCTCCCCGTGTTTGGATGGAAATATAGGTAGCCCTACTACAGCACGGCATATTACAACACGGTTTCGCTCTAACACGATAAGATAAATTGCGGGAACCCTCGTATAACAATGCAACCTGTAACACGGTTTCGCTCTAACACGATAAAAAAAATTGCGAAAATCTTTGTACAACACTTTTCTTCTATAGCTCTAGATTACATGATTTTTGTTCAACACATTTAAAAACTGAATTACTTTAAAATAATGAAGGGAAGGAATAATAAACTATAGTGGCTTTACATGAAAATGTATAAAAAGATTATAATTTATTAATTTATAACTCTATAAAATTACAAGAAGGCCTAAGCTTAGCTGAAAATCTTGAATAATTTTTCATAAATAAAGACCCTTCCGCTGAAAGAAGCCGAAAATTCAAAAGGGAGCTGCAAAATTGTCTATCTACATACAGTGAATCTACAACGACCTTGTAAGAACCAGCAAATAAACCAAAATTACAGATTTCTTAAAGAGGATAGAAGGTGCAAAAAATCTAAATGAAGAAAAAGGTTCTGAAATTGAAGGTGATATCGTTCAAAGGAAAAACGTTCTCGTTTGATTGTACTGAGCAGTGATACGGAAGAAATTTATTAAATTAAGGTCGCATTAAATGAAAATAATATTTTTTGTTTCTTTTCGTTTTGTGTTATACATACATTTATATTTTTAATGAAATTCCAGTTGCTTATATGGACTTTTAAAAAAACGTTTGTTTTTAATAAGTTTTTAGAACGTAACCCCCCTTTTCTGAACTGTCTCTTGGTCTAATATAACAAGGTTTCACACAACACGGCAGTTTTTAGGAACCTATCTACCGTGTTACAGGAGGGTTACCTGTATTCTGATAAATAAACATCCCTTCAGAAAAACCTGAGCCCATGTACGAGAGGTTCGTCACAAACACTGTGATCTTAAAGAACAGAAATTATTAAATGTTACTGAAACCGGATTACTTATATTTTTGTTGTTCCACCCACAAAAAAAATTCTATTATATTTTCTATTTTAATCTCATTTGAATGCTTTAAACTTTTTAATTGTTTTTATCTATATAATTAAGTTGATAAGCCGGTTCTTTGGGCAGTCCGTGAGAGAAAACTACTGCATCCATTGGCTTCATTTTGGTCTTAGACGAAAGATTTTAATAAATAGATGTGTCAAATTTGGTTTTTGCAACCGCATTTTTATTAATGAGCGATAATTTGCAATTAAAAATTTATTTCTGCGCATTCTCAGTGACATGTTTAAATGTGGCTTTAGATACTCACTAAGCACGAGGCCTCATAAATACGTTAATTTGTTTATCCCGAGAGTCTCTCTCTGCCATTTTTTTTAACTAGCTGAAAACCCACACTTCACTACGGAGTATATTCAAATTAAATACAATGGTCAATGTATGCAATTAATGCCAAAAATATATATATATATATATATATATATATATATATATATATATATATATAAAATATCGTAACGGAAATTTTTATAGACAAAATAATGTAGAAGAAAATATTCAAATTAAATCTAATAGAACATACTAAAGAATATAGTACAGTTAATATAGTACAGTTTGAGGAACATAATATATTTTATTGTATTTTAATATTTTTTGGAT
The DNA here is from genome assembly GCA_907164885.2 of Dolomedes plantarius. NCBI lineage: Eukaryota > Metazoa > Arthropoda > Arachnida > Araneae > Dolomedidae > Dolomedes > Dolomedes plantarius. Next base: position 2,828,106 of record OU015503.1, read on the forward strand.
AATGTCAAATCGTCTGCCGCATTAGCAAGAAATAAAATATTTTTTTTGTGTCTATTTCGTTGTTATGCACGCGACGATAAATTTATTTAAAGTACCAGAAAAAGAAATCACATGAACAGCATTTAATAAATTAAATTCTAAAAATTAATCTTTAAAAATTCACCACAAATCAGAAATTGGAGGTAAAAATTCGAAAAAGATCTCATTTTAAAGGAATTTTTATGATCTTCCTCGTGATATAAATTTTATAACCCTCAAATTATTATTTTAAATGCAAACTTAAAAAAGTTACCAAAACAGCTAAAAAATTTAATTTAAAAAATCTAAGAAGAATTTTTCAAAAATATTTTTTAGTGCACCCCTACATTATAAGAAGAATCGCCATGCAAAATTTCAGCCCTTTAGGTCCAGCGGTTAGTCAGTGAGTCAGTCAGTTACGGAACTGTTTTATATATATATATAGATTATATTTGTGGAGTAAATAATTAAACCTGACGGAAATTGTTTATTTAGCGCTGTTTAGTAACCATATTCCTTTTTATTGGTTTCAATAGTAATTTTTTAAAGTGCATTTCTCTATTCTTAATATTACGATTTTCAACATTTAGATATGATATGTTGAGTATAATTTGTGTATTATTGCATTTATTTACTATCCAACCGTCATGTTTTGATGGGTACCAAATAGTTGAATATAAAATAGTAAAGAAATTACGTACCAAAATCATTATGGAAAAAAATATAAAGCTAATTATTTGTCCTAGTTGACTAATGGTGCATGTAGTTATTCCATTTCGTTTATATTCACTTAAACATGCGCATTCTTTTAGGTTTTTCGAAATTAAAAGAATAGTAAATATTTTGAAGTTGTTATTACGTTAAAAGTTTGCATATATATTAGACGGCAACAAACTTTTGAATATGCAACAAAAACCTTCCCCCACGTACGTTAATGCTTCTTTTTTGCCATCCAACTACAACATAGGAAGTATTCATATTACCGTAACATATCCATACACACATCTGACAATTTTTTCCCCTACTCAATTACGTCACCCTGACGTCACACCGCGCCCACCGTGCTTTATTTCTACTTAATCCCGTCTTCTTTATTTCACTACGCTTCTTCACTTTCTCATCTCGATTTGATTTTTTTTTAAAGTCGATTTAGAAGGTCACGTTGTACCGACGTTTTCCGTTTTGTGACGTCTTTCTGTCTGTTTTTTACTTTTGTTGGGAGTTTGTTTATTTACTTGTTTTACTTTTCGTCGTCTAATTGTTAAAACCGAAGAGATCGGGTGTTTCTCCTAGGGTCGTCGCTGTCTGTCTGAGAGCGTTTCCTCTGCGAATCAAGAGCCGACAACAGACTGTAAGCAGTGGGTTACTGTAACATTTCACCTCCTGTATTTTAATCGGTGCCTTTTTTTCCTGCTCTGATTAATCGGGTTCTTATTAACGGGCGTGGACATTCCAGAGTTGCTGATTAAGTGCTCTTTAATGGTGCTTTTGTGTACTCGCAATCGTGCTCTGCCAGAAAAGACAGTGCAAAGTGCTTGTGAATTTTGATGCTGAAAAAGATATGTATTTTTCTTCTTTATTTCTTCCAACGCGGCGGGCACTTTGATCTAAGGATAGTCTCCCATCCACACTCCGATTTTTTTTTTATTCATTATTATGGGAACACCATATAGGTCAGCGGTTCACAACCATTTATATCTCGCGCACCCCCTGGAAATGTGTATATGTATATGTATATATATACATATACACATATATATTTACACACACACACACACACACACATATATATATATATATATATATATATATATATATATATATATATATATATATATATATATATATATATATATATATATATATATATATATATACCAGGTGCGTCATAAATTCGTACAAAGTTAAAAAATTTATAATAAAAGAAGTAAGGCTCGGAAAATTTTTCTGTTTGCGTCTTTAGGATCCGAGGGACATTGGATTTTTTTTCCATCTTTAAAAAAAAAAAAGTTTCCAAAAGTAACTGAAAGAGGGCGCTCACACGTCATACTGAGACGTTTTATGCAAATTAGGCAAACACAAACAGAAAATCAAACAGATCCAGTGGCGTAGCTAGGGGGGTGCGGTGGGTGCGGTCCACACCGGGCGGCACATATTTTGGGGCGGCATATTTTTATTTAGTATTAGTTGTAAAAAACCACTTGTTCAATTCATAAGTTTACTATTCGATTTCTACGAATTATGAATTACTATATGATTTCGAATATTTTTCCTCCTTTTAGCCAATGGTAAAAAAGTTCCCCACCTATAGTTTGTTTCAATTACAATTATTTATTTATGTTTATTAATTTATAAAAACCACCAATTGATTGACTTAGAAAGGGCGGCAAATTGGAGACCGCCCCGGGCGGCAAAAGTTCTAGCTACGCCACTGAACAGATCACAACAAAATGAGACTGTGCATCTATTTTAAAGTAACAGATGTTCAACTTCATCAGCAGCACAAGGTAATAGGCAAGTGAAGAGCGTCAGTACGCCATTACAGCGGAATGTAGTATGTCGCCATCAATGGCAGCGAATGTCATTTTTCAGATCCACCAAAGTGGTTGGGGAGCCTCGGTACAGACTTTAAGTATCCCCATAACCAAAAATCTGCCGGGGTCAAGTCTGGTGATCGTAAGGGCCACAGTCCTATCGCAGTGCGAAACTTTCGCAATGCAGCAGTTGTGGAATCACCATCCGTGTAAAAAAGTTTAACCACCAACGCTCGACCTGGTAAAGAAAGCATGCTGCCGGCTTCGAATAACGGATCCATTTCCAGCCAGGTGATTTATTGATAGCCTGATTTGAATAAGATTCCCCAGTATGACGCGTGAGCGCCCTCTTTCGGTTACTTTTGGAAACTTTTTTTTTTTACATGGAAAAAAAATCCAATATCCCTCTGATCCTATTGGCGAAACAGAAAATTTTTCCGAGCATAACTTTTTTTATTACGAAATTTTGAACTTTGCACGAATTTATGACGCACCCGGTATATATATATATATATATATATATATATATATATGAGACATGGGGAGAACGGCCGTCGGTCATTAAAAAGAAGAATGCCGCAACCCCACGTCACCGTCATCTTTGTAGACACTGGAATGGTAGTCTGTCCGAAAAAAACCAGTCGTCGACACAAGATTTTACGGGAACATTTTTATACCGACCGATCCGTCGGTATGGATGCCGCAATAGAAAATACAGAAATCCGTCCTACTTCCAGACGTCACGAGTTATATAAACTTCACCCCATCACGTGATTAAAAAGTGTGTCTTAATGGTTGATTGGTTTAAAGTTGTTGTTGATGTGCAGAACTGATTTAAACTCGTACTGACGCTACGCAGCGTCTCTTTAGTTAAAAAAGACAGCCATCTTGAATGATTTTGCCTAAGGCTGTAATAATGGAATTTAACGCGAAAGCCAAAGGGAATTAAATGTTTTAAGGAATTAAAAAAGGGTTTGTAATTTGGAATAGTAAAGTGAGGAATTAATAGTTTTTAAATGTTAAGAGTGTTGAATTAAGAAATTACTAGTTTTTAATATTATATATATATATATATATATATATGTAATGTTTACAACGGATGATGACCCAGGTAGCCGATGGTCCATCAGGTAGGGGGATTCAAAGAGTCTAAGCATGGGTAGTCGTCGTTGTTTTCAGCAAAACGAGTGGCTGTTAGTCACACTGTATAGTCAACTAGATCCAACACGAGAAAGGAAGAGGCGTTTTTATCTCGATTTATATTTATTTTTCAGGAATTTCCGGGGAACATCATACTTTTTTTTTCACTGAGTTACACACCATCGTTTCTGGACATTAATCCGTACATTATGGCGTATTCCGGCCTCTGTCGATCTACAGGACAAAGGGAACGCAGCGCGCCCAAATTTTACATCCTAACAACACCGTGGCCAACACATAAAAGCGCGAACGAAACTGAAATCTATCGCCCGCGTACGGTTAGATTGAACTTCCGATTGGTAAAAATTGACACCTGACTTTAACACGTCTATAAAAATTTCGGTTAAAAAATCTCAAAACCAAAGGGAAAATATAAATTAGTGATTCAAGAAAATTATACAGACAAATTGATAATTATAAACATAAATTGATAATTGATAAACATAAAATTAATCAATGAGGGCCTATATTCAACTGTTAAAACAAACGGATAAAAAAAAACCTATAAAACATTGTTAAATAAAAGTTATAGGCCAATTCCACCATGAAGTTTTCTTCCTAATAGTTTAATCTTAAATGTCTTTTCACCAGATTTACCACATGTGTAGATGTTTACTCCATAAGACACACATCTTTTGAAGCTCATATTGTTTTGAGTTGGAGATTTTTAAATTTACAGGATAAAACTTTTTTTATTTTAAATAAAGTTCTCTGAGGACTTCCTGAAAACGAGCCAAAATGGAGCAAATTAATCCAATAAGAATAAAAATTGATGGTGGAATTGGCCTATAAACATTTATTCAATTAGAATTATATACCACACCATCCCATATCACTAAGGTGTTTGAAAGTCAGTTCCATTATAAAACCTGTCAAAAAGTTTCATATCAATCAAGTAAACAAGGCTAAATCTTTTGAAATACCTGGAGTTTGGTATATATTAGAAGTATAGAGTTGAAGACAGGTGAAATATTGTATCCAGATATACAATAAAAAAATTCTTAATTAAGGTATTATCATTAAGAATTTTTATTTATGAAAGCCCAGAAGTTATTTAAATTGTGAATAGCTAATCTAAAAAAATTAATTTTAAAAAGATACATCAGTAAATAAGGCAAAAAGTATTAAACTTAAAAATATTATTATTTATTTCTTTAAATACAAATAAATTCTAATGTATGTAAAATTACTTTTAATATAATTATAAAAAGATGTGGGAAAAAATCAAAAATTGTTCAATATATAAAAAAGAATTCTAGAAAAAACAAAAAAGAAATAAAAACAATTATTGTCCATTAATTAAAAAAAAAGAATTCTTCTCCTACTGAGTGGAGGAAAAGAATTTTATTCAATGTCTCGGCCTCGTATTTATTGAAATGTTATTTCATTATTAAATTATTACGATATATTCATTTTACGATAGATAAATTACGATATTTATTTATCGTACTATTACCATATATATATATATATATTATTTTACTATGCAATCAATCCTCCGAATACGATTGACTGTATATTGAAAGGAAAATGTGCTATCGATATTTTGAAATATCGTTTATATTTTGAAATATCGTTCATATTTTAAATATCGTCAATATTTTGTATATTGTCGATATTTTGAAATATCGATATATTTGAAATATTGATATGTTTTGATTCCGATATATTATTGATATCAATATTAATAGTCGATATCATTATCGATACTCATATCGATATTTTGCTTTCGATATCCCATCCCTAGTCTGGGTGAATAAGTTTGCTTTTGGATTACCAAAGGCTTTAGAAGTCCAGCTATATAAGAAAGTAAGCCTAATTTTCAAACAAAACTATGTCGATTAAGTTATAAAGAGATGCACGGCCTCTAGATCTTGTTTGAGAAGATTTAAATGGCGTGAAAACAGAACTCCTATCTACAATTGAAATATAGCCTCGAATTATTTTCTTTTAACATGATATCTTGCAAATGATGATCTAATAGTTATCTTTGTTGTTCTTTCCAACATCAGGCATTCGCTCTCAAACGTTTGCACATTTGAAGAGACACAAAATTCTCCAAAGAGCACTTTTTAAAATTCTATTCTCTTTAAACCTATGTAAGGTTTACATAAGCTTCGATTCACAAGAATCGAACTTTTAAGTGAATAAATTAAAGAAGCCGCTTGAGATATGCTAATTTCAAGGCATACGCGGTTGGTATAAATACCAAGCAGCTAGACTAAAGAGACGAAGTGTTGGGGAAGCGAAAGGAGTTTGCGAGCAGCAGGTCGTGGTGCTTAGCTAGGTTGGTGCTAACCTGCGCGAGTTCGTGTTAGACGAAAGTTATTTTAGCGTTCTGTGGCCTAAAATTTACATAGCAGCATTGCTGGTTGACTTTCAAGTATTGTGAGTATTGCAAACTGTATTTTCTTGCAAAGTATCCATACGGGAAAAATATCCCTTGCATGAATGTTATATATATCTCGTACTAGTAGTACGTATGTTTATTGTAGAAAAGCAAAATCTATATGTGCAAATATTTAAATAAACATGTTTATCAATTTAGAAATATGTTTGAACCTAATTCATTTAGAGTGCCACTTCAAATTATATACACCCAAGGTATGGTAGAAGTGCTAAATTCTCTATACCTACTATTTAGCTTTTAGTATAAAATAGTACTAACCGAAAGTTTATAAGATTATTGTCAAATACACTTCACTGCTGTACAGTCTGTGTGCACGCTTCAGTACATCTTCCATTTGAATCGTTTATCTCGGAGTGTAATTTTTCGAGATTTGTCTTCTTGAAAAGGACATATCTAAAATTCCTTATAAAGTAAGTATGAAAGTAAGTATGCGTTCCTCCGTTCTTTTTTTAAGAGGATGGTAGACTTTCAAATTACCAAAAATCGAAAAAAAAAATGGAATTTTTTTGGTGTATAAATCCTTCGCCTACGGGGCCCAATTTTCGAGGATATATATATATATATATATATATATATATATATATATATATATATATATATATATATATAATATATATATATATTATATATATTATATATATATATTATATATATATATATATATATATATATATATATATATATATACATATATATATATATATATATATATATATATATATATATATATATACATATATATATATATATATATATATATATATATATATATATATGTCGGACGCTGGTGCTTCACGCCCGATCTATTTAACACATCATTCCAAATATCCTATTAATCATTTTGTAGTCCGTGGTCCGATGGCGAGACAATGTAGAATCCAAACTCAAATACAGTGAGGACAACTCCATTATCATTTACTAACATATTTATTAAATCACTTAACGACTCTCAGCTCCATAACTAAAAGATATGGCTTCCCAATCCCATTAAAATCTGTGCGCCTTCAGCACACATCCTTTCCATTCCCTAGTTATCCATGGCTCTGCCGATTTTTCTTTGTTTCAACGTTAAAACCAACGCTCAGTGACGCTCATTACTTATGCGTGATGTCATATCGTACATGTTCTTTTTTTGCTAAACTCAGCATTTCCTTTCTCTTCGACGCTCAAACCACAGATGCGCCAAGATTATATAATGAAAAGGGGAATTTCCCTTTAGAATCTGTGGTTCTTCGGAGATTGAATCAAGCCGACCCATTAATTCCATTTTCACTGCAATACATACGCCGCTTATTTGAACTCCCAGACTTTTTAATTGTTAAATCCTATATTTTAATAACTAAAATCCCATTTTAAGGTCGCGTGATCGCCCCCCATATTTAAGCCTCACAACTTCCCCCCCCCGTCCCCCTGAAGGCGTGCACACAAGGAGTAGCTAATTCTCTGCAGCACGTCCTCAGAAGAGAAAACACAAAATTCAATTTCAAAGATTTTTTCTAACCCACTGGAAAATATGCTGAGTTGGGACGTCTCCCACACAACAAAAATTAACTAATAACCCTAGCTACTGAAACTCATCATCATCTTGTTAACCCATTTAAACAAACTAAAATTAAATTACATTTACGATTAGAATAGGGCTATCGTTCTCCTGAAGGCGTGCACACAAAGAATGGCCAGTTCCCTGCAACACGTCTCCAGAAGAGAAAAACAACTAAAATTAACTTAATTAATCATCAACTGAAAATTGCCGTGCAGGGCGGATCCTTCCCCACACAACAAACTCAGAGAAACCCAACTAATTTATTCTTTTTTACGACTTGATTCAACCACATCAAAATTAACTAAATTCCTCTAAATATTTGACATCTTATTTCTTTAAAAAAAAAACTAAATTAATATTCTTATTTACTAAATTCGTGCACCTAACCCCATGGAGCTGAGAAAAATACAAGTTACATAAATGTCTCCATTCGAGACAGAAGTTACATTGAATCACTTAAAATTTTATGAAAACAATAACACAGCAGTAATTATTAAAATATCAAAATTAATTGTAAAAGAATATTACATCAACATTATTAATAAAACACTAAAATTAAATTTAATAAACACAAAATATAACTTGAACTTGTAAGAAAATGGTAAATAAAATTTCTGTGAACACCCACACTATCCTTTTTAGCTCAAGAAAAACAAACCTTGTGCCGAAGCACCTTGAGTCCATCACCTAGAAAATGAGTCCTGACTTTAAAATTGGCAAAGTTCAGAGTTCTTGAAATATTTACAGTTCTTGTAAAAAATTGGGGTGTCACAAAACTTCATACAAAATAATTTTATTTATAACACTATTATTAGAATTTAAAACCCTTCCTCAGATGTCTGTTATGGTAGTCATACTCCACAACAGCAGTGGGAATTTTATTAAGAGCTTTCAGCGTATCATCGGGGATACCTGATTCCTCTGAAACTTCAAATTTGTCACAACAAATCACTAGTGAAAAACATAACCCTAATACATATTTCAAATTCTCTAATATTTCAAAAAATTTTCGTTTTCACCATGATGTACAAAATATTATACCTCTGAGTTTTACAAAATAATGAAGCATGTCTTTACACTCATGCTTATCTGAAAATTACAGGGAGACCTCCAAAAACTAGTAAATGAAGTGGCGACCAAAAACACACAAGAAATGAATATCAAATTATTAACCAAAAGCACAATAACAATTTTAAAAGATCAACTTTAAATGATTATACTCAAAATACACAATATTTATCAATATGAAAAAGGCAATTAAATCATTGAGGTATGAAATTAACTTTCAATACAACACTTTCCTATACATTTTAATACCATAAACTTTTCATTTCATTCAAAAACCAATTTTAAAACCTACTCAAGTTTGAAGAAGACATGGTTGAACTCATGCTTGTTCTGCTTCTAGACTCAATTTGATAAAATATGTTAATACACTCACATTTTGATCAAAACTCACAATTCTACAAATTTCAAAAATTAAAACTTCAGATCTTACATCTTTATCAATACAACTCAATTCCCAACCTCACAAATATCATATATCAAATAAATTTATATCAATACACTAAAAAACACTTATAAAATTATATCCAAAATTTATCAATTATATACACTTGAGCACCGATATGCAATATACTTGAAAAATAAGCACTTTTAATCAATAAACCTTAAAAATATTTACAAAATGACAAGACTGCCAACAGCAACAAAACCAAAATGAACAATTTAACCCTATTATGTTCTAAAATTTTCCAATAATTATACCAAAACTCATAAATTTTCAAAACATAATGAAATTACAATTTTCAAAATTTTACCAATATTTGTTACTAATATTATGCTATCTAGCTTTCCCCCCTCCCCGAACAAAACAGGATTGACGGGAATGATCATCCCCAGAAAACAATTTTCAACATGTACTTAATTTTAACAATATTAAAATTTTCATTTTTTATTACCAATAGTTTCAAATTGTCAGAACATTTTTTACTGAATTTTAACTTGTCACCACAATTTCCAAAATTTTCACATTTTACATATAATAGTTACTTATTTCAATTTTCATCAATACAATTTCAATTTTAAAATTCCAATACCTTAAAGTCAAAAGTAATTCACATCTTCAACTTGTACAATTGCTAATTTAACCAATTTAGTAATTTTTCATGTTTCTCATTTTTAACAACATTTTTTTCAGAACCATTTGTTTTTAATTTATCGCGACATAGTTATTAACATTATTATTTCATGTAACATTACACCTCAAAACTATTTGGCATCTTTATTATGTAAATTTGAATCAAAACGCTTACCTTAATTTTATCCCAATTTAACTTAATTTAATATTTAACCTATTTATTTGTTTAGAATTCACAACAATTTTCTTCTTAAATTTGATCCTGAAAACGGCAGACAGTCCCGGAGAGCCACGGAAATCCTGTCTCACACACTCCAACACTTGAAGAAAATTTTCGCGAGAGAGAGAAAAAAAAAATCCGCTGAAGTTTCCACACACACAAAAAAAAATTCGGATGAGAAGATGACACGATACCACTGAATATTGAAGCAAAATTTTGAACACTTCTGAACATTTTTTTTTTTTTTTTTACGATGAACAGCCGAAGATTTCCGCACGACGAAAAATTTTACTAATTGCACAATTTAATACCAGATGACATCACTGACTTAATTTTTGAAGCACAGAAATATGATGATCACAAGACGAAGATTTTTTCATAATACGATGAAATTTTGAATTTCTTGAATTTTAAAGGCTGGGTTCCCACAGCGAAAAGGTTGCAGAATCGCTGCCGACTTATGTCGGACGCTGGTGCTTCACGCCCGATCTATTTAACACATCATTCCAAATATCCTATTAATCATTTTGCAGTCCGTGGTCCGATGGCGAGACAATGTAGAATCCAAACTCAAATACAGTGACGACAACTCCATTATCATTTACTAACATATTTATTAAATCACTTAACGACTCTCAGCTCCATAACTAAAAGATATGGCTTCCCAATCCCATTAAAATCTGTGCGCCTTCAGCACACATCCTTTCCATTCCCTAGTTATCCATGGCTCTGCCGATTTTTCTTTGTTTCAACGTTAAAACCAACGCTCAGTGACGCTCATTACTTATGCGTGATGTCATATCGTACATGTTCTTTTTTTGCTAAACTCAGCATTTCCTTTCTCTTCGACGCTCAAACCACAGATGCGCCAAGATTATATAATGAAAAGGGGAATTTCCCTTTAGAATCTGTGGTTCTTCGGAGATTGAATCAAGCCGACCCATTAATTCCATTTTCACTGCAATACATACGCCGCTTATTTGAACTCCCAGACTTTTTAATTGTTAAATCCTATATTTTAATAACTAAAATCCCATTTTAAGGTCGCGTGATCGCCCCCCATATTTAAGCCTCACATATATCTATATATATATATATATATATATATATATATATATATATATATATATATATATATAAATATATATATATATATATATATATATATATATATATATATATATATATATTCTTGGTCCTCTTTTCTTGGGATACATGCTATCCCACCCTGTAGGGAAAAGGTTAATATTTTAAAAATATTTAAAATATGTAGTGAAAAGTAAAATGAAAAATCGGTGGCTTTAGAAAAATAAATATTAAAGGTAGGTAAAAAAACATCTTTTAAATGGCTTATTCTCAAAATGAGTCATTTCCAGATTTGCAAGTCTTTGAAATGATCCTTGCGTCATAATTTTTGAAGATTTATAAAATTTATAATAAAGACTCTCTAATACATTAAAATAAAGTTATGTATCCATTGCAGCTCTCGACTGCATTCAGATTATCAAAGTTCAACTTAAGTGTAGAAAAGTACAAAAATTTCCCGAAAATTAAAAGTACAAGCATAAAAATATTTCCTAAAAATCAACTATTCAACGAAAGCACAAAATAATACATGACTCTGTTCAAAATGTATTTATAAGCAGTATAAATGCAAAATTAAGGGGGAAGTTAAAAATTGGAACGCAAGGAGCATTTAAAAATATAATAATAATTTCAATTTTTAAAATATAAAAAAATTAAATATTCATAAAATTTTATAAAGTTTTTGATATAGATATACTTTAATGATTATACATGAAAAAAATTCATATCTCTGAGGTAAATATTTCAAAAATCGCTTTGTAATGTCCACCATCGCCTTAGAAAGAACCCACTTCAACCTTTTTGGATGATGAAGAAGAAAAAATTTTTTCCCTGGTTCAAAAATTACTCTGAAAACTATTTTTTTAAAGTAATTGAAGATTTTTTTAAATTTTAAAAAATCTTCAATTAAATTTTTTTAATTTAAAATATTAGAGTTTTAAGAAATAAATTTTCAGGTTTTTCAAGTATTTTATAACATTAATGTTCTCTATATAAAGGAACATATTAGGGAACTTTGAATTTTGATTTTTCAAAGTTTAAAGAAACAACATTTCAAAGTATTCAAGTGTTTTTATAACATTAGCAAACTTTATATAAGATACAGTTTAGGACACTTTGAATTTTAAGTTTTAAAGTTTTAACAAACAAAATTTCAAAACGTTCTAGTGCTTTTATAAAAATAATAATCTTAATGTACACGCATTTTAGGGCTCTTTAAGATTTGAATTCAAAAGTTTTGTGAAACAAAATTTTCAAAAAGTTCAAGTACTTATCTTTATATGAAGACAAAGATACATATTACGAAATGCGGGCAAACAAACAAAATGACCAGAAAAACTTTTTGTCCTAGAACTAAGGTTTCGAACAGCATTTATCGTAATTGAACATTTAAGTTGAAAAGGGACTTTTTGTTTAGAATTTTCTTATTTATAGCAATAAAACTTTAAGAACTAGTTACCAAGATTACCACAAACATTTTTAAGTAAAATTTTTGTTTTGTCTGTAGAAGAAATGTTTCAATTTTAGTTTGATCATTTTGTGTTTATACTGGACACTGCGGCAGCAGATTTTTCTAAATTTATAAAATACTAGCTAAACACCCGTGCTTCGCTACGGAGTACATTCAAATTAAAAACAACGGTCAATGTATGCAAATATATATATATATATATATAGATACATATATATTTATAATAAACTAGCATTATTGCCCGGCGTTGCCCGGGTAGATATAGATATAAAATATTTCATGCATTCCATCAAAAAAATACTGGGCTGCACTCCCGCTCTTCATGTTCATCTAGCCAGACAGAATGCGCTTAGCACGTTTCGACTGAAATGATATACAAACAATAAGAAAGAAAGAAACTTTGAGCCTGCGGACCTTCGTCTGATTTTAAGGTCATTCCCAACCCTCTTTCTCCCGTGCATTGAAATTTGACGACCCCCCCCCCCTCCGTCATCCTCAAACCACCCATCTTAACGCAGTAGGTCGAGGGGAATCCACAGGGGGTAGACGCACCTCTATCGGGCACAAAAAACATTAAAAAATTAATTTTAAAAAACTAATTGAGACCCAAATTTCGTTTTTTCTGATTTAAGTTTCTCGGGTCCAAAACATTAACTGTGCCGAATTTGGTCCCGGTGGGTGAAACAATCTATGATTCTATAGCGGACAAACAAACAGACAAGCTCTTTTATATATATAGATACAACGGTCAATGTATGTAATTAATTTGTACGTTTAATATCCATAAAACATACTAATTTGAATTAAATTCTTAATAATTTAAATATGTTTTTTGTCAATTTATTTCGTTGTTATGCACGTGACGCAAAATTTAAAGTATAACAAAAAGAAAATAAACCACGTGATCAGCATTTAATAAATTAAATTTAAAAAAATAATATTTAAAAATTCACCAAAATTCTGAAAAGGGAGGCAAAGATTTGAAAATGATTTCATTTTAAAGGAATTTTTATGGTCTTTCTCGAGATATGAATTTTATAATCCTCAGATTATTATTTTAAATGCAAACTTTAAAGAATGTTATAAAAACAGCTTAAAAATTTAATTTAAAAAAATCTAAGAAGAATTTTTCAAAAATCTTTCTTAGTGCACCCCTAGACTATAAGAAGAATTGCCATGCAAAATTTCAGCCCTTTAGGTCCAGCGGTTTGGTCTATGCGTTATCTGTCAGTCAATCAGTCAGTTACAGAACTGTTTTATGTATGAGGCGATGAAAAGCAAAGTGGTGGTGTAAGTCACATTTTCAACTTTTTTTATTTGAGGGCAAAAATGTAATCTCCATGTTCAATTTTAGTGGAATCGCAAATAATTATTATTTGCAATATTATAATAATATTATGAATTACAATTTGTTCAATTTATAGTGGAATTTATTGTAGTTTTTTCAGTAAAACGCTTTGGACTTAGACCACTTGACTTACTGACTTACACCAATTTGCCTTTCACCGTCTCATGTATAGATTTGTCATATAAACTTCAGTAATCATTAACTGATAAATGTTAGAACTTTTAAATTATTTAATAGTAAAAAAATAACATAAATTATCACTTAAATTATTTATATACATGCTTTAATAATTGAATTTATAAAATAAAATGTCCGATTATAATTTTTATGTAATTAAATTTATAAAGTTTTGTGAAACAAAATTTTCAAAAAGTTCAAGTGCTTATCTTTATATGAAGACAAAGATACATATTACGAAATGCAGGCAAACAAACAAAATGACCAGAAAAACTTTATGTCCCAGAAAAACTTTATTTTTCAAAATATCTGCAACTGTTATCGCAAATTATGATTCAAATATTGTGTTGTTAATTTTTTCTTTTAAATAAAGAGATTTTACCCAAAAGATGATCATTATAAATGCTTTATGTAATTAAAATAGGTGCTTTTAAAAACTATCCTGATAATTTTAACAAGCCCATAACGGGCTATTTTACATTTATGAAAGGATTTGTATTACTAAAATGAAAGATTATATTTAAGTCTTTTACTGTCAATGCAAAGAATAAATAAATTGTCTTATTCACAGAATACAGATTAATTATTTTTAAGCAATTGTTATCAATTTATCCAAGTTGTTTTCTACTAGACATCTTTAATCTCGTGTTGATAATATTTAAGTTTAGTTAATTAAACTAGTTTTTGCACTTTAGCAGTAATAGTATTTTAAACTTTGTTGATTCAGACTTCTTTGGCCTTGACATTAATTGAGATTTAGCCCATTTTTTAAATATTTTTAAATATTTTTTTTCAGAATTTCCCCCGTTCAATAAATTTAACTGATATTGGTCTATTTCCAAAGTGCTTTCAACTAAAGTGCTTTCAACTTAACAATGTTTATTTAGTTTAAGCTAAGTAAATGTTGCTTTTTCAACTGCACTTTTTCTCTTTGTTTTTCTACTTAACTATGTCGTTCGCAGCTGCCACAAGTGTGACAATTTTTAGCCACTGTTGCATGCATTTCTGAATTTCTAAAGGAGTATTGTTCATATTGGTTTATAATTTTTCCTATTTGTGTTGTTGGATGCACATGCAGGTACCAGCAAAAATTTAGGAGTCACATTAGATTTTTGGTCACGAATGATCGATTGCAGCAGGAATGCGTCCCTTATTGTATCACATACCACAGACGTAATATGTTTTTATTTACAGCAGTGGCTCTCTAACTTGTTTCAAATCATACGCTTTGATCAAAAAGGAAAATCTAACGAACCCTAACTATAAAATTATATCAAAATCTGTTTATTTGAAATTTATGATTACCTGGAAAAAATTGAAGAATGAACATCAAAAATATGTAACAAACGTTTTCCAAACGTCATAAAGGTACTTGAAGAATGCTCCCCCTTTATTGCCTCGTCAATATTTCTTCTAGAATTCTGATATAATCAGAATAAATATAATTAAAAATATATACTGTATAATGTTTGTTAAAAAGTTTTCCACCCAATTCTTGACATTCGTTTAAAAAATACTAACATTTAGAATCAAATTTTTCACTCCATATAGTTCAGTTAAAAAATTAAGAGGCCATAAAGTTTTTGGTGAGAGGGGAACATAGCTCCCATATTAGGTAGCTTCTTGATTTATATATATATATACAGGTGGTTATCAAGAAAATGGAAACACCTATAAATGTTAGTGGGGTTCAAGAAAGTGCTTCGTATTCCTTAAAATACAAGTCTGGCCCCCGGTATTTTCTATAGAATGTAGTTTATATATTATTCTACCACCAGGTAGCAGTAATGAAGCTATAGGCATCGTAGTTTGGGGGGAATAACGTAAGATGTTAAACCTTGCAGACCATGCAAAGAGGGTAAATTCTTGGAGGGCATCAAATGAAAATATCTCTTGCTGCAACCCCTGGGTTTTGGGTGTTTCTAGAACTATAGCATCGAATGTCATGACAGCATACAGAATGCACGGATAAACATTGTCTGCGAAACAGAATAGTGGAAGAAAGGGAGAGCTGAGTGAAAGAGACGGACGAGTATTGAAGCGGATTGTGACTTGTAAAAATAAAACAACTGCAACCAAATTGACCATAGAGCTCGATCTGCATCTACAGGCTCCCGTATCAGCGATTATAGATAGGAGGGAATTTCACAAACAAAACATTTACGGATGAGTAACAATTCCCAAGCCACTTGTAACAGATGTGAATGCAAAACGTCGTCCCCGATGGTGCCACGAGTGCAAATACTGGTCGAGTGATATGTGAAAGAATGTCGTGTGGTCAGACTAATCATCGGTTCCATTATTCCCTACAAAAGGGCGTGTGCACTAGGGTGGTTCGAAAAAATCGATTTTTTTATTTTGGAATCGCGTTACCTCTCAAAAGTTGTAGTTTGGTATCCTCAATTGGGGAAAAAAAAAATTCTAAGTTGACATCTTCAGTTCGCGCATGAGGCTGAAAGTTTGAAAAAATATGTTAAAAATTGAAATTTTCAAAAAATAATAAAATTAGTTTTTTTGTAATTTTTTATAATGAAACAGCCATAAATTATTAGTATATAGAGTAGTTTCAACCTAAAAAAATAATTATAACTTTTACATGATATATTCTGTTCGCGCATGAGGCTTAAAATTTGAAAAAAATGTCAAAAACTGAAAACGTCTAAACGCTTAAGTGTTTGTTCGTTTTTCGGTGCACCAAAAGCGTTAAGTCAAAGTGTTTTAGCCACATGTGCAGATGTTTTGTTAGCTTGTTTTGAAGAACTATCAAAATCTGCAAAAAACGAATCTTTTTCAAAGATTTCAGATTGCATTGCTGCTCAAATAGAAGAACTTTACTGTAAAGCTTCTATACCAACGGTCAGTCATGAACGTATTGTTAAATTGATAAAGGATTACCATAATAAGTACTACACTTTAAGAAAGTCATTTAGTCGTGATAAAGATAAATTTAACTTCAAGACTAAACTCAATCACTTTGTTAGTGAAGCGAAGTCCAAACTTTTTGATGTTGCTTCCTGCAAGTGTGTAATGAATTTTGCGTTTTCGTGTGGTAAGAAGCCTATCTCTTGTAGCTGTAAAGTAATTATGCATTGTAAATGTGATAAAGAAAATAAGATCCCTATTATTGAGAGAGAGTTTTTGTACGACCAGCGAAATGGCCGTTTAAAATTTATTGGCACTTTGGATAGAGTAGAGACTAATAATATCGCAAAAAGAAATAAAAGAATGCAAAGTGAAAAGAAAAACGAGATTGCTGAACCTGATATTAAAGCTAGCAAAATAGATACTCTTATAAATTCTGCCCAAAATAGCCAGTTTGAGAGTCACGAAGCAAAATGTGACAGTTTGCCGTCAACATCGCAAATGCGAATTAAGCTTCCTGCAACAGCATTAATAAACGATAAATATGGGATATCCGAGAGAGCCACTGCTGCTATTGCTTCCTGTGTTTTGCAAGATGTAGGCATGATGAATGAAGGACATATGTCTCTAGTAATAGATAAGAGTAAGATCAGACGAGAAAAACATAAAATTCAATACTCTTTACAATCAGACTCTTTACAATCAGAGTTACATGGACTGTATTTTGACGGGAGAAAAGATAACACTTATTATCAGGAAAAGAATGATAACAAAATGTATCGCAGACTAAAGAAAGAGGAGCATATCATCTTGGTTCAAGAGCCTGGTGGAAAGCCTCTGGGACATTTGACACCTCCAAGGGCCACTGGAACTGAAATAGCTAATAGCATCTTTTGCTATTTAGAAAACAAAAACTTTGATTATGTTAAGCTTGTTGCAATTGGATGCGACGGAACAGCGACTAACACAGCATGGAAAAACGGTGTTATTTATAACCTTGAGCTGAAACTTGGTCGTCCTTTACAATGGTTTATATGTTTATTACATTTCAACGAACTTCCGTTCAGACATTTGTTTGAAAGTGTCGATGGTGATACTACAGGACCCACAAGTTTCTCAGGACAAATTGGCAAGAAGTTGACTGACTGTGAAAAACTCCTTGTTGCTAATTTTGAAACGATTAATAGTGAGGAGATAAATGTGACCAAAACTGACTTAGGCAAGGACCAACAGTATTTATTTAATATTTATCGAACAGTCAAGACAGGAGAGTGTGCGCCAGATCTCGCTGTGAAAGATCCTGGTCCTCTTAGTAACTCTAGGAGATTAACTTGTGCAAATAGGATTTTAAGACTATATATTTCTGAAGTAAAACCTGACGAAATTAAACTGCTGGTCAGCTATATTATGAAGATATACGCTCCAGTATGGTTTGGAATTAAAATGCATCCCTCTGTAAAGTTTGGAGCAGTTCACGTGTTTAAATTAGTACAGAAGACAAGACAGCTTCCCGACAGGGTACGTAAAATAATTGATCCTGTCATTCAGAGGAATGCGTATTTCTGTCATCCCGAAAATCTTTTAATTTCAATGGTACTAGATGAGAGAGTGCACGTAAGACAGCTAGCTTTTCGAAGATTGCTAAAAGCAAGAAAACAAGAACCAAAAGGGAAATTGATGCGAACTTTTCAACCACCGACCATCAATTTTGCAGCTTCAAATTACATTGAACTTATTGATTGGTCCAAGTGCAAACTTACACCTCCTCCAATAATGAGCAATGTGTCAACGCAAAGCCTATAAGATCTTATTAATACTAATGTTCTCCCAGAGTTCGAGCTAATTAAATTTCCTTGCCACACGCAAAGTGTCGAAAGAATTGTAAAGCTCGTAAGAGAATCTTGTACTAAAGTATGTGGAGAAGAGAACAGGGATGGTTTCATAAGGACAACTTTGCTCTCAAGGTCAACTATGCCATCATTTGACTATAAATCTCAATTTAAAACAATGCCCAACACATCTGAGGAATCTTAAAGACGCAAAAAGTAGGTAAAATCTATAAATCATTCTGTAATCAGCTGACATGCAATGTTATTATATACATATAAATGTGTGTTTAACTATACTTGTAAAGTATAGAAGTAAAAAAAAATAGAAGAATAGCTGTCGGTGTGGCCAGTGATAGCGATCTAAAGTTTATATTTTACAAGATGGATGGTCGTTATTTTATGGCCCACAGTAAAAACGTCAGAGGAGAAGAATCAAAGTTGTTTTACAAAATAAACGTATGTGGGGGGAGGTACTATATAGCCTATGGACAGAGGCGGCAGAGGCGGTATAATAAAGGACCAATTAGGGATAGGAACCACTGAAGGAGAAACAGCCCACTGCCCAATGAAAGTGAGGGGCGTGCTAGAATGGCCCCCTGTAAACGGACAACAGCTTCACCAAGGACAAGAAAAAAAAAGAAAAAAAAAGGAGACGGTCTTCAGATTGGGTTCCTGAGAGTTAGATGTCGGAGGCTCTCGTCTGCCATATAGCCGTGGAGAAGTGCCAATATACTGCCAACGTTTTCATACACTGGAGATGATACTGGGTCCCGGTCGCCGATGCTACCTTCATCGTTGCATACATCCGTGATAGTAAGTGCCTCCCCGTTAGATTCTAAAAATCATATTTGACTCTATAGTTTGCCTCTGCTTCTGGGTATTGTACGTCAAAATTATTAACATAAAACAGATTGTAATACTATAGTTCTGACATGTAAATTGAAATTTAGGTTGTCTAATAAACGTATGTGTAAGGTCAATGCGTTGTATTCCTTGCGTATTCCAACCCTTGCATGCATCTATTGCTTCTAGGTGATTAACTCCTACATCTATGGTGCCGCGATCAGGATGCACGTGGTTGGAAGTATTTGTGGATATTACGGAAGAGACCTTAGTAATAATCAAGACTAAAATAATATGTTGTTAGTTTGCTAGAATAATTAAGTGTTTTTTTTTGTAGAAGAGGAAACAAGTTGTTATTTTTTATTTTTACCAACTGTAGTGAAAATAGACTTAGAATATGAGTTGTGAGCAACATTATGATTACCATTTATATTACATTTTAACACTATTATGATTATAACGAGTATGAAGAAGTAGTAAATTTGAGAGGTGATCTATTACGTTAATCGCCAAACTTAATAATGAAAATATTTATCATAATATTAAGAATAAGAACCGTAGGATATTAACGTATGATATTCAGAAGCAGAGACTTGTGTGCAATTTCTTTACCACTGTGAATTGTTTGAAATTCTGAAGTGATATTATATATATAATTATGAACTTTATTAGTTGACTGATGTT
Source organism: Dolomedes plantarius (assembly GCA_907164885.2). Lineage (NCBI taxonomy): Eukaryota > Metazoa > Arthropoda > Arachnida > Araneae > Dolomedidae > Dolomedes > Dolomedes plantarius. Next base: position 2,848,471 of record OU015503.1, read on the forward strand.
GAATACACACTAAAGTGATTTGTTTAACACTAATGCGAATAGAATGATATGACAATTGTTGGTAGTGTATGTATGATATGTTAATGATATTATATAGTTTGAGTAATAGGTTAGGCAATATTTAAGATATATTGCCAATCATTAGATTGATGCAGAATCAGCAAATTGATATTGATGCAATTAGAGCGTAATTAATACGTAAATTAGAAACAAAGGATAATACAATTATGGAGGGCAAAGATATATTAGTGCATTTGCCAGAATTTTTTGGGAATAAAAATGACAACATTGATTTTTTTTTAGCCAATTTGATAAAATAGCAGACATAGGGAAGTTAAATGAAGAGCATAAATTGTTATTTTTAAAAGCAAAACTAAAGGACAGAGCATTACAATATGTAAGTAGTCACGAAGAGTTACAGGACGAAAATAATTATGAAAACTTTAAGAGAACGTTAAAACTAAAATTCACTCCGGAGCAAGATTTCATGAAATCACAAAATGCCTTAATGAAAATCTCGCAGAAACCCGAACAGTCCGTTAAAGATTTTAAGGAGGAAATTGTCAGGACCGCGTACAACTATTTAAAAGTTGCGAAACTATCAGAGGATCAGGCAGCGGTTGGTCTGACGGAAAAAATTAAATTATCAAAATTTTTAGACGGATTAAGACCCGATATTCAATTGGAAGTTAAAAAAACGGCTCCTACCACATTTAACGAGGCTTACGAAAAGGCAAGAAACATAGAGAACGCGCTAGAGGATTCGGAAAACAGAGTTATGAATATAAATAATGATAGCACTTCAATGAAAATAATTGAATCACTATTAAATCAAAATAAAGAACTCATGGAACGATTAAACGCCACGACAGAGAAAATAAATAACTTAAGTTTAAAAGATGCAAAAGAGGGCCAAGGTGGTGACATAAAATGTGAATTATGTGGAAAAACCAACCACAGTACACTACAATGCTGGTTTAACCCTAGAAATATGACCATGAGTCAAAATCAAACACAGCCAGTAATTCAGGCAGAAAGTAATTTTCCGAATTCTACGAATACATATTGGGGGACTCCCCAGAGGCGAAATTTTAATGGAAATAATCAAATGCCACAAACGTACGTTAATTATAGGCAAAATTACAGTAATGTTGATAATAATCAAAGTAACCAAAGACAAGGAAATTATTATCCGCAACAGGGAGAAGCATATGCAGAGATAAATAGGAATTATGAGTATAATTATGATAGGATGGACAGGGGTGTGAGACATAATATGGGTATGAGAGGTAGGAGACAATATGCGAGGAGGTTAAACTAAAGAGGGAACCGCTGGTACGCTATGTAGACAGTAATAAAAGCCCACAGATACAGAGGTTCCCGAGGCAAAATGAGATTCAAGTGGGTAAGATAACCAAAAATGTGAAGATTAGTGAACAGGGGGAGAAAAACAAAACGGTATCGATGACACAAACGGATCAAATCGAAGAAAAAAGAAAAAGGAATAATCAATTGATAATTGCAAGTTGTACTTTCAAAGAAGTCTCAAATCTACCAGTACTAAAAATAGAAATACAAAATTTAATATGTGCGTCGTTGTTGGATTCTGGAGCGGCGGTCAACATCTTGAGCGAGGCATTATTTGAAAAAATTAAACAGAACGACGTTAAAATAAAATATTTGTCCAGAAACATTAAAATTACAACAATACAAAATACTGAGATACCATTTTCAAAAGTAATACAAATTAATTTCAAAATTGATAAAAGGTCATTCAAACAATCTTTTTTTGTTATGAATAATGTCAGTAAACATTACGAGATAATACTAGGGTATCCATTTCTAAAACAATACAATGCAGTGGTCGACTATGATAGCAATCAGGTAACATTCAAAGATGTATACACTGATGAAAATACGAAGTCTTTGAAAGGTTTAGCTATGAATCATGAGGAGGCAAATAGTAATTTTAATTGCTTCTTAATAAATAAAGTAACGTTGGAGCCCCATGAGACGAGATGCGTAATGCTTGAACCTAAGATGAAGTTACCAAACAATACAGATATTTTAATTACCTCAAATAAAAATAAATTAGGAGTACTAGTAGACAATGCGCTAGTTAGAGTGAACCACTCCAATCATATTTTAACTTATGTACATAATTCAACCGATAAAAAACTGACATTGAATAAGAAAATGAATTTAGCAATCGGTCATCAAGACTTTGTCATCAATAAGACGAACGGAGTAAACACGCAAAAAGAATATAGAATTAATAATTTAACGTTAAATGAAATACATGAATTAAGAAAAAAGGAATTAAGTGAGAAAGATTTTGATCTGTCACATTTACAGAAGGAGGATAGAGAAAGTGTGATGAAATTATTATTAGAACATTACCGCTGTTTTTCAAAATCGTATGATACCCTGGGGAGCACAACGTTAGTATCTCCAGATTTTAAATTATCCCATGATTTAGCAATTCAATCAAAAGCTTATCCGTTACCCTACGCAATTAAACCTTATGCGAAATCAGAAATCGAAAAGCTTCTAAAGGCTGGGATAATAAAACATTCTACATCTAACTACAGTTTTCCGGTGATTTTTGTAAAAAAAAAAATTCTTCAAAGAAAACAGATGATCCGGGTAACATTAAATACAGAATGGCGTGTGACTATAGGCTTTTGAATGACATAACGGTAGGTTTTCCATACCATTTACCGGATATTAGAGAAATTTTAAATAATATAGGCGGGTACAAACTATACTGCACTTTAGATTTACATGCGGCATTTCAACAAATTATTTTAAAACCTGAGGACAAACATAAATTGGCATTTATCACAGAATTTGGGAAATTTGAGCCAAACAGGCTTCCATTTGGTGCTAAAAATAGCTCAGCATATTTTGCTCAATTAGTGGACAAGTGCCTCAGTGATTTAAAAGAACATGATATACATTATTATTTAGACGATGTGGTTATTTGTGCAAATTCACAAAAAGAGATGGAAGAAAAATTATTGTTAATTTTAAAACGATTACAAGATGTAAATCTAACAATTGAACCATCAAAATTACAATTGTATAAAGACACGATTGAATTCTTAGGCTATGAAATTAATGAGAACGGTGTAGCACCAGCAGAGAAAAATATAAAAAAAATTTCTAATTTCCCTGTACCTAAGAATAGGCGACAATTAAAATCCTTCTTAGGGTTATGTAATTATTTCAGGGAATTAATTAATAAGTATTCAATAAGTATTTAATACAAGCAACAAGTCCGAAAGTAAAGTTTGTATGGAACGCAGAGATGCAGCAGGCTTTTGAGAAAATTCAGACCTCTGTTTTACAAAAACCAACGACTTTCAAGATAGACTTTAATAAGCCTTTTATTTTAAGTTGTGATGCTTCGAAAATTGCGTTATCAGCGATACTGATGCAGGAACATGACGGTACACAAATGCCAATAGAATTTTACTCTAGAAAATTAAAGGATTCCGAAACCAGATATCCCTCAATAAAACTTGAGCTGTTGGCAATACATGATGCGATGATACATTTTAAAAAATTCTTATTTGGCAAACGATTTAAAGTTCTAACTGATTCCAAATCATTAACACATCATTTAAGTTTAACAAAACAATCAGATATTACAGCGCGATGGTTATTAGATATACAGGAATTTGATTTCAAAATTGAACATATTGCAGGAGAATCGAACCCTGCAGATTTTTTATCAAGGGCAGTTTTTACTATTCCTATTCTAGAAAAACTAACTGAGGATATTTTTAAAGTTGATAAAACTATATCCCTAGAAAATATGTCGATACATCAACAAAGAGATCCAAAACTCAAAATTATCATTGAAGCAATACGAAATAAGAAAGAGAGGAGAAGGTACAAAATGTTTAGATGGGACAGTGACCGCGATTTACTATGGGTAATGCCCGATAAAGATTCAATGACAGAAGAGCAGCCAGCTTTAATCGTGGTTCCAGAGAAATTAAAAAACAATGTAATGGTAAATGCACACTCGGCACATTTCGGCTTCCCTAAGACGTACAATTTATGTAAATCAGTTTACTTTTGGTATGGAATGTACAGAGATATCAAAAATTATTGTGACACGTGTCATACATGCAAACTATACAAATCTAGACCGACAATTGCGGTTCCACTACAAAAGATAGAAAAAAATTATGCACCAGGAGAATTTTTATCCATGGATATAATTGGCAAACTTTCACGTTCATTGAAAGGTAATCAATTCGTACTAACAATCGTCGATCACTACTCACGGTTTTTGTCGGTTTTTCCCTTACGTAAGATTACTTCAGCGTCGCTAATCAATGCGGTAACGAAATATTTTTCATCGTTTGGCTTGCCAAATATTGTATTGACTGATAATGGACCACAATTTATATCGGATGAATTTCGATCATTTCTATCAAATTTGAATATTGAATTTAGACAAACCAGCGTTTACTTTCCGAGAGCAAATGCCATGTGTGAAAGAACACATCGTCAGTATAAAGAATCTATTATGGCTTCCTCACAAAAATTATTCGATTGGGATGTTCAATCCCGATTCATTGTATTAGCTATGAATAATTCGATTTCCAGAAGCACTGGTTACACGCCAAGTGTGTTATTTTTTAATCGCCCCCTTAGAACACCTTTCTCCGCCCACCAGCCATGTGAGTCTCAGAGGCCATCACCCGAGTATCTCAAAAAAACATTCGAACAAATTGAACAGATTCGGAATAATACGTTAGCTAATCAGAGAAGAATGATGGATGAATATGACAAAAGACAAAGGAAAGCTACGGTTAGTTTGAATATTGGGGATACTGTATACATCAAGAGTTTTAGGCCATCGGGTACGTTTCGACCAAAATTTATGGGCCCCTATATCATTATGAAAAGCTTTAGAAATAATAATTTTTTATGTAAAAATGCGATGAATCCTTTTGAAGAAGATTGTAAAGTGCATATTACGAAATTAGTAAAAATGAATTTATCAAAAATGCAAACTAATATAATCGATGAGGAGAATATCAATGGCGATAACACACATGTGGAATTTGACAATGAGAGTAGTAAACAAATTATTTCACAGGAAACGGATTCGCGAAAAGATACATTGACACACAGTAGGCAAATTGATTCGCGTGGAACAAAAATTCAACAACAACATGGGTATAATCTTAGGCCAAGGAGTAATCAAATCAAATAAAAATAAATAATAATAATAAAAAAAAAATAAAAAATAAATAAAAAAATTTTAAAAAAATCGTGCAAGTGAAGTGGCCATGCATGAATGAGTCACAAGTAAGGAGAAAAATGAATAGTAAAGCAAAATACCAATAAAAGTTCAAATACATACCTGTAGAGTATAAGAATATTAAGATGGGAGAAGAGCACCGATGAAACAAGATTATTAAGGCCATCATAGGTCGTCAATATCACAGCGGTAGCAGTGTAGGAAAAAGCGTTGAACATAAAAAAAAAAAAAAAAAAAAAAGACAATATGAGTAAATAAATAAAAAAAAAATGATATAAACAACATTAACAAACAACGAAATTAAATTAAAGACAACAGTGGTAAGCAATGAAACTAAGTAACAGGCAAAAAGACATAGGCTTGAATAATTGAAGAATAGATTCGCGAATTCAATTAAGTTAGGTTTACTACGTGATGGAATGTTGAGCTAGTAAAATACAAAATGCACAAATAAATTCAGGAAATAATTAGATAAATACAAAGAACTGGATAGATGGAGTAAATTGAGAAAAACATATGATACTTAGTTTCAGAATATAGCCCGATGTACTGAGATGTTGTGCCATAAATCACAGTGGCAGATATTTTGCCGGCGTGCATTTGAAAAAGTGCTGTACTGCAGCTACAGGAAATGACTAGCAGTAATTACGGGAGAAATTCTGGCCTAAGACGTTGCCATGCGTAGGGGGGAAAAGATTATGGAGCGCTAATTATTTTGCAAGTGACGTAGAAAGGTAAACAGGCAGACAAACGGCTTGCTTGACTAGTTGAGCGAAAGTGAGAGACTGGCAATTTTTAAACAATTACCGGATTTTTTTTTTGAGCCATAGGTCAGTTGCGATGCGGAGTGGAAAGCCAAATTTACAGGGGACACGGCGTCTGTAAAGACAACCACAAGTTGTACGATATAACTGTGTTTTACATGAAATCATGCCCAGAGAATATATCCTATGTAAAATTATGGACTTTGGATACGAACAATCTGTGAGAATGATAGTGTATGATGATTTGCAGTTACAATGATGTCGATGTATGTATATAAAGTTAATGTTGTTATGATAAGGTTTATTGTATCTCATGAAATTTTTGTGCGAGAATTATTATTTTACAATTATTATAAAAAAAATGGGCATATAAATATTTTGGTGTTTTTTTTATAGAGGGAATATTTAGTAATAATTATGTTGATGATATGATGATGTATAGATGCAAATTGTATTATGGAATTTTCATTGATCAATGTAGTGGGTAATAAGAAGCTTATTGTGTAGTATTCTATGTTTGTTTTATATTATGATAGTGTTGCTGAGAGTTAACGCACGTGAACATGTTAGATAAATAACTAAGATGTCATTTCAAGATAGAATTAATTCAATGATAATGATGCAGATAAGTGGAGAAATTATGTGGTTCTAAGTTTGTAATGGTAGCTCTAATAAAGAGCAGGGAAGTTTGTTGAAAATAATGAGTAAAACAAATTTGTAATGAACTCATTCCTGTTGAAATTTCCAATGTATTATACTCAGTATATTTACAGAACCACAAATGTGCTAATTATTTGATTTTTTTATGTACAGTAAAACTTGTGTGTGGTAAAGAAATTGCATATAATATGTATATAGAATTAGAAGTCTCATTCAAAATTCAAAAGTAGTATGGTTTGTCGTTTTGGCGAAGATTTAATTTAATATTGTGATGCGTGGAGGCACACTTACACTGTCATGTATGCTCTAAAATATTTATTTGCAGCTTCTGTGAACAGGGACGTGAGTCGACTGTATTAAGAAAAAAAAAATTTTAATTTTTTTTCCATAGTGGTGGAGTGTGATGTAGAAGTGAAAATAGTGTAATTCCCCACGGTGTGTGGACAATAAAGAATGTGTCATAAAGGATGCAGAGGCAGGGGCAAATACAGGATTGTAAAACAATAAAAAAATAGAAGAATAGCTGTCGGTGTGGCCAGTGATAGCGATCTGAAGTTTATATTTTACAAGATGGATGGTCGTTATTTTATGGCCCACAGTAAAAACGTCAGAGGAGAAGAATCAAAGTTGTTTTACAAAATAAACGTATGTGGGGGGAGGTACTATATAGCCTATGGACAGAGGCGGCAGAGGCGGTATAATAAAGGACCAATTAGGGATAGGAACCACTGAAGGAGAAACAGCCCACTGCCCAATGAAAGTGAGGGGCGTGCTAGAATGGCACCCTGTAAACGGACAACAGCTTCACCAAGGACAAGAAGAAAAAAAAAAGGAGACGGTCTTCAGATTGGGTTCCTGAGAGTTAGATGTCGGAGGCTCTCGTCTGCCATATAGCCGTGGAGAAGTGCCAATATACTGCCAACGTTTTCATACACTGGAGATGATACTGGGTCCCGGTCGCCGATGCTACGATCATCGTTGCATACATCCGTGATAGTAAGTGCCTCCCCGTTAGATTCTAAAAATCATATTTGACTCTATAGTTTGCCTCTGCTTCTGGGTATTGTACGTCAAAATTATTAACATAAAACAGATTGTAATACTATAGTTCTGACATGTAAATTGAAATTTAGGTTGTCTAATAAACGTATGTGTAAGGTCAATGCGTTGTATTCCTTGCGTATTCCAACCCTTGCATGCATCTATTGCTTCTAGGTGATTAACTCCTACACTTTCAGCCTCATGCGCGAACTGAAGATGTCAACTTAGAATTTTTTTTTTATTTTTCCCCAATTGAGGATACCAAACTACAACTTTTGAGAGGTAACGCGATTCCGAAATAAAAAAATCGATTTTTTCGAACCACCCTAGTGTGCACTACTGGAAAACACCCAAACAAATATATGATCCTGATTGTCTCATGCAAACTATCATTCATGGAAACGGATCTAACATGGTTTGGGCTACTATCCCGTGGCTTTCAGCAAGTCCTATTGTAACCCTAAAAGGGAAATACAATTGGAAGAACTATGTCGAACTTTTAGCCGACCAGATCCATCCTATGATGCAAACATTGTTTCCCGTTGGAGAGGGTATTTACCCATATGATAAAGCTCCTGTCCATACAGTCAGACCTGTCAAATTGTGGCTTGAGGAACATGAAAATAGAGGCAAACATGTTACCTAAACCCCACAGTCCCCCGAATTCAAAATCATCGTTAGGCTGTGGTTTGTTTTACCTACTGCATACTAATAAAGTATTTCATGTTATTCTTTGGTGGTTCCATTATTTTGATAACCACCTGTATATATACATAAATATATATATATATATATATATATATATATATATATATATATATATATATATATATATATATATATATACTAACTGAAAATCCATACTTCGCTACGGAGTACATTCAAATTAAATACAACGATCAATGTATGTAATTAATGCCAAAACAAAAACAAATAAGTATATTTATAAAAAAATCGTAAGGGATATTTTTATAGACAAAATATTGTAGAAGAAAATATTCAAATTAAATCAAATAGAACATACTAAAGAATATAGTACAGTTAATGTAGTACAGTTTGAGGAACTTATCTTTTACTGTACTTTAATATTTTTTGGATAATGTCCAATCATCTGCCGCATTAGCAAGAAATTTTTTTTTTTGTCTGCTTCGTAAACGGAAGTAAAGATTCGAAAAAGATTTCATTTTAAAGGAATTTTTATGATCTTTCTCGTTATATAAACTTTATAACCCTCAAATTATTATTTTAAATGCAAACTTAAAAAAAGTTACTAAATCAGCTTAAAAATTTAACTTAAAAAAATCTAAGAAGAATTTTTCAAAAATCTTTCTTACTGCACCCCTGCACTATAAGAAGAATCGCCATGCAATATTTCAGCACTTTAGGTCCAGAGGTTTGGTCTGTGCGTTATATGTCAGTCAGTCAGTCAGTTACGGAACTGTTTTATGTATATATATATATATATATATATATATATATATATATATATATATATATATATATATATATATATATATATATATATATATATATATATATATATATGTATATATATATATATATATGTATAATCCGTTTTGATACTCAGAAGTGCACTACATAATTGTGTTGTTCGCAGTTGCGGCAAGTGTGGCAATTTGTTTTACACTCACAAGCTGCGACAGAGCATTGTTTATGGAAGCATTTGCGTTACAGTCCACTGCCATCTGCTCTCTCTTTTAACGTTCATTTGCCGAAATCCTTATCACAGTAATCCATATCTGGTCATGCCCGAGTTTTATTAGTAAAAGCTATACAGATGTCACAGCTGTCTCAAATCTTTGTAGAAGTTTACCGTCTTATCCTGAAGCGAAATTTTTTCTAATGCGGCAAATATGGTAAAATATTGCTCCCATTTCTACCTACGCGCCCCGCTAAAGAAACATAAATATACACTTTTCATAACATTGTCGCGCACTTGCTTTGAAGATACGTAAGGCCTCGTCCGGGAAAATTATGTTACCCACGTCCTTAGCTCTTAGAAGAGGGAAGAAGGAAAAGAAGAAAGAAATACAAGAGGGAAAAAAAGATGAGTTAGAAATAAGATTTCTCTGTGACCTCTTACCTGCAGTCAGTTTTGACGATACAGGAAAATTGCAAAGCTGAAAAATATTCCTTAAATTCAACGAGCAATTGCATATTAATTTTTATCTAAAAAATAAATTTGTGAATATGTACTTATCTTTATAAATATTATATATACTCTGATTTTAATATAATTTTTTATTTAAATATTTATTTAACATTTTGAAGGTTTTAACCCATATTAGAAGAATTTTTTCAAATTAATTTCAAATAAATTAATGTGAATTTTTGTCTCTGGAAAATGCATATTTTGAAATACTGAACTTCCAATTACCCGTGAGCGGCATGTTCATTTTATGAATTACCTGTGCATTAAATAGAAAAAGATTAGAACAAATATACCCGAAAACGGGACAGCATAGTTCACAAACTGATAATTATGATAGCCCATAACAAACCCATTGCCAATATTATTAGCCCATACCAAGGGTAAAACGTAGGGCCAAGATTACACATCACTTGAGTTGTATATTTCTTCACACTTACTTGCCTCTTTATTTTTAGGTTTTGTCAATAACGAACTTGCTCCTTTTATACGTTTATAAGCATATTTTTTAAATATATTTGTATATCGTCATACTATTTTTTGTTGTTGTTTGCTCAACATCATCAAATGCAAATCAAATCAAAATAACTGCATTCAAGGACGAAATAGAATATCTCAAAATGAGATTAACACAGTGAGTCAAAATATGATATGATCCACGAATCAGATTCTTTAAAATTGATATAAAAGTTTATAATACAATAAAAAAAGTAATCCAAATAAATCAACACAACTGCGTGATTCCCTGCGTCATTTTAAAATTAACTCTCAAACAGTACAGTGGTTTGAGACGAAATAGATGGTACGATCGGGTTGGATCCGACCCGATCTCTTTTTTGAAGAGGTTTTTGGTAGAAATAAGTACACAATAGCATTTTGTTGTATAATAACATTTATTGATAATATTTTACATGAAAAAAAAACCCTTTTTGTAGAATAAATGACCAACGAATTGTAATTTTGCTAAACAAAGAAAATCTCTTTCGCATTTACATAGAATGTTGTAAATGTTAGGTCTACAGTGGCGTAGCAAAGGGGCGCCAATGTAAGATCTATATATTATATTACTATATATTTTCGAGGTGGATGCCAATATAAGGTCTATATATTATATTACTATATGTTTTTCAGGGGAGGGCCCCAATATAAGGTCTATATATTATATTACTTTATGTTTTTCGGGGAGAGCGCCAATATAAGGTATGTATATTATATTACTATATTATTTTGTGGGGGGCGCCAATATAAGGTCTATATATTATATTACTATATGTTTTTAGGGGAGGGCACCAACATAAGGTCTATATATTATGTTACTATATGCTTTTCGGGGGGGGGAGTGCCAATATAAGGTTTATATTATGTTATTATATGTTTATCGGGGGCACCAATATAGGGTCTATATATTATATTACTATATGTTTTTCAGGGGGGGGGGGGGCGCCACAAAGGTATCGTGCCTCGGGCGCCAGTTATGCTCGCTACGCCACTGTAGGTCTAATATGTAATTTAGTCTTGTACCTAGTTTTAGAAGTTAATGAAACCAACTTTCCAAGCACAAAACTGTAAAAAATAATATATATTGACATTTTTGGCCTTCAAAATCAAAATTAAAAATTAAAAAATCTAAAATAAAAATATTTTAAATGACTAGTGATCATGAATAATGTTTTTTAACGAATACACTAGTATTTACTTGTTTCTATATCTAGTAGGGTGGTCTAGTACGTCTATCTGGTAGGGTTCTTTGTCAACTCGATCTCTTGCAATGAGAGGAGAGTACGGAAGGGGGAAGACACATCCTTGGGTCGGATCCGACCCCCACTGTACCGTTTGAGGGTTTAATGAATATACTTACATAAACTGCGTGTGCGTGATAAGTAAAAAGTTACATTTTTGCATTTTAACCATACTATGATGCACTGCCTAATTTTTTGGCATGTAATCAGCTTTGTTAAAGTTCTCTCTCCTGTCATGTTTCTAGCATAGATTTTCGCAACGCTTCATATCACTTTCCTTTAAAATAGGCTTTATTATGCTTCGTTTGGGACGTTGTACGTAGATGGGAATTTCAGGTATCAGTGGAAGAGAGGAAGCAGATAAAAAAATAACATAATATCAGCTAATTATGAAATCATTAATTGTTTATTAAAGTACAAAACTGGCGTTTCGATTGTGATTGTGCTGATTAAGTAGCAATTAGCTTGAGGGAGATTCTGAGCCAGGCTTTAGACTTAACTAGGGGCGTTACATCCTAGAATTTAAATAGCTGCAAATGTGAATACTCTCTCCTCATACTCTTAAGTGAAATCCTAATATATATATATATATATCTTTTCCTCCAGTTCAAGATAGGTTTGAATCTTCCTGTACAACTTTGGATCAAATTCCGCATATAATTAAGAATAAAGAATTTATGATTCTTCCTAAGGTAACCAAAAAAATGTCAATTATAAGGCGTCAAATGTTATTATAAGGTGTATATTTTCATAACTACGTTGGGAAATTGCAGTATTTTATGAATTTATTTAACATTTGACAAAATAAAATATAAATTTAAAGAAATTAATAAAATGTAAAGAATTTCTAAAATTTAAGGAAGTTTCAAAAAGGATTTATGATTTTCAGGGGGGTGGGGATCATGCCAACACGCCTAACAAATATTAACAATGTACTATCATGAATATCACAAAATATCCTCATATATTTTCTAAGATAATATACTTATGTCCGCGAGGATATCTATGAAAAATATATTAAAATTCAATCATTTCCATTGTCAATTCGACAACTACGTAGCGAAGAATACATAATTTCGTCTAGAGGAGTTTTATAAAAGACTAGCTGAATACCCGTGCTTCGCTACGGAGTACATTCAAATTAAATACAATGGTCAATGTATGCAATTAATGCCAAAAAATATATTTATAATAAATGCAATGGCCAATGTATGCAACTAATGCCAAAAAATATACAGTATGCCCACTAAAGTCCTTTGCCACCCTCTTAACTTCGGAACGGCTGCTGCTAAATTCATAAAAGTGGTGTGTCTAGGTATAGTAAAGTACCCATAAGCTACTGGATGAAACCGCCTACGGAGCCACCTGGTGGAAAACTGCGGAGTTAACATTCTTATCTCGAAAACGGAACGAGGTAGGAAAAAATTGATTTACAAAGTTGTAGAGCATCATCGATTTAGTAAGAAAAGACACCTTGTGGACATTAATGCAAAGAATAGAACGGTTAAAACGTGCATTTGTTTTTTCGTGATTCCCTACACCTGTGACGTCACGAAACTTGAACGGAAGGAGAAATGATTATCTTTCGGGCAAAACACGACACCGCAATGTGCACAGTGTTTATCGCTTGTGATCCCCAATCAAAAGGACCGCGGTTCAAACCCCGAAGTTTGCATCCGAGCGACGCTATGCATGGTGCAACTTCGTCATGAATGAGATACAGGTCCAGACAACATTCTTGGCAGATATAGTGTGGACGGATGAGACATGCTTTTCACGGAATGGCATGTACAATAGGCAAAGCACCCATTACTGGGCGCTGGAAAATCCTAGATGTTTTACCGACGTTCGACATCAAATGCGGTATGCTATTAACGTTTGGTGTGCAATTTACAATAACAAGCTGATCGGCCAATATTTTACAATGGCACGTTAACGGGTGCACGATATTTATAATTGCTACAGAACGTAATACCCAATTTGTGGAGAACCTGCAGTTGTTTACTCTTAGGAATGTATGGTTTCAACATGACGGCACGCCTGCTCATAAGACATCTCCAGTGAAGCAGTACATCGTCAAGGAATTCGGGAACCAAATAATTGGGTATGGCGGTTTTGAAGAGTGACCTCCACATTCGCCTGATTTGACTCCACTGGACTTTTTTTCGTGGTGATACCTGAAATAGCAGGTGTATACGATCTCTCCACAAACATTGCAGGACCTTAAACGACGCATTACGGACGCTTGTGCCAGCGTGTCACGTTCTATGCTCCAACGTGTGCAACGTGACATTCAAACGAGGATTCAAATGTGCGTTGCAGCTGACGGTGAGAAGTTTGAACATCTCAAATAAAGGTATATTGTTAAAACTAGTTGTTTTTTCTTTCTCAGATCGTTTTGTCACGTCATAGTGTAGGAAATCATGAAAAAACAAATGCGCGTTTTAACCGCTGTATTCTTCCCATTAATGTTCACAAGGTATCTTTTCGTACTAAATCGATAATTCTCTACAACTTTGTAAATCCCTTTTTTTCCCTATCTCGTTCCATTTTTGAGATAGGAATGCTAACTCCGCAGTTTTTCACCAGGTGGCGCGGTAGACAGTTTCATTCATTAGCGCATGGCTACTTCACAATACCTAGACACCACTTTTATGAATATAACAGCAGCCGTTCCGAAGTTAAGAGGGTGGCAAGGGACTTTAGAGGGCATAATGTATATACATATATTTATAAAAAAATCGAAACGGGTATTTTTACAGACAAAATAATGTAGAAGAAAATATTCAAATTCAATACAACGGTCAATGTATGCAATTAATTTGTATGTTTAATATCCATAAAACATACTAATTTGAATTAAATTCTTAAAAACTTCCATCTCAATTAGTCTAGTAGTTAAATTTCATCTTTTACCGTATTTCAATATTTTTTTTTGTTGTCAATTTATTTCGTTGTTATGCGCGTGACGCAAAATTAATTTAAAGTATCACAAAAAGAAAAGAAACCACGTGATCAACATTTAATAAATTAAATTCTAAAAATTAATATTTAAAAATTCACCAAAAATCTGAAAATGGAGGTAAAGACTCGAAAAAGATTTCATTTTAAAAGAATTTTCATCATCTTTCTCGTGATATAAATTTTATAACCCTCAAATTATTATTGTAAATTCAAAGTTAAAAAAAATTTACAAAAGCAGCTTAAAATTTTAATTTTAAAAAAGCGAAGAAGAATTTTTCAAAAATCTTTCTAAATGCACCCTTACACTATAAGAAGAATCGCCATGCAAGTTTTCAGCCCTTTAGGTCCAGCGGTTTGGTCTGTGCGTTATCTGGCAGACAGTCAGTCAGTTACGGAACTGTTTTATATATAGGGATAATAATCATGCTTTACGTAACAGGATATAGAACAACTTTAACTGTTGTGAACTTAGGTTATGTCCTTATTATGGACTCCTTTGCATTATATAGCTTACAGATACGCTTCATTTTGCTAAGGAACTCCTCTAACTTTGATAATTTTATGTCATTGTGACGCGAAAAGCGGCCATTTGTAAATATTTAAAATAAAAAAATTTAACAACATAAACAAAGGACAAAGAGATGGCAGAAGGCAATTTATGTTCTACATTATACTAATTTTGTTCTACATACAGGTTCGAGTAATTTCTGAATTATTATAAATTATTATGAATTATTATGATTCTGAATTATCATAAATAACCTGCCATATGTTCTATTTTAAATGCAAAATTTATCACCTAAGCATTTTTTTTCAGATCTACTTTTTTAGTTTGATCGAAGGGTTTGCGAGAAATAGCCAGAGCCATATTTTGTTATATTATTTTCCCTCCATTTTTCACCTCTTGTAAATGACAAAAAGTGATTTATGTGTATTTATTTGGTTTTGTTTGAGAATAGGAAATTTTCTTATTTTGCATTCAGAATGTGGATAGTAAATGGAAGGCAAGAAAAAGTCTAGCATGTATGCATAACTTAATGCTTCTGAAATTAAATGTGATATAAATTTTAAAGTTCCAAAACTCGAATTATCCCCGCAAAATCAACCGCCAATGATCTTCTGAAAACTATGGTTCAAATGTTAAAATACTTTATTATTCAAATGCCAAAATACACCATTATTCAAATGATAAAATGTGTACTGTCTGTTTATCAGAGGTTCTGAAAGTGATTTCTTAATTGGATATCTTTTATTTATGAAAGCTGGATAATGGTACCGTGTAATTACGAAAAAATATTGACAAAAGAAAAAAATCAATAATTATTGACTTGGATACAATTATAAACCTATTGCATGAAATCTTCATAAATCTTCATAAAATCTTCGTTTCGAACTTTAGTCACCCTCATTCTCAGTTATGAGAAATATTCAACCAGAATTATCAGGTAAAGTCCACGTAGTTTTTCTTTTATTAGTTGTACAACTTATGTTGTTTGATTTATATATATATATGTATATATATATATATATATATATAAGAGCGTTAAGGTCGTTTGTTAGCCGAGGGCTTAACAGACCAACAACTACAGTTTTTAAAGCCCGTGCCGAATGGCTGCAAACGTCCATACCAAGCCGGGACTCGAACCCACAAACTCGCCAACTTATATTTATGGGGCATTTCAGACCTAACTCCCTTCATCTAACTATAGTATACTCAAATATTATTTCTATATCCGTTCATTACTATGTTCATTACAAAAGAAAAGTTTATTGTTGTAGTTTTTCAGCTCATTTAATGCCAGCAGCTAAAAAAAGAACAAGCACCTGTATGACTGAGAAAAAAATACATTAAAAATATGTGTTCCAAGTGGAAAAGTTTATAGTTATTGTAGTTTATCAACTGATTTAACATCATGCGAATAGAAGATATCCTCTCTAAACTAGACAACGTTGGATAACATTATCCAATGCAAACTATTGGTAGATAACGCTATTTAGTCTCACTGAACTCTTAACTTTCTATTGTTTTGTGTCCGATCTGCATTGCAAATTCAGCATCACTTTCCCATAACCTGAAATTAAAATCGTCGCCTCAAGTTAATATGTCGTTTTATAGTACAGGTATCCCTCCTACAGCACGGCATCTTACAACACGGTTTCGCTCTGACACGATAAGATAAATTGCGGGAACCTTTGTACAACAATGTAATTCTATAGCACTAGATGACATGATTTTTGTTTAACGCATTTAAAATCTAAATAACCTTAAAATAATGACGGGAAGGAATAATGAACTATAGTGGATTTATATGGAAATGTATAAACAAATTACAATTTATTCATTTATATCTCTATAAAATAACAAGAAGGCCTAAGCTTAGCTGAAAATCTTGAATCATTTTTCCTGAATTTAGTCCCTTCCGCTGAAAGAAGCCGAAAATTCAAAAGGGAACTGCAAAATTGTCTATCTCCATACCGTAAATATGCAATGACATTGTAAGAACCAGCGAATAAACCAAAATTGCAGATTTTTTAAATCGGATAGAAGGTGCAAAAAAATCTAAATGAAGAAAGGTTCTGAATGTGAAGATATCGTTCAATTGAAAAAACGTTCTCGTTTGATTGTACTGAGTAGTGACGAGGAAGAAATTTATTAAATTAAGGTCGCATTAAATGAAAATATTTTTTTGTTTATTTTCGTTTTGTGTTATACATACATTTATAATTATAATGAAAATTAAGTTGCTTATAGGGAATTTTTTTTAAAAAGCTTGTTTATAATAAGTTTTCTGAACGTAACCCACCTTTTTTTAACTGTCTCTGTGTCTCATATAACACGGTTTCACACAACACGGCATTTTCTAGGAACCTATCTACCGTGTTATAGGAGGGTTACCTGTATAGTTTATAAACCGAATTCACAGTATCAGCTAAAAAATAGGAGATCCGGTGATATATTTCTTTCATAATAGTGGTTTGTGGATTTTGAACAAATGTGAGAATTCCCCCGTTTCGTGAAACCATTGCATCAAATCTAATTTTTCAGGCTCTCACACTAAACTAGATAGTGTTAGCCATTGATCTCTCTTACTGCTTTGGATACGATTTGCACTGCACGTGAATCTAAAATCGTCGTTTCAAGTTAAAAATGTCGTTTACAATACAGTTTATCTAACGATTTAATTGCAGCATCAGCTGAAAAATGGGAGATCCGACAGTGTATGTCTTACATAAAAGTGTTTTGGAAATTTCAAAGTTTTAGAACATACACGATCTATTTCTCCGTCTCGTGAAATCATCATCCGTCCGTCTCATCAAATCTCATCCTTTCGGCTCTCATCACACTGAACTAGATATTAGTATAAGCCAGGGAGGGCCTGCGAGCCGCTTCCGGCCCAGCAAGATGTTTTAACCGACCCTCGGCACTAAACCAATTGCAAAAGAATATATAATCTATATATATAAAACAGTTCCGTAACTGACTGACTGACAGATAATGCACAGACCAAACCGCTGGACCTAAAGGGCTTAAATGTTGCATGGCGATTTTTCTTATAGTGTAGGGGTGCACTAAGAGAGACTTTTGAAAAATTCTTCTTAGATTTTTTTAAATGAAATTTTCAAGCTGTTTCTGTAGCATTCTGTGAAGTTTGTATTTAAAGTAATACTCCGAGAGTTATAAAATTTATATCACGACAAAGATCATAAAAACTCCTTTAAAATGAAATCTTTTTCGAATCTTTACCTCTCTTTTCTGATTTTTGGTGAATTTTTAAAGATTAATTTTTAGAATTTAATTCATTAAATGCTGATCACGGGGTTTCTTTTCTTTTGTGACACTTTAAAGTCATTTTGTGTCACGTGCATAGCAACGAAATAGACAAAAAATATTTATTTTTCTTGCTAATGTGACAGATGATTGGACATTATCCAAAAAAATATTAAAATACAGTAAAAGAAATGTTCTTCAAACTGTACTGTATCAACTGTACTATATTCTTTAGTGTGTTCTATTAGATTTAATTTGAATATTTCCTTCTACATTATTATCCGTTAAAATTATCCGTTACGATTTTTTTATAAATATATTTTTCGTTTGTTTACATTAATTGCATACATTGATCGTTGTATTTAATATATATATATATATATATATATATATATATATACAGGGCTAGATTTGAGGCGGAACGGCGTTCCGGTACCTCTCTTTAGGTACCTCTCTTTATCAATAATTTGGAATCCCCCCCCCCCCCCCCACACACACACACACACCGGAAGGTTACCGTTCCGGCACCTCTATTTCTAGAAATCTAGCACTGGATATATATATATATATATATATATATATATATATATATATATATATATTTATATATATATATGTCCCTCCGCAAGGATCTCATTGAATTTTGATCAAGAAAATCAAATTTATGTTTTGTTTTGTAATATAAACATATTTTTGTCAATCAGACTTAAATTCATTTTGAAAAGAAAATTGATTTTGTTTTGTTTTCTGAAATAAACGTTTTTTTTTTTCAAAAATCGAATGTATTAGTATATGTACAGGGATTTCAAAAGATTCCGTTTCAAAATTGCCAATTTCAAAAATATTTGATTTTACAAAACGCTACTTTTGTAATTTTCACTTTTTTTAAGTATACATTTTGATATCGCCAACATTAATTTTTCACTAAGAAAACATTGATATCAAGAATGCAATTCTACATTTATAATGCAATCATTTTTTTAGGATCCTGTATTTATAAGTATTTTAGATAATTTAAATTTAAATTTTAAAAAAGTTATTTTAAAATTAAAATATTTCGTGCAGTCTGACATTTGATTAGGGCAATTTCGCATCTTTTGTTCGCACAGCATACTTCCAAATTCAATCCTATATTATAGTTGGCCAGCCGTCGTTTATATTTTTAGCAAGTGGCTCTTGGATTGTTTCGAGTTGGCCACCCCCTGATTGTTGTTGTTGTTGTTGTTTTTAATGCCCTCTGACCGGAATATGTTCCAGGCTAGCGGGCTGAGGGCTGCGGCTGCGGTTTATAATGGCACCACAAGGGTCGGAGTCCAATTTAGTCAGGTGCCACCTCAATTTTGGCCGAGCTACTCCATAGGCGACATCTGGGGTATCGTACCCTCTCCCACCCTCTCTGACCTCGTAGAGAGACTTTACGGATTTAACGTGCTGTAATAACTTGACCGTCCCCACGTGGGAATTCCAAGGGAGCGGACATCCCTTTGTAAACTAAACTGTTTCATCAGTGCCGAAAGGTGACCTTCCGTTTAGTGTTTCAAAAGCCGAGACGTAGAGATTCTTCTGATCACTTCTGGGAAAAGAACATCCTTTGAAACGTCTCCCCTGGTTGACAATGGAGTCCAGATAACAAAGCTAGTGCCGACTGGTCGGAGCCTTCGAGGCATGTGGGAGCAGCAAGCGGTAATGAGATGGGCGTAACCTGCAGACCCCCCCAGAAGGAAAGAATAAGATGATGGACTCTACAACCGGGCAGTAGGAGTCAGTTGTCGATTTTTTCCCCAGGTGACAGGTGAACTTGGTGAAGGTCCGTGGAAAGGACGCGTGCCTAGCCAGAGCGGAGAAATCGAGCCACCTCATCATGACATCGCGAATCCAAATATCTTTGTAAATTTAATATTATTTTGTACAGTGTACAGTTGCCTTATTTAGCCAAGAAATTAAACAAATATGGTGGTTAATTAAAAAGGCTGTCAGTCTGATTTTAGGCCAAGTCCTTACAGTGCCCATATCCAGCCTAGACAAGAAGGTATTTAATGGAGCTTATCGGAATTCGATCCGAGCACCCTCACCACCGAAAACCGACGCGCTGCCACTAGGCTACCTCTAGCCTCATCCCTGGTATAAGCCATTCATCACTCTTAACTCTCAAACGGTACAGTGGTTTGAGACGATGGTACGGTCGGGTCGGATACGACCCGATCTCTTTTTCATGAGGTTTTTCGTAGAAATAAGTCCACCAGCATTTTGTTGTATAATAACACTTATTGATAATATTTTACATGAAATAAAACCCTTGTTGTAGAAAAAATGACCACCGAATTGTAATTATGCTAAACAAAGAAAATCTCTTTGGCATTTACATAGAATGTTGCATATATTAGTTCTAATATGTAATTTAGTCTACCTAGTTTTGGAAGTTAGTGAAACCAAATTTCCGAGTACAAAAATGTAAAAAATAATATACAACCTTTGTCCAGAAAGTTCGGTGAATGTGTCTATATTTACTATGGATTGTTGTCTTTCATGAAACAGCTGTTACTGTCCTTCTAAAGTAATCCCCGTAGGTGGCAATGCACATCTAGGAACGGCTGTACAAGTCTCGGAAACTCCTGGCGTGGTCGTCTTTAGAGATGGCACTCAGCTGGGGCGTAGCATTACGTTGGATGTCCGAAATGTCCGAAAACCTGTGACCCTTCAGGGATGATTTCAATTTGGGGAACAAGAAAATTCCGCGGGAGACAAGTCTGGGGAGTAGGGTGGGAGATTCAGGGACACAACTCGCCTTTTGACCAGTAACTGCGGCATCAGAAAGGCAGTATGTGGCTGGGCATTGTCATGAGGTAGAGTTCAGTTGCCTTGTTTGGCGTACTGGGGACGTACCCGAATGATTCGTTGCAGCAGACGTTTCAGTATATCCACTTACTTAGCGGCATTTAACGTGGTGCCCTCAGGGAGGAATTCTTTATGGATGAGACCCTAAGAGTCGAAGAACACCACGAGCATTGTCTTGATGCGGGATTTGTCACTTCGCACCTTCTTGCTTTTTGGCGGCCCTGGACCCTGCCTCTCCATACTCTGACGCTTGCCGTCGGGGGTCGTACTTCAATCACAAGGATTCGTCATCCGTGACAATGGTTTTCAGGAAATTTCGGTTTCGATCCGCCATGTCGATGAAGTCTCCACAGGCGTCAAGCCGAATTTGCAAATGTTCCGGCGTCAAAGTGTGGGGCACAAGTCGGGAGCAAAGCTTGCGTTAACCCAAATCGTGGGTCAGTATGAGGTGGACCATCTCACGACCAATTCTCAGTTCCTCCACTATGTCACACGACGATCCTTGGCCAACAATTCCTTCTTTTTCTGTACGTTGTCCGGGGGTATGAAGTTGCAGGCCTACCACTTCGGGGAGAGTCTCCTATGGTGTCCCGTACTTCTCGGAAGCGTTTAAAACACTCATACACGCACTTGAAAGTGACAGTAGGTTCTTCGTAAACTTTTAGCAGCATTTAATGAGTCCCTTTAGCTGATTTTCCAAGTTTGAAACAGAACAGCATATTCGTTCGCTGATCCATTTTGAATTTCGACCGAGCGCACAACACCTTCATTTTACAATGAACTGTTTCCGCGCGATAAGCTAACTCGCAGCGCCGCCGCTCAGGAACGGGTTCAGACCAGTCTTCACCTGTCCGGCACGGTATGCGCCAGTTGCAATCTCTGAGTACCGTGACCATTATGACGTCATTCACCTAACTTTCTGGACAAAGCTTGTATACTGACATTTTTGGCCTTCAAAATCGAAATAAAAAATTAGAAAATCTAAAACTAAAAATTTTAAAAAACGACTAGTGATCATGAATAATGTTTTTTTCAACAAATACGCTCATATTTACTTATTCCTATATCTAGGAGGCTGGTTTAGTCGGTTTATCTGGTAGGATTCCTTGTCAACTTCAATTCTTGCAAATAGAGAGGAGAGTATGGAAGAGTGAAGACACACCCTAAGGTCGGATCCGACCCCCACCGTGCCGTTTGAAGGTTAACTTTATATATGATATGCACTACAATTTTAGCAGAATTTTCCCAAAACATTTAAATCTAAAATCGTCGCTTCACGTTAAAAATCCATATTTTATTATATTTTAACCCTTAGCTTACGGGGCCCAATTTTCGTAGATATATATATATATATATATATATATATAGTAACCACCGCTTATAGTAATCAGTGGTTATAAGAATCAACCGTTTATAAGAATCAATATCGCAAAAACAAAAGCAAATGTATTATTTCCATGTTAAAATTTTCGCTTTAAAGAATCAATCCACCGGTTTTAAGAATCAGCTTGCAATCTTCGCTTTCCTTTCATTTTTCCAAAAAAAGCCACTTAAACTCTCAAAAGGCTCGAAATTCTTATTTTTTTTTTTGGCTAATGTCCCTGGGGGATGACGACATTACAGCCCAGTCCGGTGTACATATGAATACAAGGAAGATAGAAACAGACAAATGACACAATCACAGAAGAATTTTATTGACAAACGATGACACCGGCGATGGACGATGTTTTGCAGCTACCCTTTCTAGACGGGGCTCCATTTGCAGGCGGAAGACTGACCGGTTCCCCAGAATACAGCCAAGTCTTATGCGGGGATCGAACCCGCACCCCCGGCGTAACAGGCTGATGCTCGAAATTCTTTCTTAGGTTTTTGAAAAGAAAGACTAATAAGAGTTTGGGGGTGGAATACAGTCGTAAAATGCATCCCTTTCTTTGTTAGACATAACATCAGAGTTTCCCCTTAAACGCTTTGGTTAAACACTGTCCTATTAGCGGACATCCACGGGGCATCTTCCACGGAGCATCTCTACCCGTCCGGGTCCGATTTCACTTTGCTCCACAGGCAAACAGAAAGGGACTTTTTTCCCCTTATCCACTCCTTGGTTGCGGCTTCCGGGACCCTGAAACACACACATCTTCGGCGAAGTGTCCACCGCATCACTTATAGACCTAGAAATTAAGTCTTATTTTTAAAATTATAAAAAATAATTTTAACAAAAGATAATTAACGTAAATTAAAGAGTATTATCTAATATATGTATATATGTGTGTGTGTATGCCTGTCCAAAAAACCTAAATTTCGGCTATAAGAATCAACCGCTTATAAGAATAAAAAACAGTTATAACAAACATGATTCTTATAAGCGAAAATCACTGTATATATATATATATATATATATATATATATATATATATATATATATATATATATATATATATATATATTTATATATATATATATACATATATACATATATATATATATATATATATACATACATATATATATGTATATATATATATATATATATATATATATATATATATATATATATATATATATATATATATATATATATATATATATATATATATATAAACATATACATATATATATATATATATATATATATACATATATATATATATATATATATATATATATATATATATACATATATATATATATATATATATATATACATATATGCATATATATATATATATATATATATGCATATATATACATATATATATATATATACACACATACATATATATATATATATATATACATATATATATACACATACATATATATATATATATATATATATATACATATATATATATATATATATATATATATATATATGTATACAGGTAACCCTGTAGATAGGTTCCTAGAAAATGTCGTGTTGTGTGAAACCGTGTTATATGAGACCCAGAGACAGTTCTGGAAAGGGGGTTATGTTCTGAAAACTTATTAAAAATAAATATTTTTTTTTAAATTTCATATAAACAACTTATTTTTTATTAAAAATATAAATGTATGTATAACGCAAAACGAAAAGAAACAAAAAAATATTTTCATTTAATGCGACATTCATTTAATAAATTTCTTCCTCATCGCTGCTCAGTACAATCCAACGAGAACGTTTTTTCGATTGAACGATATCACCTTCACTTTCAGAACCTTTTTCTTCATTTAGATATTTCGCACCTTCTATCCTCTTTAAAAAATGTATAATTTTGATTTATTTGCTGGTTCTTGCAAGGTCATTGTAGATTTTCGTTATGGAGATAAACAATTTTCTCCCGTTTGAATTTTCGGCTTCTTTCAGCGGAAGGGTCTGCATTCATGAAAAATGATTCAAGAATTTGAGCTAATCTTAGGCCTTCTTGTAATTTTATAGAGCCATTAATGAATAAATTATAATTTATTTATACATTTTCATGTAAAGCCACTATAGTTCATTATTCTTTCCCGTCATTATTTTAAGGTAATTTAGTTTTTAAATGTGTTAAACAAAAATCATGTTATCTTGTGCTATAGAAGTACAGTGTTGTACAAAGGTTTTCGCAAATTTTTTATAGTGTTAGAGCGAAACCGTGTTGTAAGATGCCGCGCTGTAGGAGGGCTACCTGTATGTATATATATATATATATATATATATATATACTCGTATAGTCAAGTTCGGGGACTACCCTCCCCCCTCATGCCCGGTGTGTGGGATAACCGAAATAACGATGTGGTTTGCAAGTAAATCTGCGTACGCGTGAGACGTCACATGAGGCTTTGCAACGCTTTGCACTGACGCTTTGTACATTTGGCTGCAGACTGTCTGTCTATGATGTCGATGTAGCAAAATGTTCATTTTGGAGCAACGTTCCAACATTAAATTCTGCTACAAATTAGGAAAAAACACTGCAGAAGCGTTACGGTTACTGAAAAAAGCGTACTGAGACGAAGCTATGTGCAGATCGAAAGTTTTTAAATGGTACAGCTTGTTTAAAAATGGGAGAGACGCTGTTGCAGATGATCCGCGAAGTGGGTGGCCAGTGACCCCACAAACGGAGGCGAACATCCACCGGGTATAAGCAGTGGTTGGTTGGTTGAAGTTTATGGGCGCAAGGTACAGAAAGGACAAGCTGAGCCAAACACAAGGTAACATCATCAACAAATGGTATGTACAGGTTCTTCGTCTTCTTTGGGAGGTAATCCATGGTAAACGTCCACACGTTTGGAAATCCAACATGTGGATGTTTTTGCCTGACAATATTTCGGCGCACCGATACCTGATGGTGCAACGAGCCCTTGCTAAACACGGCACCACAGTTCTGACACATCCCCCGTATTCCCCAGACCTCGCTCCTTGCGATTTCTACCTGTTCCCGAAACTGAAAGATCGCATCAAGGGCAAGCGGTTTGCAACTGCCGAGGAAGTGATGGCAACAGCTACAACCGCTTTAAGACAGCTCTCACGCAACGGTTTCCAGGACTGTATCCAGAAGCTGTATCAACGCTGGCAGATGTGTATAGTTGCGGAAGGACATTATTTTGAAGGTGATTGTGTTCAGAAGACTTTGTAAGTGTATTCGTAGTTGTAGTAAATAAAGTCCCCGAATTTATTGACTGTATATGTATATATATATTCTTGGTCCCGTATCTTTGGGATATATGCTATCCCACCACGTAGGGAAAAGGTTAATAACTGATTTAACTACAACAGCTGAAAGATAGGGGATCTGATGAAATAAGTGTTTTGGTGATTTTGAACATTATGTGATTTATTTCCCCGTCTCGTAAAGTCATCGCTTCAAATCTCACTATTCCGGCTCCCGTTACACTGAACCAGATTGTGTAATGCATTGATTGCTCTCGACTTTCTACCGCTTTGTATCCGATTTGCAGAGCAAGTTCGGCATCAGTTTCCCATAACACCTGAGTCGAAATTCGTCGTAGGTTGGTTTTTATTACGAACTCTTGATTCCTGGCGCCAGCTTTCCAGAGTGAGTGACCCACTCCGCCCAAGCGCACTGAACACATTAAGGGGGGTGGACCTTCCATTAACGTTCCGAGATGAGAAAAGAGCGTTTGGTAATTTTTTTCCCTTTTGTTTTTCGTTACCAAATTTACGAGCGTAAAATAACTAAAGACTCTTTTTTTTCTCCTTTAGCCAGAATCCTCGCGTCTTTTTCGATATTCACGAAAAAAAAAAAGACTTTTTTTTTTGTCTTTAAGAAGTAGGCACGTGGGCAAGGTAATGTCTTAAGGAAGGTCGCTCATATCTCAAAGAGCAAGTCTAAAGTACATTACGCGGAACTGAGCTTCAATTTTAAATCAAATTATTAGTTCGTGAGTAAAATGCCATATGCGTTTCACAACATCTTTATGTGGTATCTTTTCAGTGCAGTGTTTTGTCTTTTAAGTAAGTTTGTAATGGAATGGGTGAAAATATTTTATCCTTCTAAATCGCTTTGTAAACAATACTTAAACTAATGCGACCCTTTCCTCTTGTACCCCTGTAATTAGAATGCTTATAATTAGACCGTTCAAAAACCATGAATTTTTTATAAACACAATTAGTATCCAAATCCACCGGCCCTTCCCCGCTAAGTTTACCGTTTAAACCGTATGGAAATAGTGTTTTTAGCTTACAAATATATTAATTTTCAAAATCCAGCCTTTTACGCCTTTGCTAATATATTCTTGCAAAAGCGCCTTCGCTAATGTATTCTTGCATTCTTACGAAACTAAATTTCTTAGCTTAAATAATGTTACCGGATTTAGGTATATTGATGACCTTATAATTTTTAACTGTAACGATTTGGAATTTCTTAATCAGATTTACCCAAAGGAATTATCTTTAAACAGGACTAATAAAAATAATCATTTCGTGACTTATCTGGATTAAAAAACCAAAATTCAAATTAGCGAATTAAAAATTGGGATACATGATAAAAGACTAGATTTTAACTTTGAGGTTATCATGTTTACCAATTTCAAGAGCAACTTGAACAATAAAATCTATAATAATATATTTTACTCACAACTATACAGAATTAAAAGCATTTGTAATAACGTTGAAGACTTTTTGGAGGCATGTAACATATTCGAGGAAAACCTAAGTAAGAACAATTTTCCTAAAAATTTCAGTAATCTAAAAGTTTTTAAAAAACTCTCAAACGGTTTTTGACTCAGGTATTTTTTAAAGACGTTTAGGATAGCGTTTCTGGTTTCATATTTTTTTTAAACTTCAAAGGGGTGTAGCGCTGTGGTTTTGCCACAGTGACGCAATTACTAGGGAAAAATTGGGCTGCTGTTTCGCCATAACCATCACCTACTGAATAAGGGTACGTAAGCATCTGCGTCTTTTCATTAGGATTGTATGTGTGCTTGCATGTATGGTGCGTTGAGCCATTACTGTAAGAGTTGTCCGTGTCTTTTCATTTTCTTTTGACTAACTGTTTCATTGGGGAACTCGGGGCCTTGGGATGTTTTTTGGTTATACCTGCATCCTATTCAGAAAGTTCCCCTTGAGGTAACTGATTTGGTTAGGCTCCCTGATGACGTGACTAGTCGGTTACCTCGTACTTCTGGTTTAGTTCCGGCACTATAATATATATATATATATATATATATATATATATATATATATATATATATATATATATATATATATATTCTTTTAAGTAAGTTTGTTACGGAATGGGTGAAAATATGTTATCCTTCTGAACTGCACTGGAAACAAATGTTTTGTTTTTTAATGTGTGACGTACAGATAATAATTAGCTGCTGTTGATTTCCAATGATACTTATTCATAGTCACTAAAAATAATGGTTTTGTAGCGAAAAATTAATTCTAATAAATAGTTTATACGATGATATTATGTACCAAGAAATGCTTAATGATGTAACAGATTAAATAAAATATAAAAACAAGTAGTACAATTTTCGCTTAAAATCATATCAATTCAACTTTTATTTTGGGAGTAATCTGCTTTTGCTGTATTTTTGCTGTTGTTTAACAAATATATTTTTCTTTCATTTCTAAGTTTCATTTTCATATAATCAAGTTTCTACAGATTTCGATCGCGATATTTGTAGAATATCATATTCAGCCGTCAAACAGAATAAATTTAATTATTTTTTACTTCATACTGAAAAAAATAGTTTTCTAAAGAAATATTATTTTATTAAATAAACAAAACATCGCAAATTCAATTTTCCCCTGTGTGGAAACTGAGCTTAGAGGCAGCTGTTTATTTCCCTTTCATTATGGAACTTTTATTATTTAATCGAATGCAACATTTTTTCTCTTAATAAATAGAATGTATAATACAGAGGCTGTTCGCACATTTTTTAGACGATTTTGGTAAGCGGTAATAAAAAATCGTTTGCTGCAAAAGAAATAATTGCAATTGTACTTTGTTTTTAAAAGTCAAAATTACAGTCTGCGGCTTGAAAGTTTTGTTTTTATTCAAAATGGCATTTTTAACAAAGCAGTGGTTCAAAGGCTACATTTATGCTCTTTCCGAAGAGAAATATACATACTCCGTTATCCAAAAACTATGTGAGAGTCATGGTTTTGTGATATCTAAAGCGTCGATAGGTAATATTGTCAACAAGAAAGGAAAAAAAAACGTCAAATTGGAGCATCAAGTGGGACAAAAATTCCAAACAAGTATCCAAGGAAAAAACGGACATCTTCGACTATTACAAAGGTACGTTGTTTAATATTAAAAGAAAATCCCCCTAGTCAAAGGACAGTTGCAAAATCATTAAAATGCTCGGTGTCCACTGTAAACAAAATGATAAACGTTGATTTAAATCTTAAGAAAGCGAAAAAAATCAATGTGCATCGTCTTCTTCCAAATCATATCGCTGAACGCAGAACACGCTGCAGAATTCTATATGAGAAACACTTATCCAAAGAAAAATGGAAAACAATTGTCACAATAGATGAATCAGGGGTGTATTTAAATGAATGCAACAAAAAAAGAGCCATTTATTATCATAAAAAGGGAGAAAAAAATTTAAGTACATGGTTCAAAGAATCGAAAGAAAGTTTTTCTAATGGATTCATGATTGTTGCTGGTTTTTCTTATAATGGCAAGTTAAAAATAAAGAGAGTGGAAAAAAATGTCAAGATCAACTCCAAATACTATCAGGAACATATTTTATCGCCAATTTTTCTGAATGAAATACCATCGCTTTACCCACAGTGCCATCAATCTGTGAGACTCCATCAGGACAAAGCTAGCAGTCACACATCAAAATCCACTGTAAATTTCCTAAAGGAAATGGAACAAAAAACTGGTATCAAGGCCATACCTTTCACTGATATCCCTACTAAATCTCCCGATGTATCACCTATAGATTTTTGTGCTTTCGGACTTTTAAAATCTGCATTATCCAAACGTCGTCCCAAAACCCTTACAGGACTCTGGAAAGCTGTTCAGGAGGAATGGGATAGAATACCTCTTCTGACACTTGAAAAGGCATTATTATCCTGGAAATTGCGGTGTCGAAAGATAGTTCAGAATAAGGGATGTCAAATAGAACATTTAAAACACAAGAATTTTATGTAATTTAGTTTTGTGAATACAATATACATCGTCTAAAAAATGTGTGAACAGCCTCTGTAAAATGAACAATCTTGTTGGGGTTGAACGAACAGAAATAATTCATATCAGTGGTTCCTAAATTTTTAAGATTCTTCCATAAAAGATATACAGGGTGGTTTTTTTTAAAACTGACACTACTCAGAGACATCTGTAGCGAGATCTATCAGCCGACATTTCACCAAAATTGATAGAGGGACTAAGGACGACATGGGAAAGAGTTTTCCGTGAAAAAAAAAATTAGTTCCAAAAGTCACCGATAGGGGAAGATATGCCGCTCTTGTTGTCGGCGCACCCGATAATTTGCATAAAAGGCGAGCAAAACATCAAATTAAAAATTCACATTTACGTAGTCGACAGCAGTGCCAGTATTTCGGGCTATAAAGATTAGGGATGAATACGAAAAAGTTGTAAGCAGACAAATGAATAACAAAGGAATTTCACTGCAACACCACTTTATGCAGAAAATTCACTTCTCTCTCCTTCGATGTGACCACAGTCCTGGTGGACGACACATTGCATACTGAACACTACGTTCTCAACGGCCGAGCGTAACATGTCACCAGGAATGTTCATCAACGTCCGGGATATGTTGTCCTTTAGGGCCTCCAAGTTCGAGACTCTACCAAGATACACCTTAGACTTTAAATAACAGAAAAATGTCACATGGGTTAGGTCCGGAGGGCGAGGTGGCCATGTAAGTGGAAAAAAGCGACTGATCACTCTTCTTCTGTAAAGCGAAGGCGCGACAGATTCCGCACTTTATAGCCCGAAGTACTGGCGCTGTTGTCGACTACATAGTCGTGAATTTGTATTTTGATGTTTTATTTGCCTTTTATGAAAATTCTCGGGTGCGCAGACAACAAGAGCGCCATATCTTCCCCTATCGGCGACTTTTGAAACTAATTTTTTTTTTCACAGAAACTCTTTCCCATGTCGTCCTTAGTTCCTCTATCAATTTTGGTGGAATTCCGACTGATCGATAGCTCTACAGATGGCTCTGAGTATTGTCAGTTTTAAAAAATCACCCTGTATTTTGTGGACTTATATTTCAAGTTAATACTTTTTAGTTAGTTATTAATTATTCTGAGATGATAAAGGTTTTGTTCCATGAAAGTTTTTGTACATTTATGTGTCACAGGTTTATTCTAAAGACACTTAAAATCAACTTTTAAAATTTTTGTACAAAACTATTACATGTCATGATCTTAACATTGCAATTTCATAAAGAAATCGTTTAAGGATGGTAGTTATATCAAAATTTAAATACTGCGAAACTTCTCGCCGCAGTTATATCGAAACTTAAATATACTTTATTTAGTAGTTGTGGGGTAAGGAAGCTTTTTGCAGTGAAATTTCTGATGAGTAACCTGTTTAACCGTTTTATTCTAAAAGCATTTAAAATCAGATTTTTAAAATTTCGTAATCAAAAAACTATTTTGTAATAAACTATTGAATTTCATGATCTTAGTATTGCGTCTTCAAAAATAAATCGTTTAAGGATGGTAGTTATATCAAAATTTAAATATGGCGAAACTTCTCTACCCAGCCACCCCGCCCTAATTATAACTCAACTTAACAAAAGCCTCCACACTGCAATCTACATCGCTTATCCATCTTTATTTAAAAATTTATATTACATGTCTAACTTTAATCCAATGCATTAATATACATAAACTTCATAATAACAATCTTAATACTATAATTTTCAATCTATATATATAAAACAGTTCCGCAACTGACTGACTGACTGACTGACATATAACACACAGACCAAACCGCTGGACCTAAAGAGCTGAAGTTTTGCATGGCTATTCTTCTTATAGTGGAAAGGTGCACTAAGAAAGATTTTTGAAAAATTCTTTTTAGATTTTTTTAAAAATTAAATTTTTAAGCTGTTTTTGTAATATTTTTTAAAGTTTGCATTTAAAATATTAATTTGATTATAAAATTAAGGTCACGGGTATTAAGCTAAGGTTTATAAAATTTATATCACGAGAAAGACCATAAAAATTCCTTTAAAATGAATGTTTTCGAATATTTACCTCCATTTTCTGATTTTTGGTGAATTTTTAAAGATTAATTTAAAGAATTTAATTTATTAAATGCTGATCACGAGATTTCTTTTCTTTTTGTGATACTTTAAACTAATTTTGCGTCGCGTGCATAGCAACGAAATAAACTGACAAATTTTTCTTTCTTGCTAATTTGGCAGACGATTGGACATTATCGAAAAAAATATTAAAATACAGTAAAAGAAATGCTCCTCAAACTGTACTATATTAACTGTACTACATTCTTTAGTATTTTCTATTACATTTAATTTGAATATTTTCTTCTACATTATTTTGTCTATAAAAATATCCGTTCCGATTTTTTCATAATATTTTTTTTTACATCAATTGCATGCATTGATCGTTGTATTTATTATAAATATATATACATATTTTTTTGGCATTAAATGCATACATTAACCGTTGTATATAATTTGAATGTACTCCGTAGCGAAGTACGGGTTTTCAGCTAGTTCACTTATAAGTATAAATATCTTTTACAATCAGTTTTATAAATAAATTAAACTTAACATATAAGCATTAAATATTTTCTTTTGCACTTTATCACTTACAATTTAAAATCTTTACACTTGAGATCTTTATCATCATTCTTTAACATATTACATCAATAATATGGATCGGATGAATAAATAATTAAATAAAATGCTATCGTATATCAGTTATGAATATACATTACAATATACATTACAATACGTTAATATACATTAGAATAAGTCTGCAATTTACAAACATTCGAGTTACGAGCTTTTAAACGCACGAATAACGATCTGAAGTGGCGATAATAAAGAAACTGAAATTCATTCAACAGAAAAAACGAAGAGGTTTTGGATGTGACAGCGTGGGACGAAGTTGAGAGCTCGTGGAAATTAAAAAAAGCGAACTAAAAGAGTTAAGAGAAACAATTGACTGAAGGTTTAATTTTGACGGAAAAGTCTCTGGTTTGTTTTTACTCACATCATGCTAACATAGCGTAAGTATCAGCTGTTTGTGTCTCACATCCTTACTTACTGCAAAATCATTTTGAAAGATAAAAAGATTAGCTATCTCGCAAATGTTAATTAAACAGGAGAAAACAAAACTGAAGCTACTTTATTTCTATTAATGTTATGATGTTCTTTTCTTTTTTTAAAAAAGCAAAATCAAACTTATAACTAAGACAAATTAAGATTTTTTTTTAATATTTTTCTAAATATTTTTATTTTCAGTTGTTTCATTTTTGTTTTATTCGTTTTATTTTAACTATATGTTAATTTTTTACCAATAATTATTTTACATTTTTTGTTGGATAGTTTGTTAAAAAATTAACAAGTACTCAATACTTCAATACTCAACTCAAACCAATACGCAATACATTCATGAATAAAGTTGCATTTCAAGGTTTTTGAAAAAATTTCAAGAATAGTTTGTTAAAAATAAACAAATACTCAATACTTCAATACTCAATACTTCAATACTCAACTCAAGCAACTACTCAATACATTCATGAATAACATTGCATTTCAAGGTTTTTTTAATTTCAAGGATAATTTGTTAAAAAATAAGCAAATACTCAATACTTCAATACTCAACTCAAACAACTACTCAATACATTCATGAATAACATTGCATTTCAAGGTTTTTTTTATTTCAAGGATAGTTTGTTAAAAAATAAACAAATACGCAATACTTAAATACTCAACTCAAATAAATACTCAATACATTCATGAATAACGCTGCATTTCAAGGGTTTTTTAAAAAAATTCAAGGATAGTTTGTTAAAAAATAAACAAATACTCAACTCAAACAAATGCTCAATACATTCATGAATAACGCTGCATTTCAAGGATTTTTCTAACTTACAAACGATTTAAAGTGAGAAATTTATATCTGTCGATCTTTGATTCCGAAGTTTTTGAAATGAAAATTCTCCTCGGCTTATCATAGGAACTAAAGATTGCGAAATCAACTTATGCACCACCGTATATGAATGCTTAGAATACCAACTGAAAATGCCATCTTATGCCTGTTTCAGGAATGCGATTGTGATCAGTTTCACACCAAGGACTGAATTTCCCGTGTTGAGAATTTTTGGCTTCAGGTGTTTTGTAATCATTGTACAGGTAACCCTCCTATAACACGGTAGATAGGTTCCTAGTAAATGCCATGTTGTGTGAAACCGTGTTATATGAGACCCAGAGACAGTTCCAAAAAGGGGGGTTACGTTCCGAAAACTTATTAAAAACAAACATTTTTTTTAAAAATTCCATATAAGCAATTTAATTTTTATTAAAAATATAAATGTATGTATGACACAAAACGAAAAGAAACAAAAAATATTATTTTCATTTAATGTATACGACCTGAATTTAATAAATTTCTTCCTTCAGTACAATCAAACGAGAACGTTTTATCGATTGAACGATATCACCTTCACTTTCAGAACCATTTTCTTCATTTAGATTTTTTGCACCTTCTATCCTCCTTTAAAAAAATCTGCAATTTTGGTTTATTTGCGGGTTCTTATAAGGTCATTGTAGATTCACGGTATGGAGATAGACAATTTTGCGGCTCCCTTTTGAATTTTTTGGCTTCTTTCAGCGGAAGGGTCTGCATTCGGAAAAAATGATTCAAGATTTTCAGCTAAGCTTAGGTCTTCTTGCAATTTTATAGAGTTATAAATGAATAAATTATAATTAGTTTATACATTTTCATGTAAAGCCTCTATAGTTCATTATTCCTTTCCGTCATTATTTTAAGTCAATTTAGTTTTTAAATAAGTTAAACAAAAATCGTGTTATCTAGTGATAAAAAAGTTCAGTGTTGTACAAAGGTTTTCGCAATTTTTTTATCGTGTTAGAGCGAAACCGTGATACAGGTTGCAGTGTTATACGAGGGTCCCGCAATTTATCCTATCGTGTTAGAGCGAAACTGTGTTGTATGATGCCGTGCTGTAGGAGGACTACCTGTACTCTAATAATAAGGTTCGTCGGTTGGTTGGTTCGAGTTTTATAGCGCAAGGTTTGGAGAGGACAAGCTGCGCCAAACACATGTCAATACCAGAGCCGGGACGCTTATGTAAAAGTATCAATTAAACCAAGGATTCCCAACGGGGTCCAGGTGGACCCCTTGGGGGTCGATGTGAGTTTAAAAAGGGTCTATAGTATTCCACGGGTCTATTGGGGGTCTATGATAATTTTTTCCTTTTTAAAATTTAATTCAGTTTTTTAGGAATGTAATTATTAGATAATAATATCCGTTTTAATATGTCTAAATACGGATATTTGCATAGGTCGGAGTGATTCGCGCATCTAAAGTCGAATGTCATGACGCTTTTTTATAAGCCTCAAATGCCGCTGTCGGATTTATTTAAGTACCAACACTAGGCAGAACTGCGGAAATCCACTGAACCTTAAACAGCACATGGGTCCAACCGATACAACCAATCAGAAGCAGTTTCGTTTTTCTCTTGGCGATGTTGAGCAATTACAATCTGTGTTTCTGAAATCTTGTTTATATTTCTGAAATTAAAAATAAAAATAGTACAATAATAATAAAGCATAAACCTAATGAACCACTTTTTCTAATTTTTTTGTTCATATTTTTAGCCAAATTGTTATCTTTAAGGGTTTTATGTGCAATTATTAGTATTATAATTATGTTTTATGCTGTATATTATAGAGAAAAATGTGAGGGGGTCGATGAAGAAAATCATTCTTTTAAGAAGGTGTCGATGTAGAAAAAAGGTTGGGGAGCCCTGAATTAAACAAAACAGATAGAAGTCATAAAAAAGTGACAAAATCAATTCGGGTAAAAACAGTCATATATAGTAATGTAATTAAAAACGTAATAAATGGAAGATGACAAAACAATAACAGGTAAAAGGTGATAAAAACAGAAACTATGGAGGTAAAGCAGCCGTATATGAAAAAGTGACAAAACTGTCATATAAATAAAAGGTAATATACATAATGATAAAAAGAGTAAAATGTGATAAAAACTGTGATTCAAAACAGCGATGTGGGCTCTCATAATAAGGAATTTAACAAAACTCTCTGTGTATATGGCCTAATGTCTTCTGGAATAGTGCTTTCCGAACTGGAGTAAAATGTTTTATGATGAAAAAAAACGTAGTGGAGTTTTTCAAGTGGGGCGTTCCCGTTTAAAAACGGGTAAGTGCCAAAATTTCCAAAAAGTATTTTTTCACTGATACAAGGGTTTGTTCCAAGACTATTTGCTTGGAAAAGGAGGCAAGTGCCTAGATCAGAACTAAACCAAAAAGTCTAAGCAGTTACCTTCCTTTTTCACGCCATTAGCCTTGGAACAAACCCTTGTATCAGTGAAAAAATACTGTTTGGAAATTTTGGCACTTACCCGCTTTTCAACCGCAACGCCTTAAGTATTTTCCTTGAGTTTTTGTACGAACCGTCGTGTAACACCTAAACATATACGTAACTTATAATAATTAGTTGTTCCATGAAGTGTATTTCTCTCTGCGTAGCTATTTGACAGAAAATAAGTAGTGCATATCCAACTGTATTAATGCTGGTGTCAAGTTTCCAGAGTTCTTGATAGAAAGTGGTCCAGTTTATACCAAATTTCTGTACTTGTTTTCAAAACAAAGCCATACACAGCCTTTAAAACACTCACCAAATCAGAGGAATATAGTAGTTTTCTCTGCGTGCGTACCTAACAGAGCGTATAAATCATACTTTTTAGACTCTATTAAATCTCCGCCAAGTCTCCAAGCATCTGGTTGAAAAACGGTTCGGTTAGTATTTGATTTCAGCTTCCCTTTGCAAACAAATATTATCACCATCATCATAATTGGCACGACAGCCCAAAGTGGACCCTGGTCTTCTCTAGAAGTTTTTCCCAAACTACACTCTCACCAGCCTTGGATCTCTAGTTCTTAACCTTCATGGCACTAAAGTCCTAATCCAAGCAGTCCTTCCATCTCTTTTTTGATCTTCCTCTGTGTCTTTCACAGAAGGGCACTGCAGTAAAAACTTTCGATGGTGCTCTCTCTGAGTCCATTCTCAAGAGATGACCTGCCGATCTCATTCGGTTCAATTTCACAAATTTCACTACGTCTTCCTTTTTAAACAGTTTGTGAAGGTGGTGAACAGTTTGTGACAGTTTTAAACAGTTTGTGAAGTTGTTTGGCGAAGGAGACACAAAATTGTGTCTCCATCTTCAAATACCATTATGAAGGACGCCACCAAAGATAGCCCTCAAAATTCACCTTTCAAAAATTATCAGAGCCTTATCTTTCCTTGATGCCAATGGCCATGTCTCAGAAGCATATATC
The DNA here is from genome assembly GCA_907164885.2 of Dolomedes plantarius. NCBI lineage: Eukaryota > Metazoa > Arthropoda > Arachnida > Araneae > Dolomedidae > Dolomedes > Dolomedes plantarius. Next base: position 2,885,686 of record OU015503.1, read on the forward strand.
AGCACAGGTCTGATGAGAGTTTTGTATAGCAATATCTTTGTTTTTCTTTTGATGAGATTTCAGCTGGTTCCTTAACCCATAGAAACAGCGATTAGCTGCTATAATTCTTTTCCTGAGCAAACAAATATTACCTACAGATTTTATAACACTTGCTAGATCCAAAATTATAAATATTTTGAATTTTTCTCTTTGTGTTTACAGCTAATAAAGGATAAGTAATGCGTTTTAGATTGTCTTAAATATAGAGCTAAGTCTATAAGCTTCGGGAGGGAAAGTAAACCAGTTTATACTTTTACTTTTTTTAAAAAAACTAAAACTACCCACAGTTTGAAAATACTTTTTTCAAGCCAAATTATTGAAATATAATTTTTTCTCTTTGTGTGGGTAGTTAACAGATGATAAGTCATACTTTTAGACTGGTGTTAAATTCTGGTCCTAAGTCTCTTATCATTTGGATGGAAAGTGGTTTAGTTTATGCATAATTTCTGACTTTTTGTAGAAACAAAAACAACCTAAAACTACCAAAATAACATCTTCTTGCCATATCGCTAGAATATAATGTTTTTTCTTTGTATAGGTAATAAAGACGAGACACATGCGTTTTCAATTGCATTACATCCGCCGCCATACCCTTAAACTTTTGGTTAGAAAGTGGTCCAGATTATTCTCGATTTCCACTATTTTACAATAAAAAATTGCCCACAATTACCATACTCCTCACTACACATCAAATAAAAGTGTTTTCGTCTTTGTTAGTCTAGTTAATAGAGGATAAATCATGAGTATTAGACTTTAAATCTGGTTCATTATAAGCTCATGGATGGAAAATACTCGAGTACCGTAAAATCTTGACTATAATACGCACACGTGTATAATACGCATGCTTGATTTTACGCGAAATTTTCAGAAAAATTTTAAATTCTACTATAATACGCACCAATAAATTTCAATATTTTATTTTAAAATTGCACAAATACTTATTAACATAAATAAAATTTGTAATAAAAATAAACGAAGTTATTTTGCTACCGAATTTGACGTAAATTCGGTAGCAAAAAAAACTCAAACTTTTAATTAAAAACAAACAATACTGTCATATTATCAGTCTTAATCACTTTCACCAGAATATAGCTCATCTATTGTTTGTCATTTATTCAATGTTTAAAACTACATTTTTTGTACACGAGTATAATATGCACAGCATTTTTGCGGACTAAAATGTGAAGAAAAAGTGCGTATTATGTTCAAGATTTTACGGTAATATTTGATTTCTACTATTTTTTCATAAGAAAAAAATGTTTAGAACAATAAAAACACTCACAACTCATCAAATCAAATTACTTTTGTGTTTGTGAGTCTCATTGATAAAGGCTTGATCATGAGTATTAGACTTTAAATCTGGTTCGCTCCAAGCTTCTGGTTGGAAAATTCTCGAGTTGTACTTCATTTCTACTGCTTTTTCAAGCGAAAATTCTCCTCAACTGCCAAAACACTTACTTATTGGCAAATCAAAAGACTATATTAGTCAAAAGAAATTGAACATTGTGTAAAGCCTACAAAAAATTGGTAGATTAATTACCTGAGAGGAGATCTAACTAGAGCCTCAAATAGTTTTTTCATATCTTCATAACTATAAACACTTAAACTAATATTTCATCCGCTTGGGTAAAAAACAACAATCGTTCTAATAACAACACCCATTCCCGTCAGCTGTGATCAAGGACTAGTCCATTATTTGCCTGTTTATTACATTCGTGCATTTTTCACTGCCATTTTCTTATGCTTTTCTTAGCCACTCTAATTATTTCCTCCTTGGTGGTCCTAATAATTATTCATAACCAAAACAATTATTCTTTTGGCATTTTCGTGACCATGGAGCTATCAAGGATACCTGTCAATCAAAAACAATGATTTCGAAAGGTGCAGATTGCATTGGGTGTCAGTGAAAACATTAAACTGTTGAAGTATTAATTCGAAAATCGAGCATTTCAGGATCTATTGAAACGTTTAATGTAGCTATATTAACGCTACGGAACCCATACTGTGATAGTGATTGTTAACCTTTAGCTTAAGAGGCCCATTTATTCCGATTCCCTCTTTGGAACGGGAAATTTCTTATATATATATATATATATATATATATATATATGAATTAATTATTTAGCATTTCTTTTACCGCTATCTGGCTCAGTATCGATTTAATTATATCAGTGTCAAATATTCCATCGCAAACTAAACGATTTATTAATGACTCATAAATGACTCATTAGTAAGTTGAGTTGTTATTGATGCAGCGTTTAACTTCAAGGATATCCCAAAGAAGCCTTAAAAATGTGGGAGAAGGAAAATCTACTTTCAAGGAGATTCCTCAGGCCAAAAGAAAGGAAATATTTTTTTAAGCGTGCTCTAGAAGTTTACATCAAATAAATAGTCTTTGTATAAATATGAAAAAAATGTCGTTACCTACGTTCTAAAACAAACAGGATAAAATATTTTAATAAATTAACCTTTTTCTTACGGGGTGGGATAGCATGTATCACGAGAATACTGGCCAAAGAATTAATATATATATATATATATATATATATATATATATATGTGTGTGTGTGTTTGTGTGTGAATCTATGTATATATACATATATATATATATATTAAGTTGCTCTCCATAACTCGGAAAACAGATCTTATTTACTCGTATATTATGTCGACAATAAATAATTATGCACGGCGAGAAAATTTTAAGAGGAAGCCCATATACATCTAATGCTAATTAACTTATTTTGAACAGCATAATTACTAAATTCCTCAGCACAGACTTAAAAAGGAAAGAATTTTGCAATTTTCCTGTTCATTATTTTCACACTGTAATGGATAAAATGTTTATACGCGCACGCGTTCGGTTTGAAATTATCCTACATTGAATATAATAAAAAGAATTTTCTAATAGGAAAAACAAGATCAGCGAATTAAAATTTATAAACCATTAAACACGGCAATATAATTTTCATCTATCTCATTTCAGTTTCGGTAGTTTTATATTCAAACGGTATGCTAATTTTGTATTCATGATTACAAATTATAACCCATTGCTTATCTGTCATCCAAATCACGAAGTTCCCGGCGTAACACCTTAAAACTGCCTTAATGCCTTGCAAACCATTGATACTATTACCCAATAGCTGCGCCATCAATTAATCACTCCCGATATTTAAATAACCGGATAGAAACCTCACTTTTGGTGACATCTCAAGGCGGTTCTGGCATGTCACCACGGCGCGTATAATTTCTCGTCTTTATTAAGCAGCTTTTGTGCTGTGGATAAAGTAATGTTTTCCTTGGATTTTTTTTTTCATAGTCTGACTTTGTGTAAGAATACGATGGCATATTTAATGCTATCATTCGAAGCGAAATCGTCGATCTCGTGGGCGTATTCTTAGAGATACTTCAAGAACACACTCACGTATATATATATATATATATATATATATATATATATATATATATATATATATATATATATATATATATATATATATACATATATATATATATATATATATATATTTATATATATATATATATACGTAAATATATATATATATATATATGTATATATATATGTGTGTGTGTGTGTGTGCAAAGACTGTTTACAGTTTAATATATGACTGTGATGAAAACTTTTAAAGAAATTTTGATTATATGTGTACTTCAAGTATCTTTGACAATACGCCCACGAGATAGACGATTGGTTTTTTTTTGGGGGGAGGGGGGCCTAATGTCCCTGGGGGCTGACGATATTACACCCCAGTCCGGTGTACATATGAGTACTAGGAAATAGAAACACACAAAGCACACAATCACAGAAGAATTTTATTAACAAACGATGACACCGGCGATGTGTTACAGCTCCCCTTTTTAGATGGGGCTCCTTTTGCAAGCGGAAGACTGACCAGATCCCCAGAATTCAACCAAATGGAGTCGAACCCTCTCCCCTTGCGTGGCAGGCTGATGTATACTGTCATATACTGTCATATACTTAGTCATATACTGTTAAGTATATAACAAAGAGGAAATCTTTTAAAGAAATTTTGATTATAAATACGGAAAAACCGCGCTTAATGTACACCATGGAAGTAGGGCCTCTTAAATCTACTGAAAATCCCCTTACCTAAATGGCATAGTATCAATGTATTTGGGGGCCCTTCTTTGCAGACAGTGGCGTTATCAGTTCCTTCATTGGTACGGAAACCCACATACGAACGATATTTGAATGTAACATATAACATAGTTTATGGTGTTCACATTTTTTTACTATGCTCCAAAAAGCAGTGTAACCATTCGCATTCTTTCGTTATACGTTTAAACTACCAAGTCAAAACCTTTTGGCTTCACTGATTTGCCCAATATCTGTAAGTCTGACACCACTGTTTATTACCATTTCTGCTCTGTGTTTTGCGCGTCTACAACTGTTGTTGAGCACCGTCTTCATTTAACCTTTTCCTTACGGGGTGGGATAGCATGTATCCCAAGAATACGGGCCCATTAATGAATATATATATATATATATATATATATATATATAACAGTAACTGACTGACTGACTGACATACAACGCACAGACCAAATCGCTGGACCTAAAGGGCTGAAATTTTGCACGGCGATTCTTCTTATAGTGTAGGGGTGCACTAAGAAAGATTTTTGAAAAATTCTTCTTAGATTTTTTTAAATTAAAATTTTAAGCCCTCTTAGTAACTTTTTGAAGTTTGCATTTAAAATTATAATTTGTTAAAATTATAATATTTTTATTTAATAAATTAAAATTTAATAAATTAAAATTATAATATTTTTAAATATTCGAATCTTTACCTCCATTTTCTGATTTTTGGGGAATTTTTAAATATTAATTGTAGAATTTAATTTATTAAATGCTGATCACGTGATTTCTTTTTCTGGTACTTTAAATTAATATATCGTCACGTTCATAACAACGAAATAGACAAACATATATTTTTTTCTTGCTAATGCGGCAGACGATTGGACATTATCCAAAAAAATATTAAAATACAATAAAAGAAGTGTTCCTCAAACTGTACTATATTAACTGTACTCTATTCTTCAGTATGTTCTATTAGATTTAATTTGAATATTTTCTTCTACAATATTTTGTCTATAAAAATATCCGTTACGATTTTTTTATAAATATATTCTTTTCTTTTTCTTTTTGGCATCAATTGCATACATTGATCGTTGTATTTATTATAAATACAGTAACCACCGCTTATAGTGATCAGTGGTTAGAAGAATCAACCGTTTATAAGAATCAATATCGCAAAAACAAAAAAAATGTATTATTTCCATGTTGAAATTTTCGCTTTAAAGAATCAATCCACCGGATTTAAGAATCAGCTTACACTCTTCGCTTTCCTTTCATTTTTTCAAAAAAGCAACTTAAACCCTCAAAAGGCACGAAGTTCTCTCTTGACGTTTTTTAAAGAAAGAGTGATAAGATGGGATGGAATACAGTCGTAAAATGCGTTCCTTTCTTTGTTAGACATAACATAATAGTTTCCCCTTAAACGCTTTAGCACATCACTGTCCTATTAGTTTGACCCGGGGGCATCTTTACCCGTCCGTGTCCGATTTCACTTTTCTCCACTGGCAAACAAAGACAGGGACCCTTTTATCCCACCTCCCACATCCTGGTTGCGGCTTCCTGGACCCTGAAACCCATAAACTTCGGCGAAGTGTCCACTATGACTTAGGCAAACGTAATATTAGTAGATTCAGCACGTTATCAAACCGTGAAACGTAAGCTAGAAGGTGAATCTTCGTCTGAGACTATTGGTATTGAAAGAGGAATAAACAGCCTCCTGAAAAGTTCATTACGTGAAACTACCATTGAAAACTTTTTCTTGCTCCCTTCCTGTAGTTGAAATGTTAAAACTGTTAAGCAGGTATATTGCAACAAATATTGGATTTTTTCTTCTCTTACTATAAATATGTGTATCTACTTATAAGTCTAGAAATTAAGTTGTATTTTTAAAATTATAAAAAATAATTTTAATAAAAGATAATTAACGTAAATTAAAGAGTATTTTATGGTAAATTATCTAACATATGTATATATAGGTGCGTGTGTGCCCGTCCAAAAACCTAAATTTCGGCTATAAGAATCAACCGCTTATAAGAATCAAAAACAGTAATAACAAACGTGATTCTTATAAGCGGAAATCACTGTATATATATATATATATATATATATATATATATATATATATATATATGTATATATTTATATTTATATTTTTTGGTATTAATTGCATACATTGATCGTTGTATTTAATTTGAATGTACTCCGTAGCGAAATGCGGGTTTTCAGCTAGTATATATATGTATGTATGCATATATGTGTATATGTGATATATATATATATATATATATATATATATATATATATATATATATATATATATATATATATATATATATATATATATATATATATATTTGTGACACATAGTAGTTTTTTTCGTATTTCGGATCTTGCGCCGTGCCCGTGATACCGGGATGACAAAGAACAGTGCCAACAGCTTGTTCGACATACAGAGATACCTAGTGACCAGTGCCCGAAGCTTCTCTGCACCATTTGTCTTGGCTGGCCAGTGTATTGATCAAATATATTGTCAAGCTATTGGATCCAACTTCGGAAACTTTGTGTGATGAAGGCTAACAACTTATACAATCAACTACCACAGGTAATTATTTTTTATTGTCAATATGTTGGTTAGATTGTGGAGCAATATAACTTTTGTGTAATGATATTTCAGAGAGATACACGAACATAACCTAAATATCGAAATATGACGGGGTTACTTTGTGACACATTAACACTGTCACAAAATAACCCACAAAATCGACCCACCTCCTCCAGCCGCTCGATGTGCATTTTTCCGTCGCTAAAATACCAGTGGTCAGAAAAAAGTATTGACTATTTGAAAAAAAAACTACCCGAAGGGGCAGAATGTGCCGAAAGACTAATTTCCTCATCTTCTCAAAGAACTGATGGCTACCCTGGGCACCCGAGGTCTCTTTGATTTCAAAGATATAGATAAGGCTATCCAGTATTACTAATAGGTATATATAATTGTGTATCAATCTTTAGATAAGCGTTTTACTGTCTAACTTTGTGTCATGTAATTTTTCCTTTTGGATTTCAAGGCGAAAACAACGATGTCACAAAGTAAAAATATTTTTATATACAGGTAACCCTCCTATAACACGGTAGATAGGTTTCTAGAAAATGACGTGTTGTGTGAAACCGTGTTATATGAGACCCAGAGACAGTTCAAAAAAGAGGGGTTACGTTCCAAAAACTTATTAAAAACAAACATTTTTTTTAAAATTCCATATAAGCAAATTTTTTTTAAATATAAATGTATGTATAACACAAAGCGAAAAAAAACAAAAAAATATTATTTTCATTTAATGCGACCTTAATTTAATAAATTTCTTCCTCATCACTTCTCAGTACAATCAAACGAGAACGTTTTTTCGATTGAACGATATCACCTGCACTTTCAGAACCATTTTCTTCATTTAGATTTTTTGCACCTTCTATCCTCCTTAAAAAATCTGTAATTTTGGTTTATTTGCTGGTTCTTACAAGGTCATTGTAGATTCACGGTATGGAAATAGACAATTTTGCAGCTCCCTTTGGAATTTTCGGCTTCTTTCAGCAGAAGGGTCTGCATTCGGGAAAAATTATTCAAGATTTTCGGCTAAGCTTAGGCCTTCTTGTAATTCTATAGAGTTATAAATGAATAAATTATAATTTGTTTATACATTTTCATGTAAAGCAAATATAGTTCGTTATTCCATTCCGTCATTATTTTAAGGTAATTTAGTTTTTAAATGTGTTAAACAAAAATCCTGTTATCTAGTGCTATAGAAGCACAGTGTTGTACAAAGATTTTCGCAATTTTTTTTATCGTGTTAGAGCGAAACCGTATGACAGGTTGCAGTGTTATACGAGGGTTCCCGCAATTTATGTTATCGTGTTAGAGCGAATCCGTGTTGTAAGATGCCGTGCTGTAGGAGGGCTACCTGAACCTAACAAAATGCAAAATATTCTTTTCTAAAATTCCTCCCATAAATTTGAAGTGCGTCTTATGGTCCGAAATATACGGTAGTCTCTTGAGATATTTAATAACGTGACGACTATTTAATGCCGTAAACCGCGGAGCAAAATCAACCAGCGTATTCATTCCTGGATCCTTTTTGACAGGTTAAAATATGTAGGAATTGTGTGCATGACAAGTGATTGTATGTTACAACCTTATATTTGAAATATAATTTTAACAAGTGTAATAATTTTTCGCTACTAGAAATGTGGCTAAATCATAGAAAAAGAAGCAGAAAAATGAAGAAATTCTAAAGATTTCGATAACAAATTACATCTAAAGAAGAATTTTCTATTGGAAGTTAAAACAAATGTTGTCATTATAAGGTGGCACAGGACCTTGAAGCTTGACGAAATGGCAATAAATGCGGTCTAAATCTAACCATAAAAACTCAAATAATATTAAAAAAACAAATTTTCTTTATACATATAAAGTACATATCTTTAAATATGTCATATAAAATGAAAATTATAAATCTATAAATAATTTTCAAATTAGCAGTTTAGAATTTTACATGATTAACTGGTGATTAAATATCAAGTGCTGCGTGCATCATAAAAATGAGATATTAATGCAGATGTTAATGAAGAAAATAATCAATGGTCAGAATACACTTGGAATATATTTACCTGTAATGCAAAACAAAAAAATTGTAATAAATATTATCTATTTATATAACAGCTCCGTATATTTACAGCGCCGTAACTGACTCACTGACTGACTGAGTGACATACAACGCACAGACCAAACCGCTTGATATAAAGGTCTGAAATTTTGCATGGCGATTCTTCTTACAGTGTAGGGGTGCACTAAGAAAGATTTTTGAAAAATTCTTGTTAGATTTTTTAAATTAAATTTTTAAGCTGTTTTTGTAATATTCTTTTTAGTTTGCATTTAAAATAATAGTCCGAGTGTTATAAAAATTATATCACGAGAAAGATCATAAAAATTCCTTTAAAATGAATTCTTTTTCGAATCTTTACCTCCATTTTCTGATTTTTGGTGAATTTTTAAAGAATAATTTTTAAAATTTAATTTATCAAATGCTGATCAAGTGGTTTCTTTTCTTTTAATTTTGTGTCACGTGCATAACAACGAAATAGACAAACAATTTTTTTTTCTCTCTTTCTAATGCGGCAGACGATTGGACATTATCCAAAAAAATATTAAAATACAGTAAAAGAAATGTTGCTCAAATTGTACTATATTAACTGTACTATATTCCTTAATATTCTCTATTAGATTTAATTTGAATATTTTTTCTACATTATTTTGTTTATAAAAATATCCGTTACGATTTTTTTATAAATATATTTTTTCATCAATTGCATACATTGATCGTTGTATTTATTATAAATATACACTGCTTGCCACTGAAAATGCAACACCCTGAAGGAAACATGCAAATAACATGAAATTTACAACATGCATTAGCGGAGATGAGATATGCAAATGATTAGAATTTCAGCGCAGACGTACATCACGCGCGCCTGTGGTGCCACTTCAAAGCGCTATTTAAGGCTTGGAGATTTCGACGATTTCAAATTCGGCAATTGTGTTTTTCTTGTGGTTTTTTAAAAAAAACGATCAATTATGCCTCGTCGAAAACAGCGATCATCTTTTGATCAAGTATCCGAGTTCGACAGAGGAAGGATAGTGGCCTACCGAGATTGTGGATTATCTTTCAGGGAAATCGGTAGTCGTGTTGGACGAAACCAAGCAACTGTAATGCGGATATGTGATCGTTGGATGCAGGAGGGTACGACGGACCGACGTGTTCGATCGCATCCACCTCAGCGCACCACTTCACGTGATGACAGGCAAATTGTGCGCATGGCAGTGACGGATCGCTCAGTCACATCACGAACCATAGCACAGCACATTCAGTCTATAACGCATCATCCAGTGTCTGCGCGTACCATTCGACGCCGTTTACAGCAGAGTGGTCTGTCCGCAAGACGTCCATTGCTATGTCTACCATTGACGCAGAACCACAGACGTCTCCGCCGCCAATGGTGCGATGACAGAAGGATGTGGACAGCAGAATGGAATGAAATTGTCTTTACTGACGAGTCACGTTTCTGTCTGCAACACCACGATGGTCGCATTCGAGTCTGGAGACACCGTGAAGAGAGGATGCTGAACAGCTGCGTTATGCACCGCCACACTGGTCCTGCACAGGGTATTATGGTATGGGGCGGTATTGGATATCACTCGCACAAATCTAGTACTCATTGCCGGTACTTTAAACAGCCAGCGCTACATCTCCGAGGTGTTGGAGCCAGTTGTCCTTCCTTACCTTCAGGGCTTGCCCACAGCCATATTTCAACAGGATAATGCGCGACCACACGTGGCACGCATTGTCCAACGTTTCTTCGTCAATCGCCAGATTGAATTGCTTCCCTGGCCGCCTTGCTCTCCGGATCTTTCGCCGATAGAAAACATGTGGTCCATGGTTGCTCTACGATTGACCCAGATTCCATCCCCAGCTGCCACAGCAGATCCACTTTGGCAACGTGTGGAAGCTGCTTGGTCTGCTGTACCCCAAGAACTCATCCAAAGTCTCTTTGAATCAATGCCGAGGCGTGTGGCAGCGGTGATCTCCAACAATGGCGGCTAATCTGGCTACTGATTTTGGCAGGAACCACACTTCACAGAAGTCTATAAATTTAATCATTTGATACATGGTCAACATGTTAACTACAAAATAAATTTTGTTGTGATATCTCTTGTATTTCTTGGTGTTGCAATTTGGGTGGCCACCAGTGTATATATATACATATACGTTGACCGTTGTGTTTAATTTGAATATACTCCGTAGCGAAGTACGGGTTTTCAGCTAGTTTAAAATAAAAATTGAGCATAAAATTGGAAAACTTCAAAAATTATCACAATTATTTGCATAATTTTCCAACATAAAAAAATTATTGCAGAATTACACATTTTTCTGGTTTCAAAATGTAGAGTACCATGAACTATACATATGAGTGTAGTTTTTTCAGTTTCCTATTGATAGTTTAAAAGTAATACTGCACGCAAACTCAAATTAGCAATTAATCATATAAATTCTAAACTGCTAATTTGAAAATTATTTATCGATTTATAATTTCCATTTTCATATATGACATATGAAATGATATGTACTTTATATGTATAAAGAAAGAAAATTTCTTTTTCTAATATTATTTGAGTTTTTTTGGTTAGAATCAGACCTTATTTATAGTCATTTCGTCGAGGTTCAAGGTCATGTGCCCCCTTAAAAGCGTGCAACTAAGTTTTGACAGATCAGTGTTATATATCACCTTTCCAATGTCCACTGGATTTTAAATTTTAATTTTTTAAATATTTACACATATCTATATGTATAAAACAGTTCCGTAAGTGACTGACTCACTGACTGACATACAACGCATAAACCAAACCGCTGAACCTAAAGGGCTGAAATTTTGCATGGAGATTCTTCTTATAGTGTAGGGGTGCACTCAGAAAGATTTTTCTTAAATTCTTCTTAGATTTTTTTAAATTAAATTTTTAAGCTGTTTTAGTAATTTTTTTAAAGTTTGCATTTAAAATAATAATTTGAGGGTTATAAAATTTACATCACGAGAAAGATCATAAAAATTCCTTTAAAATGAGATCTTTTTCGAATCTTTACCTCCATTTTCTGGTTTTTAGTGAATTTTTAAAGATTCATTTTTAGAATTTAATTTATTAAATGCTGATCACGAGATTTCTTTTCCTTGCACTTTAAATAATTTTATCGAAGAGTGCATAACAACTAAATAGACAAAAAAAATATTTTTTTCTTGCTAATGCGGCAGACGATTGGACATTATCCAAAAAAATATCAAAATACAATAAAAGATATGTTCCTCAAACTGTACTATATTCTTTAGTATGTCCTATTAGATTTAATTTGAAAATGTTCTTCTGCATTATTTTTTCTATACAAATATCCGTTATGATTTTTTTATAAATATATTTTTTCGTTTTTATAACATCAATTGCATACATTGATCGTTGTATTTATTATAAATATATTTATACATATTTTTGGCAATAATTGCATACATTGACCGTTGTATTTGATTTGAATGTACTCCGTAGCGAAGTACGGGTTTTCAGCTAGTTCCTCATATAGACATTCCCTCGTATATCACCTATGTTTGGAAAATTTTTCTTGTTAAATGAGAAATTTTTCAAACCTCTAAAATGTCTTTAAACGCGAGAGCTCTATGAAGATCATATTCTGACACCTTATTTTGTTCTCTACAAGTATTATTCTTTTTTTGAAGAAATCGACTCTTTTCTACGCACAATTGATATGTTAAGTTCACAGATCAGCTGACTACACTGAATGGCGAAATTTCTGACAAACGTCTATGTGCGTTGGCGTTTACCGACAATTTAATTACAAGTTGTTCAATGATTAATAGCCTAATTGAATAACAGTTAGATAAGAGTTTTTGAACAAACACTTCGTACGTCAGATATGGCCTTTTAAATTAATTACGCAACTAGTTGTCAATAGTTTAGGAATGGTATCAAAAACTTGGAGTGCGGAATGTATTGTGATGTTTCGCAACAAGTTATTAAGTCATCGCGACTAAATGAATACTACATTATTTCAGTTTCGACAAAGTATTCCCACCGTATAACAGAGAAATGAGAAATAACTGCTATTATCATTATTTTGTGAATATGGTATTATTTCTTACATTCGTGTCATCTGTTTAAACAGTATTTGGCCTATTTTCTATTAAACTAGAAGGTAACCCGTCATTTTGACGTCATATTACTAATAATGACGTCATAATGGAAAAAATATATGAAAGTTAAAAAATATCCTGAATTATCTAACAATATTGCATTTAATCCCCACCTTGTAAAAGCAAACCCTTTCATTATTTTTTATTTATTTAGTTTTTCATGCGATTGGAGAAGTAGACTGCCATCCAACCCGCCATTTTGACGTCATATTACTAATAATGACGTCATAATAGAAAAAGTATGTGAAAGTTAAAAAATATCCCGAATTATCTAACAATATTGCATTTAATCCCCACCTTGAAAAAGCAAACCCTTTCATTATTTTTTATTTATTTAGTTTTCATGCGATTGGAGTAGTAGACTGCCATCCAGTTTTTTTACAGCTATGAATACTTGAGCTACTTGATTCATTCACATTCAAGTTTGTTTACTTTCAGAATTCATCGCAAGTAAACAGATTTTTAAAAACTGTTTAATATACAGCTAAAAGCATCCAATTTTTTTTAGTTCTGAATGTTTTATAGAAAATTAGGCTGAACAAACGTGATTTGATGGAGAAGATATTAGTTTTTAGGTTAGAAAAAATTCTGATCCACATCTGAAATTGAAATTAAGCCTAACCGGCTGTTTGTTTACTGAGGGCTTCAATTGAAAGATGAGTACAGCCCGGAAGTGTTATACAGAGACAACGGCTATTATATATATAATTGTACAAACATAATGTAGCAATATATGTAACACCAGGCCATCTCTAAGCAAGGTATGTCAAATGACGTGAGTGCTTGCTTTTAATCCGTGGGTTCGAGTCCTGGAGAGGCCATAGTTGTTTGAAATCATTCAGAATCGGCTTTTAACTGCTAGTCCCAGATTTATTATCCCTTGTGGAGAAAAAGAGGATCATGTGGTAGAGATATCAACAACGTTTCCTATTTTAAAAAGTATTTTATCTTAAATCCAATATTAGTGATACATACGTGAGTAGGTACATTAAAAATTGCATTAAGAAGTGTTTAATTCTTAATTTACTGGACTCATTTTGAAATTTACAAGCAATTGTTGTAAAAGAGCCTCTATAGCAATTCCTGTTTTAAAAAGTATTTTATTTTAAACCCAATATTAGTGATATATACGTGAGTAAGTACATTAAAAATCATATAAAGTGCTATTTAATTCAATATTTACTGGACTCATTTTGAAATTCTTACAAGCAACTGTTGTACAAGAGTATAACAATTCCTATTTAAAAATTATTTTATTTTAAACCTAATATTAGAGATACATACGTGAGTATGCACAATGAAAATCACATTAAGTTCTATTTAATTCTTAATTTACTGGATTCATTTTGAAATTTACTAGCAATTGTTGTAAAAGAGTCTCTATAGCAATTCTTGCTTTAAAAAGTATTTTATTTTAAACACAATATTAGTGATACATACGTGAGTAGGTACATTAAAAATCGCATTAAGTGCTATTTAATTCTTAATTTACTGGACTCATTTTGAAATTTACAAGCGATTGTTTTAAAAGAGTCTCTATAGCAATTCCTGTTTTAAAAAGTATTTTATTTTAAACCCAATATTAGCGAAATATATAGGTGAGTAGGTACATTAAAAATCATATTAAGGGCTATTTAATTCTTTATTTACTGGACTCATGAAAATTTACACGGAACTGTTGTACAATAGTATAGAAATTCCTATTTTAAAAAGTATTTTATTTTAAACACAATATTAGTGATACATACATGAGTAGGTACATTAAAAATAGCATTAAGTGCTATTTAATTCTTAATTTGCTGGACTCATTTTGAAATTTACAAGCAGTTGTTGTAAAAGAGCCTCTATAGAAATTCATGTTTTTTAAAGTATTTTATTTTAAACCCAATATTAGTGATATATAGATGAGTAGGTACATTAAAAATCATATAAAGTGATATTTAATTATTTATTTACTGGACTCATTTTGAAATTTTTACAAGCAACTGTTGTACAAGAGTATAGCAATTCCTATTTTAAAAACTATTTTATTTTAAACCTAATATTATAGATACATACGTCAGTATGTACAATGAAAATCAATATTAAGTGCTATTTAATTCTTGATTTACTGAACTCATTTTGAAATTTACAAGCAATTGTTGTTAAAGAGCCTCTAGAGCAATTCATGTTTTTTAAAATATTTTATTTTAAACTCAATGTTAGTGATACATACGTGAGTATGTACATTAAATTCATATAAAGATATACTTAATTCTTGATTTTATGGACTCATTTTTACATTTACAAGCAACTGTAAGGAACTGTATTGATGCTAGGCACTTTCAGCAGCTACGCCCTTAGGTTACATCCTTATTATTGGCCTCCCAGCATGGCACAGCGCCGAGTACGCTGTAAGAAAAAAAGAAAGCCAAAACCTGATATAAGCATTGAATTTTTCCTGGAGACTGACGAATCGCATTCAAATCAGTTCACACAGCAAAGATTCAAATATCTTCCTTGATTTTTGGTTCAAAATATAGATAGATTCAAAGTAAACCACACAAAAGTGTGTGTGTCTGTGTGTGTTAGGGTGGGTCGTGTTTTACTTTTTTTTAAAATCTAAATCGCCTGTGGTGGGAAAAGCTGTGTATTGCTATCAAATGTTTGTAAAAAAAATTTGGCTCTAATTTTGGCAAAATAAGCAAATAGCTTCTTTAACCCTTTGAAGCAAATGAGACATTGAGTTTAATAATGACTTTAATTTTTAAAATATGTTTAATAAAATTCTGCTTCGAAGGGTTAAAATATCAAAATTTCGCCGGCCTAGCCAGGGTTTTAAATATGATACGATAGCAAAATAATTTTTTTCACTAACAAAGGGCCTTGCTATGTAACAATTTCCACTACAGGTGGTTAAAATTTTTTATACGTAAACAAATTTAAAAATAAGTTTTAAAAATGCATTTTTTTACATTTTTGGAGAAACTTCAAGGGCCGGGCGGGAGGCCTAAATATATTTTAATTTCAAAAAAAATTTTTTACAAACATTTGATAGCAATACACAGCTTGTCCCACAACTGGCGATTTCGATTTTCAAAAGAAGTAAACACCCTAATGTATGTGTAAATAAAAATATTTCATAAAAACGAAAAAATATATAAACAAACGGTTCGTGATTTTGAAGACTCCCCATGGTGATAGTGATTGTGATCACTGTTTAAAGCGTTGCTATATCACTCATTTTTTTTTCTTGTTTCCGCTGAGGCTTTGCTGTATTGCTTGTTTTATTGTAAATTCTGTCGAAATTGAAGAAGGTAGAAACGCAAATCTGTCAAAACTAGAACAGTAGCAATCTGTCAAAATTATAACATGCCTAACAAGTGTTTAAATTTCAAGGACAAATGTTTAACAGAGTCAAATCTAAAACAAGGACAAAGGATTAAATTTCGGCATGCGTAATCAGACATGATTGTGGTACTGCGTAATGGTAAACAACGTGGTACTGTGATCATTTGCGTAATTGTTTTTAGTTTCTGACATTTGTGATTTGAAAAGGGCTCTATTTGGATTAACCCTTCAGCGCGAGCGCCAGTGTATAAAGTGCAACATTTTCGAAATTTTGAATGGTTTGTTTTTACAAGTGAAGTTTGAATGTTCTAAGCAGTTTCTATTTATAGCTACACCCTTTCTACTAATGCAGGTCTGATTTTCTGACCCTTGTATTCCTTTCCATTCACTGTTAGTCGTGATTTAACCGTGGTAAACCAACAATTGTCGTACTGGATTGCAATACGACAAAATTATGAGTTCATGTAGTAGATTAAATGTGCAGCTATTGCAAGATATTTCGAATATCACGAAGATGGACAATGTCATTGTTTTTTAGGTTTTTGGACATAATCGATTCACAAGTTGTCCTCAAATTCATTAAACCAGGAAGTTTTGAAATATGGCTAATGTATCTGCATTCTTTGGACTTTAATTATAAATATATCTCACTATTAGCAACATTTTATATCTTACCATAAAACGCAGAATTTTTATTTTCAATTTGAAAAAAAAAGTTTATTGCAAAAGGAATAATCACGGTTGAAAGAGAAGTTGCACTTTATGCAACGCGCGCCTGCTGGTGTTCCAAAAATTGGCGCGCCCGCTGAAGGGTTAAAAAAAAGATTTTTGCGTATGGACTCACTTCACGAATACTATAAGATTAATTTGAAAGAATTATCCCAACTTACAGAAAATGACACGAAATTATAATCATTTTCATTATTGCTAAATGCACATGGATTTAGTGACATAGAAAAAAAAGCATTTTAGAAGAAATTCCCAAGCGAAAAACAAATGGGTTAGAAAAATTATGAAAGAAGAATGAAAGGATGCAAGAAATACAGTAAAATCTCGTTTATCCGGACTAACTGGGACCATAGGCAACCGGAACAATCGAAAATCCGGATAATTCGGATAATCTGGATATTCCGGGTAATATGGGTAATAAGCAAAACAAAATCCTTGACTAAGCAGACTTACCGTTTATTACGAAAATACTATGTTTTGTAACAAAATTTCATAGTAATGTTAACAATATAATTGAAAATATCTTTGAATATCTTTATATACCTAACAAAATACAAAATATTCTTTTCTAAAAATCCTCTCATAAATTTGAGGTGCTTCTCATCGTCCGATGCGTCTTATAGTCCGAAAAATACTGTTATAAAATGTCAGATAACTTGTTTGAAACATAGGTAGAACAACGGTAGAAAATAATTTCAGATTTTAAATTATATCTTTTATCTCTACAATATGATTTCAATTAAACTGTTGATTCTAGGGGAGATAGATATATAACTTTCGAATATTCTACTATATCATTTCGCATAACATGTGGTGAAATAGTGCATAAAATGGGGTGTACAATTAGCATAACTGTAACATTTAATATTCGACGATTTCGATTTCAGATAACTTGTTTGAACCATGGGTAGAACAACGGTAGAAAAATAATTTCAGACTTTAAATTATATCTTTTATCTCTACAATATGATTTCAATTAAACTGTTGATTGTAGGGGAGACAGATATATAACTTTCGAATATTCTACTATATAATTTCGTATAACATGAGGTGAAATAGTGCATAAAATGAGGCGTACCATTATCATAAGTGTAAAATTTTATGTTAGATGATTGCGATTTCAGATAACTTGTTTGAACTATGGGTAGAACAACGGTAGAAAAATAATGTCAGGTTTTAAATAACCATTTTTAACCTACACATTACAATTTCGTATGACATATGGGGAAATAATGCATACTTATTTTTTATATTTATCATCTATATTTTTTATTATATATATATTTTTGCCTTTATTAAGTAAAGAAATTTAAAATATCTTTATATACAGGTAGCCCTCCTACAGCATGGCACCTTACAACACGGTTTCGCTCTAACACGATAAGATAAATTGCGGGAACCCTCGTATAACACTGCAACCTGTAACACTGTTTCGCTCTAACACGATAAAAAAATTGCGAAAACCTATGTACAACACTGTACTTCTATAGCACTAGATAACATGATATTTGTTTCACACATTTAAAAACTGAATTACCTTAAAATAATGACGGGAAGAAATAATGAAATACAATGGCTTTACATGAAAATGTATAAACAAATTATAATTTATTCATTTATAACTCTATGAAATTACAAGAAGGCCTAAATTTAGCTGAAAATCTTGAATCATTTTTCCTGAATGCAGACCCTTCCGCTGAAAGAAGCCTAAAATTCAAAAGGGAACTGCAAAATTGTCTATCTCCATACCGTGAATCTACAATGACCTTGTAAGAACTAACAAATAAACCAAAATTAAAGATTTTTTAAACAGGATAGAATGTGCAAAAAATCTAAATGAAGAAAAAGGTTATGAAAGTGAAGGTGATATCGTTCAATCGAAAAAACGTTCTCGTTTGATTGTACTGAGCAGTGATGAGGAAAAAATTTATTAAATTTAAGGTCGCATTACCTGAAAATAATATATTTTTTTGGTTTCTTTTCGTTTTGTGTTATACAAACATTTATATTTTTAATAAAAATTAAGTTGCTTGTATGAAATTTTAAAAAATATTTGTTTAGGGACGGTTCCACAGAACACGGCATTTTCTAGGAACCTATCTTCCGTGTTAGAGGATGGTTACCTGTACCTAACAAGATATAAAATATTCTTTTCTAAAAATCCTCCCAAAAATTTGAGGTGCGTCTTATAGTCCAAAAAATACGGTACATATTTTTTCGAATAAATTATCCGCTTCTAAATGTAAAAAACACACGTCGTAAATATCGTGTTATTTATAATTGTGGATGGCAGCTGACTTTCTGTAATGTTTTTACGATGAATTAATTCATTCCGAGTAAGCGGGAAAGGTAATGAATGGGACATAGGCTGTTGAAACTTCCGCTCTCGTATTACCGCTTAGATGGCAAATTTGGAAGTGTTTTCAGTCTCCAAACAAAAACGCAAACGTAAAGCAACAAACGGAACAAACCAAAAAGAACTGGCAACAAAAAAACTTGCACCTGAGCCATTTTTTTTCTTCTTTCCCCCTTCGCCTACAGGTCTTTTTAAGATTTCGGTGTACTAACAGTGAGGTCCCACACAGTTTGCGTAGGCCACAAGATCAGTTTGTGGATCTGGACTTTTATGGTGCGTATGTTAAACTCTTAACTCCACGGGGAAAAGTTATGGCCCAGTTGTTGGCATCGGTGGAAGACTTTATTTTGTTGTTTGTTTTCTTCTTGTTGCTGTTTTGCTTTTATTCTCCCTTTATCGGGTAATTTTACTGCCTAGCACCAGTTGCTGATAAGGCCGTAGTTCTGTGGTGAATATGGACTCTGAGGTTTATATAATACTCATGTTTTGGGAGCGTAGACGTTTTGAGTTTTATGCAGCTGGTAGAACTGGTGACCTATTTAGTGGATAATTATAATTTTAGCAGATTTTCTGGAGATGTATCTGAAAGCTGATACATCGAATCAACTGTTGTTGGAGTTTTGCCATAAATAAGACATTTCTAATTCAGTCTTGCTCAGTTATTGACGAATTGGACAAAATTACTGCATGGTACAGGTAACTCTCTTATAACACGGTAGATAGGTTCCTAGAAAATGCCGTGTTCTGTGAAACCGTGTTATATGAGACCCAGAGCCAGTACAAAAAGGGGGGTTACGTTCGGAAAACGTATTAAAAAAACAAACTTTTTTTAAAAATATTCCATACAATCAACTTAATTTTTATTAAAAATATAAATGTATGTACAGCACAAAAAGAAAAGAAACAAAAAATATTATTTTCCTTTAATGCGACCTTAATTTAATAAATTTCTTCCTCATCACTGCTCAGTACAATCAAACGAGACCGTTTTTTTTGGTTGAACGATATCGCCTTCCCTTTCAGAATCTTTTTCTTCATTTAGATTTCTTGTACCTTCTATCCTCTTTAAAAAATCTGTAATTTTGGTTTGTTTGCTGGTTCTTACAAGGTCATTGTAGCTATCGCGGTATGGAGATAGAGAATTTTGCAGCTCCTTTTTGAATTTCCGGCTTCTTTCAGCGAAAGATCCTGCATTAAAAAAAATTATTCAAGATTTTCAGCTAAGCTTAGGCCTTCTTGTAATTTTGTAGAGCTAAAAATGAATAAAGTATAATTTTTTTATACATTTTCTTCTAAAGGCACTATAGTTCATTATTCCTTCCCGTCATTATTTTAAGGTAGTTTAGTTTTTAAATGTGTTAAACAAAAATCATGTTATCTAGTGCTGTAGAAGTAAAGTGTTGTACAACGGGTTTCGCAATTTTTTTATCGTGTTAGAGCGAAACCGTGTTACAGGTTGCAGTGTTATACGAGGGTTCCCCCAATTTTTCCTATCGTGTTAGAGCGAAACCGTGTTGTAGGAGGGCTACCTGTATTTTATTCAATTGCTATACAATTGCTCTAAAATGTATGTCAAAGTTTTAGATTAATACTTTCTTAGAGTAATTTTAGAGCATATTGTTTTTCTTCTTTGCTTTTTCTCTTCCATTTCATCAGAGAGCTTTACTGCCTAGCACCAGTTACTGATAAGGCCATGGTTTTGAGCTGACTTTCGACAAGCGTGATTTCGAAGCGTATAAGTTTTGAGTTTCAAGCAGATGGTAGAACTGGTGACACATTAAATGGCTAGTGATAATTTTACGGGTTTTAATGGTATGTATTTTAGAGAAAATATGGTGAATCAACTGTTACTGCAATTTTGCCATAAATTAAACATCGTTAAATTCAAAATTTTCCAGCTAATTGAGAATTGAACTAAATTGTTTTTTTTGTACAACAAATGAGTTGCTATACTACATATCTAGAATTGTTTGGAACATCTGTGAGTTTGCCGATAAAATTCTGATCTATTCTTTTGTGTTCAATTGAGTACTGTATTTTCTAATATTTTTGGCTTTATGTTTCCATGTGGGGATCTGGAGGCCTTGGGATGTCTTTTGGCTGGACCTGCACCCTATTCAGAAAGTTCCCGCTTGAGGTAACAGACTCGGTTAGGCCTCTTCATGAAGAGACCGGACGATTGCCTCGTTATATTGTTTTGATTCTTTGAATTTTCTATTATAGGTTTTAATGAATACAGATAATACTCTGTTGGTTAGTTCAAAATCTACATGTTTTCTGGGGTTCCTACGTGATTCCTCGCGTTTTCCTAGCGTATATTGAAACTTGGGTGCACTTCCTCATAAAATATCCTCTTTCGAAGGAATATTATCTGCATATTAGAATTAATAAGAATAGCTTAATGTATTTAGCTTTACTGACTCGTAGATGGTCTATGTTAGATTGCCTAAGCATCCAGGCTGACTCATGTGTCTTCAGTTTGTTTCCTAATTCCACCAAAACAACGTCCCACAATGTCTTTGTTGCTGTTTCATGGCCATCTTACAAAATATCGGCGTTAAAACTTCTCGAATCGGCCGCTTTACCAATTCGGCTATCTTCCCCTCCCCTCCCCCCTCTCTCTCTCTCTCTCTCTCTCTCTCTGTATATATATATATATAATATATATATATATATATATATATATATATATATATATATATATTATATACATATATATATATATATATATATATATATTTATATATATATATATATATATATATATATATATATATATATATATATATATATATATATATATATATATATATATATATATATATATATATATATATATACATAACCCCTTAATTCTTTTAGGGGCAACAACCTCCACCGATTGCATGGTGCAGATTTTTTTTAACCTAAAGAATCCTGAAAGTTTTTCCAATTAAAGGTAGCAAAATGTATTTATTTCTTTACACTAATAACAGATAACAGTACTATATATATATATATATATACATATATATATATATATATATATATATATATATATATATATGTGTGTGTGTGTGTGTGTGTGTGTGTGTGTGTGTGTGTGTGGGCTGGTGATTATGAAAGTGGTCTAAGTCATATATTCTTCATTTTGAGATAATTAAAGGTTTGAGTTTGAACTGAACTCTGTTGAATGAACCCACAACCAGCTATTGGCGGCTCCAAAGGGGGGGGGCAGTAGGGGCAATTGCCCCTCCCAAAAATACGTATTTTTTTCCATAGCCTAAAATTATATAATCGTAGACCTAATACAGAATGAGTTTAAATTTAAAATGAGGCGATGTTTATTTCTTATATATATATATACATATATATATAACCCTAAGAGCCGACGTTGCCCCCCCCCCCAAAATAAAAAAAAAACTAGGGAATGGAGCCGCACCTGCAACTAGATCAATTTAACGGATAAATGTTTTACAATTTTGCAAAGTTTTCTTCACATTATGGTAATATAAAAAAATGCAATGCGAAATAACTGATAAACTCATTTCTTTTTTAGATTCTTGACTTAGGCCGCTTTCATAATCACCGGCACATACATACATACACACACACATACACGCAAACCAAAATCTGAGAACCCACTGATTGAGTCTACACGTCTTGCAAAACTACCGATTCTTCTATCATCTTTACTTCCAATCATTAAGCGGGAAAATTGGTTTAAGAGTTCCCGAGCACTCTCGCCCACTTCACACGGGGAGGGATTCTTGAAACTAGCTTATCAAAGCACAGACTGTCATTACAAAACAAAAGGTCTTGTTAACCGCAGTTCTAGATAGTCGAACTCCTCAAAATTATGGATATGGATGGGCAATGCTTTACTTTGTTCACCACCTGTGTATCCTCATATCTTTTTTCTACATCGCATTTAAAGTGTCCCACCTGTTATATATGCTCTCCAAACCGTATTCTTAAAAATATTAAAACCTCTTTACTATTTTCATGTAGCTATTAAATTCTACCAGTAAAGGGAGGCAAAGTGTATATCAGGAACTGCGCCGGGCGTGTCAGTGTACAAAGTGCAACATTTTCGTAATTTTGAATGGTTTGTTTTTACATGTAAGGTTTGAATGTTCTAAGCATTTTCTGTTTATAGCTACACCCTTTCTAATGCAGGTCTGATTTTATTACCCATGTATTACTTTCCATTCATTTGTTAGTCGTGATTTAATCGTGGTAAACCAGCGATTATACTGGATTACAATACGATTAAAGCAGGAGTTGATGTAGTCGATCAAATGTGAAGCTATTACACGGTATCCCGCATATCACGAAGATGGACAATCTCATTGTTTTTTAGGTTTATGGACATAATAGGAATCCATTCGCAAGATATCCTTAGATTCAACAAACCGGAAAGTTTTGAAAAAAGGTAATTCGATCTGCATTCTTTGGCCTTTAATTATAAATATATCTCAATATGATCAAAATTGTATATCTTATCCTAAAACTCAGAATCATTATTTTCAATTTAAAAAAAAAAAGTTTATTACAAAAGGAATAATCAAGGTTGCAGGAGACGTTGCACTTTGTGCCACGCGCGCCTGCTGGTGTTCCAAAAATTGGTGCGCCCGCTGAAGGGTTAAAAGTACTAGTCATGTATATTCACCTCATCTGCTAATCAAATGCATGTAACTTCTTGCATTGTCCATGTATAAACGAGTGTGAATTAAATCACTTAACTACACTTTTTTCTTTTCTACGAGGCGTATGAATAGCAGAAAATAATAAAACATGAAACTTGTAAATTCTTACTTTTACTGTTAAAAAAATGAATCTAAAAAATTGTATAATTTTATCAACTTAATTTGAAAGCACTGACATTAAGGTCCATCTTTAAATAAGACAAACACTTTATATCACATAGAAATGATTTAGTACTCTTATAATATGTTTCTTTTGCCTTCGGTGCTTAATTTTCGGATAAAAATAATTTAGTACTCTTATAATATATATCTTTTTCCTTCGGTGCTTAATTTTTCGGATAGAAATAATTTATTACTCTTATAATATGTTTATTTTGCCTTCGATGCTTAATTTTCGGATAGAAAAAATTTAGTACTCTTATGATATGTTACTTTTGCCTTCGGTGCTTAATTTTCGGATAGAAATAACTTAATACTCTTATAATATGTTACTTTTACCTTCTGTGCTTAATTTTCGGATAGAAATAATTTAGTACTCTTATAATATGTATGTTTCTTTTGCCTTCGGTGCATAATTTTCGGATAGAAATAATTTAGTACTCTTATAATATACTCAAAATCTCTTTATACTCAAAAATCTCTTTTTTTAATCCAAATAAAGCCCTTTTCAAATCACAAATATCAGATATATCACAATATATTTCGATTGTTCGGATTTCTTATGGTTCTAGTTAGTCCGGATAAACGAGATTTTACTGTATTAACAGATAAATACATTATTCAAGATGTGACTGGCTCTAATTGCAGCAGAAGTGAAAATGCATGTGAAGAGGACAGTCAAGAAGCAATAGTAAATGTCAGTTATAGTGAAGAGCAGGATGTTCTTCTACAATTGACTGTATTTTCTTAATAAACTATGAAGATGAAAAATCTTAAACGAACTAAGTATTCTGAGGCAAATTTAAGGTATTTTAAAATGAAAGCTAATACAAAACAGACTAAACTTACTGAATATTTTAGAAATATTAATGTTGCTTGTATTTGTCCATAAACAATTTTGCCCTTTGAAATTTAAAAGACAATTACATGTTTTAAAGATAAAAGTTAACGATTGATATTTGGGGTTTTCTAAATTTTATTTAAAATCAAAAGCAAATACAGTTACAGTGAAGTAAAGGTAAGTCATTCTTGTTATTGAACTTTAATATGTAGAAAATTGTTCATATTTTCAATCTCTTTTTAAACCGATTATTTAATCCCAAATTACTTTTTTCACGGTTTATACGACTAACGTTAAAAGGAACAAGTTCAGTGACCCTAAGCTTCTCGTATTAACCGAGTTACACTACATTAAAATTGCACGTGTTGTCAAAATCTAATTTTAATAGCTAGTCAATATTTAACTAAGAATTTGTCTTTTCCAAAAAGAAAATAAAAATTTGCCCTGTAGAGTAACTATGAGTATTTATTTTTATTCATTCTAGTAACCATCTAAATTTTACATTTAATTAAAAATTTATTTTTAATACCGACAGATCATCTCTGTTTTCCCAGAGCACCAGAAAATGTAATGCCAAAAAAATTTATTAGAATTCAGATTGAAAAAATAGTTTAAGCTTATCGAGGATTTTTTCCATGGGAACATTCTAACTCCCAATTAAACGAGAGTTAGATTTATTTTCTTGATATTTAATATTTTTTTCACAATATGAAACTTTTCGATCTTTACAGTAATTTTTATTTTCTTTTTGACACCATGAAGCTACATATTGATTGATGTTTTATTCTTTCTCTCTCATGTCTGATTACAAATTTCTGAAAAAACCGGTTTCATTTGAGAGTTTCACTGTAACCGTGTCTGTGCTTTTAATCAAAATGGCGACAGTCCAATAGAACAAAAAAAGCTGCCAATGAGAATGGAATAGATTTAAGAACTGTTTAAATCAAAAAAAATTCTAACAGATGATTATCTGAGTGAAAGTAATTCATTCCTTAAGTTGCTCCACCCAACGAATAAAAAACATTCTTCTCACGGATCGGCTCTTCATTCACAGAAACCATAACGTATCGTTGTCATCTGCACCTGTGACGCAGCTTTACTTGACGTCATCGCATGACGTTGATCCACGAGTTTCAATGAATTTTAGACCGCGAGGATAGTTTTGGTGTGTCATGAACGGAAGTACATGCATTAGACGCAAGTTGAAAATTTCAAACTTAATGTTTACAAAACAAACTTTTTGTCTTTAATTTTTTCGACCCAATTTCCCAATTTCTGATGAAAGGGAAAAAATGTATATATATATATATATATATATATGCGTGTGTGTGTGTGTGTATATTGCTTCGTTGGGGGACTCGGGGTCTTGGGATGTCTTTTGGGCTTACCTGCATCCTATTCAGAAAGTTCCCCTTGAGGTAACTGATTTGGTTAGGCTCCCTGATGACGAGACCTGTCGGTTACCTCTATGTTGTTTTATGGTTCAGTTCCGGCACTTATACAGAATCTTGCCGTTGGTGCGTGGATGCCCAGAGTGCTTGATTTCTGCTTGTTTTTTGTCTATATTCGTATTATTATTATCTATCTCTGTTGGATTATTTATTTATTTATATATATATATATATATATATATATATATATATATATGAAATAAATTTCAAACCTTTTTATTATTAAAACGCCAATCTAAATTCGTTCACCCTTTTGCAATAAAACATTACCCCTTAAATCCAACCAAGATAATCTAGTAGTTTTTCCCCTAACGCCACGTGCGGCCAAAACTTATGTAACGGAGAAACTTCTACGACGTTCGAAACATCATCCCATATGACGCGAAATAATCAAGTGTTCGTTTCTAACCAATTAGAATTTAATGGACCCGTACTCGGGCGAGAGATTTTCGCGCTTCTGTAGTCTGTTGTTTGTCTGCTCTCAACGAGTAAACATGTGAGTTCGTTGCTGTCTAAATGTACGGGCGGGGCCGGACTTCCGTCCCCGGCCAGCATCGCGCGATTTGTTCGAATAAATCTAATTGATGTTCTACGAAACAGTGTCGGAAATAAAGACTATGTATGAACCAGCTGCCTTTTTCCTTCTAATATGAATCCGAGGTCTTTTATTGTCCTCTCCATCTACCTCGCCACTCGCTACTTAGACTACACATTATGGATCCGAAATGTTTGAAGCTCCCGGCCATTGCTTCGCTCCGCCAAAGTTTCCATTTGCCTATTTACGAGTACACTCCGAGCTATACTCCATTTATTATTACATATATATATATATATATATATATATATATATATATATATATATATATATATATATATATATATATATATATTAGCTTTTATACCAGTCGCAGAACAATAATTTCTACTTGAGTCTTTTGAACAAAGAAATTATACATTTGTATACAAAATTGATAGACTTAAGCCTTTTATACAAGTTGACCTTAGCGCTCCAAACCAAACCTAAACTATAGCAAGAGTCACAGTCGCTATTGCAGCTGTGATTCTGTCGGTTAAATGGCGTAGTCCCGGATCTTTTCAGCGTACATAATGTGTTTCAAGTATTCCCATATAAAAGAGTCCAGAGGGGTCAGGGCTTCTCGGTGGCCAAATAATTGGGACGTCTCTTCCTACACAGCGTCAAAACCCATGTAGGAGGAAGCGAGACATCACAGCGTCTGCGTTTACCCCCAGCGTAGTCAGGGTCATCATCACGTGGAAAAACAAAACTCCCACAATTAAGGCTGCTATGTACTAACCCCATTGGATTCGCTCACCTCAATGTTAACCTATGGAGAAAATTTGTTCACGGATTTCCGACTTGGATTCAAAGATTTTTTAAAAAAAATTGTACTCCGTCATAGAGAAAGAAATTTTACATTTGTGTACATTTTTCGTTTTCTTTTTTTTAAATGCAATTAATATTTTAAAATTGAAATTATTCGGGGGAAAATCTGGTATAGTGTGTTTTAAACGCTCATAAATTCCTTCGGTGGACGAAATTTATAAAATGAATCCTGTAGCGCTTTGGAGAAAAGTTCAGGCTATCTGATAATACCAATTTTATTGGATTATCAGCATTTATGTACCTGTAAATAGTTGACAAAAATGTAGTTTAAATAAAAAATTTGAGGGCAGCGCTTAACCCCGCCCCCCCCCCCCTATAGAGAGAGTGATCCATTACAATCCCTCAAAATGTCAATCGTAAGGGGGGGTGGAATTCTTGAACTGTCAACTGGACTCCTCCCACAGCAAGAGTCTGCAAGAAGAGGAAAAGGGAAATACGATTTTTTTAGTACATAGCAGCCTTAACGTACAATCTACTGCTGCGCAAAATCCGATCGGTCGATTGTTGTTCCCGGTGTGCACAACTGAAATCACAGACACCTGTTTCGATGACCCTGTATACATTAGTGATGTTATATTGACCCATTTTTTTTATGCCGCAGATTATTATTATCTCAGTATTGCCACTGCGTTCCTGAGTTAAAAGATTCTTTAAATTCGAGTAAATAGGGCTTCCACTTTCCATTAGAATTCTCCCAGTGGCCAATATGTAAAAATGTTGATAGTGCAACAAAAACAGTTTTCGTCCCCGCTGAGGCAAAATCCCGACCTTTCTCCCCGAGGATTCATAGTGGACTCATCGGTATGTGAGGAGAAAGGAGAATTCCCCACCCAGAAAGAAAGAGAGGGGGACAAGACAATCACCGCATCTACACACAAGCGAATCAACTCACCCCGTTGCCTCTTGACACATTTTGGTGTCTATTAGTTCCCCCCAGCGTGGGGGAAGTATTTCGTCGCTTTGATCCTTAAAACCGCTCTTAAAAACTCTTTTGATCTTAAAACTCTTTTGATCTTAAAACCGCTCTCTGGGGCGGTCTGAGTACGAATGATCAAAGGCACGAGGGACGCCATAAAACCTCCTCTCGGCGACGGGACCAATAAATCACTGCTTTCCCCTACACTTTGCTCTCTGTTTCGTGAATGTGTGCTCTCAGTGTAATAGTATGGGTGGTGTACATTTCCAAGTAATTTGTGTTAACAATGTAATAGGGTGTGTGTCCAGTAAGTATTCCTGTAACTAAGTGATAATTTTGTGTGTTCTCTCTGAGGAGTGTTCTTGAAATTCATGGAAAACCACAACAGCTCCTTTGCCTCTAAATTTATGTGAGGGCGCTCCTGTGCAATATCATTTAAGCTCACTTCAACCTAATTTAAGAATGAAACAGACCAATTTATTCTTAAACCTTTGACATTAGAGATTATCCATCATAGGTATCCAGTAAACAAGTGGTTTCATGTTTATACTGATTGTTCGAAACCATCAGTACAAAAGTCTCCCACTGTCTCCGTCATCAGTATTTCGAACGATCAGTGGGGCTTTCAGTTTTGACATTCCTGTAGGGTACTATACCTCTGAATTTCATGGAGAAGTAGAGGCTATGCGCACAGCTTTGACTCAGTTGACATGCCACTCAGTCACGTTCCAAAGATGTGTGATTTTTCCCCCTGATTCTCGAGCTGCCGTTGAAGCCATTGTCTCTATGGAATGCAACACAACCAGTGAAATTCTCGAGTGTCAGTCCCTTAAGGTGCACGCACACTACGCTGACGTGTTGTGTTGACACATCAGCTGACGTGTTACGAAAAAAATTAAACCACTATATTAAAAAGGAGAGTGCATACTACGCTGTCGTGTCGTGACGTGGGAAAACACGCTCTGGCGTGGGAACTGACGCGTCAGCTCCAAATATAAATTCCCAGATCTCGTCAGCAGGCGTCAGGCCGTCAGCTATGAATACGGAAGAAGTGCTCATCGAGCATGTGAAGAAATACCCTATTTTATTTGACCATTTCAACAAAGATTACAGAAATAAATATGCACGCAATGAAGCATGGGAAGAGATTGGAAGAATCCTGGAAATAGCTGGCAATATTTTCATTTATTTACTAATTTATTGCAAAGTTAGGCCGTTGGATTGATTTAACCAATATTTCAAACACTTTAATAAAAACACGTTTATAAAGTCAGCGTTTTCTTGTCATAGCATAAAATTTGGTTTCTTTAATAACTGGCGGTAAAGTTGGTCACTGATCTTGTAAAATGTAAACAAAGAGGAAGGGGTGATTTAACAATATAAACAGGTGTTCGTCCCCTCGGTTTGTTTTCGATTTTCGTCTTTTAGATGGCAAAAATAATTTATATGTGCTTATATTATTTACATTTATAAATATAGTATTTTATTCAAACTTTTCATGGTAAAAAAATTGTTTTTTTTTTTATGAATTAGCGGCAACAGTTGGCTACTGATCTTGTCAAATGTAAACAAATGGAGTGTGCAACAATACAAAATAAACAGGTGTTCGTCCCCTCTTGTTTTTAAACTTCCATCTTTTAAATATAAAAAAATAATTTATATGAGATTAGTTTATGTGTATTTATAAATTTATATATTTTTTTCATTGATGGTTACTTTCAATTAAATATTATAGGCAGACGACGGTCTTCGACCAATTATCTACTTAGTATTTGAATTATTTGAATATTAAGCAGAAAAAAATTTCACTATAGGTTTGTAAGGTATACACAAGATTCGATTCACAAGAATCGAACTTTTGAGTGAATTAAAGAAGCTGCTTTAGATATGCTAATTTCGGCATACGCGCTTAGTATAAATACCACGCAGCGTCATTAATAAAAAGGGGAGGTTGTTAAGGTTGAAAAGGTGTTATCCTGCGCTAGTGCTTAGCGGGCCAGAAGTTTACGTGGCAGTACTGCTGGTTTGACTTACTGTTCGTGAGTATAGAAAATATATTGTTCTTGAAAGCTGTATTTATATTCCGTACAAGTGTACGTATGCTTATTGCTGTAAAAGCCAATTATATGTGCAACGAATTCAATAAACATTGTTTCATGTATAAACTGAATTTGTATAAAATACAAATAGAGTGCCCCCTAAGTAGAAACTCTATACTGGCGCCCGAAATTATATATACCCTGGTAGTTAGCGTTACATTTGTAACGAACAACATAATTGAAATTAAAAACTGTGTACTGTGTACTTATATTGATAAAATTGTTGCAAGTACTTATATACTATTTAAAAAATGAGTGTTGTAGAACAAAATCCTGCTGGAAATTTTCCTCGGGTAATTATGGTTCAGCAAATTGCGCCATTCGAAGCCACATTCAAGGGCGGCCCCTCAAGCCAATTCCTAAAGAAAATTGCGCATTACTTTCAGCAACAATGCACCCCAGAGGGGGATAAACTTAAAATTGCTCTAGCCGCTTTAAGAGGTAGTGCATTTCAGTGGTACACGTGTATGAAAAGCAGTAATCTGATTTTTGACTATTCGTCATTCAAGCAACAGTTTCTTAGCGTTTTTCCAAAGACCTTTAATCAAAGTGAAATTGAAGCGGAAATTTATTCGCTAAGGCAACGTGAAGGTCAGTCTGCGTTAGATTTTGCTACGGAAAAGATTTCCAAGTGTGAGGAATATTTAGAAGGGGTGACGGAAGCGGTAATCTTAAAAATAGTTATCCAACGTTTGAAGCCAAGTGTTCAAGATTTTTTAGATAATCAAACAATTACAAGCAAGGTTACCCTCCTTCAAGCTTTAGCTAAACATGACAATAGGCATTTCTTCGCTACCCCGTACCCTCATTCAGGTACAAGAAGTTTTATACAACCGCGCCAAAATTTTTCGCGAGTTTCAAACCAGCAGCGTAAGCAGTACCGCAGGCAAAATAATAGAAGCGCACGGCGTTATAATGAAATTAGTTCACTTAAAGTAAATAATATGCAAGCACCTTACTTGCACTGGCAAGTTGATTCACATGATATGGTTCAACCTGTTGAAACTGTTTGGTCAAATGTATTATTTTGTCCGAGCAGTAATCATTATTTTGAGAATAGTGAAAGTCAGGGTATTTTTGTGGCTTATAAAGAAAGTGAGTCTAGCTGGAATGATGAGGTAATTCCAGTACAAATTTCTGAAAATAGTGCCGATACTAATGCTAGTGGTTTAGAAAATAAATCATCTGACACTTCTATTAATGCTATACCTGATATTATTAATGCTATACCTGATATTTTAGATGATATTCACACATCTGTTAATGAAGGAAATTTAGTAGATGACGAAGTATGCGTTACGGAAGTTAGTGAATACTTATTAGTTGACGACAATAAAAATTCTTTAAACGATAGTAGGAACTCGCTAGGTAATGATGATATTATTTCAAGTTTCCATCCGAATGAGGATGCTGTAGGCCAGGTTGATAATATGGTATTAAATAAAGTACATGAAAACCACACTGAGAGTCAGGATGAAAAGTTGACACAGAGTTATACTGTAAGTAGTTTAGCTGATGCTTCGGAAGTTATAGACGCAGGTTGCATTAAAACGCACCAGTACGAAAAGCTTAATCTTCCTAAAACTGAAGCAGTGTTAAAGAATTTAAATGATAACGATTCTGATATCGCAAGTTTCAAAGAGACTTTTTCGTCAAAAGAGGATAAAACTAAAGTTAAGGGGGATAAAAAACGTGAAAAAGCGCCTTCAGGTTCCAGCATTAAAACTGCTAATACTGAAGTAATTAAGGCGGTAAACAAGAAGTCGTATAAGCGCAAATACCAAAAACAGAGTCAGTTTGTTGAAAAACATGACACAAGTAGAGAGATAAAGCCAGTAACTAAACACGTTGGTGCGGCGTATAAATTTGACAAAATAGAATCTGCATTAAAATCTAATACCGATACAAGCAAAAGTACGAAGAAAGGTAAAGTGTGCACTACAAAAACTCCATCAAAGGATGAATGCGTCGCTGATAAGGTACACAAGGTTATCAAAAGGAAGAATGACAATTTTAAAGTTCCTTTGCATAAGTACAGGAAACGGAAGATTTTTTGCCGCCCAGCAAGGTTGGCCTCCTCCCAAGAAACCTCCTGTCCATCGTCAAGCCGGACCAGCGCCTCAGGACCAACGTCCTGCTGCACGAAGGATGCCCACACGGTCAACGAACCCCTTTACTAGGACTACGACCATCAAGAGAGGTTCCACGGATTGGACAGACTGGTGCAAGGAAGTTGCTGCATTCATGAGGAACAAGTCTTGTATCAACTCTCTTATTCTAACTCCCACCCTTTAATAAAACCGAACCAAATTGGTTTGAAGTTCCCCATTGTATATACTGTGTGAAAATTTTGAGGGGAAGGGGTGAGCCACTGAAAAAAACGGCATACTGTTGTTTTATAAATTTTTGAAGGGGACATGTAGTGACTAGAAAAAAAATACATACTGCACAATATGCAAATTAACCACTAATGTACTAACTTCACAAAAAATAACACATGTACATTATAAATTGGGGGAGAGCAGATACAGTCAAGAAATGTCATGCTGTGCAATTGTGTTGTCACTTTTAATTAAAATGGATATTCTAGGGCGCAGTTGGCCATCCCAGTATCCGCAACTCTGCAAATCCACTGTTTGATGGTGTCACCTGGACCCTTCGGGGTTAGTTTTGTAAAATGGTAGTGGCGTTTTTCCCCCACACAACGTGTGGAAGGTTTTTTGGCTTTGCCACCCATTATGTAAAAAGTCAGACCAGCACGCGTTTACAATTAGTTAACTGAAGCCGTTCAGACCTCAGTTACCTAATTTTTTTTTTCGAGGGAGGCCAGTGTAAGGTATACACAAGATTCGATTCACAAGAATCGAACTTTTGAGTGAATTAAAGAAGCTGCTTTAGATATGCTAATTTCGGCATACGCGCTTAGTATAAATACCACGCAGCGTCATTAATAAAAAGGGGAGGTTGTTAAGGTTGAAAAGGTGTTATCCTGCGCTAGTGCTTAGCGGGCCAGAAGTTTACGTGGCAGTACTGCTGGTTTGACTTACTGTTCGTGAGTATAGAAAATATATTGTTCTTGAAAGCTGTATTTATATTCCGTACAAGTGTACGTATGCTTATTGCTGTAAAAGCCAATTATATGTGCAACGAATTCAATAAACATTGTTTCATGTATAAACTGGTGTGTTTCAAATTCAAATAGAGAGCCACTTCAAATTATATACACCCAGGTCTGGGTAGAAGTGATCGTAGATTCTCTATAGGTTACTTATATACATTCTTTAATAACTCAAAATTATAGCAAAATTATAAATTTTTTCTTCATCGCTCTTTATTGAATTCTTACTATAAAGAAGCATCAAGTATGTTTTTAATGTGAAAGCCTCATCGGCGACAATAAATCGATCGGCCACTATTTATAGGGTGCACCCATATTATTTATAGGGTCCACCCGCAACGATATGCACCTTGTGGGAACCAAACAACAACGGACGTGAATTCGTCACGACACGACACGTCAGCGTAGTGTGCACACACCGCCTGACGCTGACGTTTTCCCACGTCAGCTGACGTTGCGGTCAGCGCGTGTCAACACGTCACGTCAGCGTAGTCTGAATGCAGCTTTATTCGGTTACTGTCATCACAAAACATCAGAGTTGATTTTTACCGTTGATTCCGGCGCACTACGGAATCCCAGGAAATGAACTCGAGAGCGGATTGGCAAAGAGAGGTGCTGCAGTTAAGGGGTCAGGTACCTTTTAAAAGCTAAGAAACTTGACAAAGATATCCCTATTTTACCACGTTTTTATTAACTCGCTTTCTTGTTTGTTTGTTTGTCCAGTAAAAATCTTGCAATCCATTTTTAACTAACTTCCCGACTAGCTAGACATTTGAAACTTTTAGAATAGCTCAAAACACGATGACAATGGATTCTTTTAATACGTTTAGCCGAAAAAATCCGCAAGGTTGCACTTCTTACCATGCTTTTATTAACTCGTTTTCTTGTTTGTTTGTTTGTCCAGTAAAAATCTTGCAATCCATTTTTAACTAACTTCCCGACTATCTAGACATTTGAAACTTTTAGAATAGCTCAAAACGCGATGACAATGGATTCTTTTAATACTCTTAGCCGAAAAAATCCGCAAGGTG
The DNA here is from genome assembly GCA_907164885.2 of Dolomedes plantarius. Taxonomy (NCBI): domain Eukaryota; kingdom Metazoa; phylum Arthropoda; class Arachnida; order Araneae; family Dolomedidae; genus Dolomedes; species Dolomedes plantarius. The sequence goes on from OU015503.1 coordinate 2,920,758, forward strand.
GCACTTCTTACCATGCTTTTATTAACTCGTTTTCTTGTTTGTTTGTTTGTCCAGAAAAAATCTTGCAATCCATTTTTAACTAACTTCCCGACTAGCTAGACATTTGAAACTTTTAGAATAGCTCAAAACGCGATGACAATGGATTCTTTTAATACTTTTAGCCGAAAAAATCCGCAAGGTGGTATTTCTTACCATGTTTTTATTAACCCGCTATCTTGTTTGTCCAGTACAAATCTTGCAATCGATTTTTAACTAACTTCCCGACTAGCTAGACATTTGAAACTTTTAGAATAGCTCAGAACACGATGACAATGCATTCTTTTAATACTTTTAACCCAAAAAAATCCGCAAGGTGGCGCTTCGATCGAATTCAATGCGTGCACTTTTGCGTAGCGGCGTTTGACAATTTTGAAAAAAGAATACATATGAATTTAGTTTTTTTACAAAAATATTGTGCGAATTTTTTTTAAAAATTATAAAAGTTACCAGTTTATAAAGTCTGTGGATAGTGGAAACGACTAAAAAGTGACTAAAATTAAATAAAAGAGAGTGAAAAAGAATAATTAAGTGAAGGTTTGTGCAATTAAGAGAGAAAAGGAGAGAAAAATAGTCAAGTTTATAATATTCAACAGAAAATTTAAAAACGTGGGATATAAAAAGTTCTTTTTATCTTGTAATTATTAAATCATCAGTAGTTATGGAAATATTTTATTCGGGAATATGAAAATTTTACTGGGAGTTAAACACACTTTCTTCTTCATAAATATGACTCCTAATTTTTTCTAGCTTGAAGATAAATTTTTTAATTTTTTAAAATTTCAACCATTTTTTTTTCAATGTTATGTCATTGCGCGTAGACTTGCGTGCGTACATTAATGAATATACATATTCTTTTAATTTTAAAATTAAGTTGTATAATATATCTTTAAAATGACGAACACTGAAATCAAAATTCTTAGTTCTTCATAGAAAAAAAAATTTTTAATTTTTTTTAAATTTCAGAAATTATTTTTGATAAATTTTACTTTAATTAAAATTTTTAGGTAGGAATGACATAATTGTTCGTCATTTTAATGATACATGTTTATATTGAAAGTGTATAAAATTTCATGGTATTCTAGCCAACTGCTCCGGTGATATCATGTGCGCAATGGCATAACAATGAAAAAACAATGGTTAAAATTTTAAGGGGGCACACTTCCTTTGACTACACTGAAATGACCGTAAACATGATCAAATTCGAGCTACTGAAACTCCAATAATATTAATATATATGTAAATTTTCTGTTTTATATCATAATTATAATTCTTCAGTTATATTTTATACAAAAATAGAACTTGTAAATCCATAAATAATTTTTAGATTTTATTTTTAAATGTACACATTACAAAAAAGGGAAAAAAATCATTAGATGTTTCACGCATCATAAAATTAAGAAATATGCATACAGAAACTATTTTGGTCAAATTAAATTAATAATATACTCAAGTTTAATGTAAATCCAAAAACTATACAAAAAACATAGTTTAAATTGAAAAATTTACATAAAATTTAAAAAAAATTGAAATTTAGCAATTTTTAAAAACATTTTCAAGTGTAAAAAAATTTCTAAAAATTTTATTTTTTTGGTTTTAGTATAAAAAGAAGCTTAAAATACAAATCTGATAAAAATTTTGTGTGTCTAGCACACATAGTTTGGGAGTAACAGTGCGCGAAATCCAAAAATTTACATATTTGAGAAAACTGAAGTTAAAGTTGGAATATACACATGGCCATGACCACAGAGTGAGCTTTACATAAACTCTCATAACTCAAGAAATAATCCGAATTTTTTATGCGGTTTTTTGCATATTGTTCAAAAATGTCCCCAAAATCAGAATATAGCAAAAATCAAAAAATCGATTCTTTTGAAGTTTTAAAGGTGGTGCGCCCTCTTAAACAATAAAAAAATTTGTCTTCAAGCTAAAAAAAAATAAGAGCCATATTAAGAAGAAAGAGTGTTTAACCCACAGAAAAATTTTCAAATTTTTTAATAAATCATTTCAGTAATTACTGATGATTGAATATAGGGATATGTTTGTCAAGTCTCTTGGTATTTAAAAGGTACCTCGGCCGATCTCATATAATTCCATAAGACTATTTCGTCACCTGAATGCAAGAACTAGGCAACTCAAAAAAATTATTTTTGAGATATATGGCTATTTATAGCTAAATAACTTAATAATTGAATGCAGTAGCTAGACAACTCACCTTGCTGCTAACCTAATTCCATCTGTTAACTAGTGTAATAATTAGACAAACAGAACGACGAGTATTTTCTCACTGAAATAAGTAGACATTTGAGATCTTCAAGAACTTGAAAAATCGAGTTACCTAGTTCTTGCAATCAGGTGACGATTTATCCCGAAGAAATTGAAAGTCCTATTTTATCAAGAATTAATTGACAGAAATACTGATAAGTTATGGGTTGTTGATAGCGCATACATCCCAGATTTTCCAAGGAAAGATTCGGTAGTGATCCGGCTTTCATCTGGTCACGGCTAAAAATTTGAGCCGCTTGAAAATTCTAAAGAGTCTTTTTTGCACTATTTGTGGTAAACCACAAGTTATGGACATTCCCCACCTCCATACCTGTGAGACACTGATCTCTGTAGCTGATACTGGGAGGCAACAGCATTGAGCAATTCATACGTTCCTGTTTCCTTCTTCGCTTTAGCCGGGCGATAGACGAATTACTAGGACGCTGGCTTTCGGTACCAGAGTCTGTGGATTCAAGTCCCACTGTACAGCATTGAGCAATTCATACGTTCCTGTTTCCTTCTTCGCTTTAGTCGGGCGATAGACGAATTACTAGGACGCTGGCTTTCGGTACCAGAGTCTGTGGATTCAAGTCCCACTGTACAGCATTAGCAATTCATACGTTTCTGTTTCCTTCTTCGCTTTAGCCGGGCGATAGACGAATTACTTGGACGCTGGCTTTCGGTACCAGAGTCTGTGGATTCAAGTCCCACCGTACAGCATTGAGCAATTCATACGTTCCTGTTTCCTTCTTCGCTTTAGCCGGGCGATAGACGAATTACTAGGACGCTGGCTTTCGGTACCAGAGTCTGTGGATTCAAGTCCCACTGTACAGCATTAGCAATTCATACGTTTCTGTTTCCTTCTTCGCTTTAGCCGGGCGATAGACGAATTACTTGGACGCTGGCTTTCGGTACCAGAGTCTGTGGATTCAAGTCCCACCGTACAGCATTGAGCAATTCATACGTTCCTGTTTCCTTCTTCGCTTTAGCCGGGCGATAGACGAATTACTAGGACGCTGGCTTTCGGTACCAGAGTCTGTGGATTCGAGTCCCAGTGTTGGCATGGATGTTTGTAGCCGTTCGGAATTGGCATTGATCTGTAGGTCCCGGTCTAATTAGTCCTCGTGTAGGAAAAAAAATGACCGCAGTTCTCTCAACCAAACCAAACCTTCTTCTTCTTGTCTGTTTTCTTGCACTTTTTTTCTTGTTGTTTTTGTTTATTGTTTGCCATTGGAAAAAAATATTTTGTGTTCTTAAGGTATCCGACTACGTTTAAAACATCGATTTTGACGAAAATTACAAAATTGTTTTTATTCCTTTTTTTTAAAGATTGTAAATTTATGTTTCGAAATTTGCTTTAATTTTTTTCGATACGATCATTAGAGATGAAATGAGAGCGATTTAAAGATCGGCAGAAGCTATGCATTTCAATACAAGTTGAAAACTTTAATCGTGTTTTCTGAAGAACTTATTTTTCATCAAAAATGTAAATGACTCTTGTGATAACTCAAAATCTAACCATATGTCTATCAAATTTTTTACGTATGTTTTTCATAATACTAAGAATTTAATGGACTACAGATTTGGTTCTAGGTATATTATTTGTTGATTTACAGTTGCATTTATAAAAAATCTCATGGAAAATTACTGAAATTTTACATGTAATTGCATATAATGACCTGTATTTTTTTTTAGATTTTGAGATATCGATTAGCTTGTAGTTCATTACACTTAGAAGGTACTTACGTACATATGACAAAAAAAAGTTAATGTTACCTGCATAATTTGTTTTTAGGCTAGAACAGTTTTTGTAAAAATTTGCTAAATTTCGTCCCAATTTCCTCAATTTTGAAAATATTTGCATAGTTAATGTCTTTTTTTTCATCATTTTCGCGTTTTGGTGTTATATTCCTTCTAAAAATAAAATAGAAATGTTCGCAAGTACAGTTTTTCAAAAAAAAAGGTCTCCGAACGTAGTTGGATACTTTAAAATATGTGATCGTCCGTTTTACATGTATTGTATATGTGTTTTGTGCCAAGATACCCTTTGTAATAAAGTCCATGTCCAGCTAGCCGGAAGCCGTTATTAACTACCATTTGGACATTTGCCGCAATATCAAATTTTTGTACGCAATCGCCAGCCAACTTAGGAACCGTTCTGACGGACATTATTCCTACAGAAATCTAATGCACACAATAGTGATGTTATATTGACCCAATATTTTTTTTGCTGCCGCGACAAATGATTATCCCAGCATTGCTATAGCATTCCTTAGTAAAAAGGCTCGTTAGATTCCAGTATATGCAGTATCAATTTTTCCTTAAAAGAGTTCCAATGGCAAATATATATAAAATCATTGAAAGGAAATTGTTTTTCGTAAACGCTAATTCAGGAACAGTTCTGGTGGAAGATATTCCATCAGAAATCTAATACACACAATAGTGATGATATATTGAGCCAATATTTTTTACTGCCGCAACAAAAATTATTACCACAGTATTTCCACAGCATTCCAGAGTTAAAAGGCTCGTCAAATTCGAATAAATGGGGAGTTTAGTTTTAATTGGAATGCTCCCAATTTCCAATATATAAAAATATTGAGGGAAAAATTTTGCGCAAAAACCAGCCAATTTAGGAACAGTTCTGGCGGACATTATTCCATTACAACTCTAATATAAACAATAGTGGTATTATATTAACCCAATATTTTTTTTACTACCGTAGCGAATTATTACCACAGTATTGTCATAACATTCCTGAGCAGAAAGGCTCGTTAAATTCGAGTAAATGCAGTATATGTTTTCCAATAGAATGATTCCAGAGGACAATATGCAAAGATATTATTGAAAGGAAATTTTTCACGCAAACGCCAGCCAATTTAGGAACAGTTTTGGCGGACATTATTCCTTCAGAAAACTAATAAACACAATACTGATATTGTATTGACCCAATATTTTTTTTTACTACCGTAGCTTATTATTACCATAATATTGTCATAGCATTTCTCGGGATAAAGGCTCTTTAAATTCGAATAAATGAAGTATCTGTCTTCCATTAGAATGCTTCCAATGACCAATATATAAAAATATTGAGGGAAAAAATTTTACGCAAACGTCAGCCAATTTCTGAACCTTTCTAGCTGAAATTGCTCCTTCAGAAATCTAATACACACAATTGGGATGTTATATTGACCAATATATTTTTACTACCGTAGCTAATTATTACCACAGTATTGTCATAACATTCCTGGGCAAAAAGGCTAGTGAAATTCAATTAAATACAGTATCTGTTTTCTTTTAGGAGGCTTCCAATGACCAATATATAAAAATATTGAGGAAAAATTTTTTACGCAAATGTCATCCAATTTCGGAACAGTTCTAGCAAAAATTGTTTCTACAGAAATATAATACACACAATAGGGGTATTGAAAATATTTTTTTACTACCGTAGCTAATTATTACCACATTATATTGTCATAACATTCCTGAGCAAAAAGGCTTGTTAAATTCGAGTAAATGCAGCATCTGTTTTCCTTGAGGATGCTTCCAATGACCAATATATAAAAATATTGAAGAAAATATTTTACGCAAACGTCAGCCAATTTCGGAACAGATCTGGCGAAAATTATTCTTTCAGAAATCTAATAGACACAATAGGGGTATTGAAAATATTTTTTTACTACCGTAGCTAATTATTACCACATTATATTGTCATAACATTCCTGAGCAAAAAGGCTTGTTAAATTCGAGTAAATGCAGCATCTGTTTTCCTTGAGGATGCTTCCAATGACCAATATATAAAAATATTGAAGAAAATATTTTACGCAAACGTCAGCCAATTTCGGAACAGATCTGGCGAAAATTATTCTTTCAGAAATCTAATAGACACAATAGGAATGTTATACTGACCAATATTTTTTACTACCGTAGCTAATTATTACCACAGTATATTGTCATAACATTCCTGAGCAAAAAGTCTAGTTAAATTCGAGTAAATGCAGTATCTGTTTTCCTCGAGGATGCTTCTAATGACCAATATATAAAAAAAATGAGGGAATTTTTTTTACGCAAACGTCAGCCAATTTCGGAACAGTTATAGCGAAAATTGTTCTTTCAGAAATCTATTATACACAATAGGGATGTTATATTGACCAATATTTTTTTACTACCGTAGCTAATTATTACCACAGTATTGAACATCCCTGAGCAAGAAGGCTAGTTAAATTCGAGTACGTGCAGCATCTGTTCTCCTTTAGGATACTTCCAAAGACCAATATATAAAAATATTGAAGAAAATTTTTTTACGCAAACGTCAGCCAATTTCGGATCAGATCTGGCGAAAATTATTCCTTCAGAAATCTAATAGACACAATAGGAATGTTATACTGACCAATATTTTTTTACTACCATAGCTAATTATTACTACAATATTTTCATAATATTTCTGAGCAGAAAGGCTCTTTAAATTCGAGTAAATTCAGTATCTTTTTTCCATTAAAATGATTCTAATCGCCAATATGCAAAGTAATTATTGAAAGAAATTTTTTTACACAAACGCCAGCCAATTTAGTAACAGTTCTGGCTGACATTATTCCATCGGAAAATTAATACACACAACAGTAATGTTATATTGACCCAATATTTTTTTTTGCTGCCGTAGCTAATTATTGTCCCCTGTCTGAAACGCGACATCTTGGGTCCTTTACTTTCTTTTCTTCTTACTACCGCCCGTCCCGAATGAACGAGATTCCTCTGAGGCCCCACCCTAATGATCTGACGCGAAAACTTCCTATATACGCTTTTTGAATTTTAATTTCTGATGCATCAGTGATGAATGTGGTTTCAAGGATCGACTAGTGTAGAGGAAAAGGGGGGTGGTCGAGACTTTTTTTTTTCTTTCTTGACTGATTTCGTTAAAATTTGTTTTCGACTGTTAAATATAGAAACTCGTGGTGTATTTTTCCCTCCTTATCTTTAATCATCTTGAAGAGGTATATTCGGTTTCAGTGAAAGTTACTAAACGTCTTATAATCAGTCATTCGAAAATAATTCTTTACTTGCTTGATTATCCTTATTTTGTAACTAGTCAGTGCAGGGTCGGCTCCAGTCCAGAGTTGTTTTTTTTTTGGGGGGGGGGGCGACGTCGGCTCTTAGGGTTATATATATATATATATATATATATATATATATATATATATATATATATATATATATATATATATATATATATATATATATACATGTATATATATATATATATATATATATATGACGGGCGCTGGATTAACACCCGTTATAATAAATATACCTGCAGTCATCGTGTCCATTAACTTGGTTGGCGAGTGGAAGGCACTTTGCTAAAATAAACAGTCCATAATCCAAGTCAATAAATTTATTCCTTTCTTGAGAGAACCACGCTCAAAGTCTGTATCCTAACATCACCATTTTCAAAAACTCCGAGGCGCCGAGCAGCACGCCCGTTGGCAACGACTCTCCAGCCCAATCTGCCACTACTTCTATATTCTCCTCAGAGCGGTCCTCCCCTATCGTGCATGCCCAAAACACCACATGGAAACTTCCAGAATCGTCTTTTGTTCATGTCAGGAATATCTTCGCGCGCTAAACCTGTACATCCAAAATAGATTCTCTCGATGGAACTTCAATTTACTTTCGCGAATCGAGGTCACTTCCCGAAACGGGGAAAAACCCTTTTTCCAACGCGTTTTGACAATGATTTTAATGTTAAGTTTTGCTATTCTAAAGCCCCCTGTAATTTTCTCAATTAATGTTTTGACACACACACACACACACATATATATATATATATATAAGAAATAAACGTCGTCTCATTTTAAATTTAAACTCATTTAGTATTAGGTCTACGATTATATAATTTTAGGCTATGAAAAATAACACGCCGGACTTATTTTGGGAGGGGCAATTGCCCCTACTACCCCCCCCACCCCCCACCCCCCCACCCCTTGAAGCCGCCATTGAGTCAATCTCTGGTGCTAGAATTGATGCCTCTGCTCTTTCGATTTGTAAATCTGGGGTGTAAAAGATTATTTTCGGTTGAGAAACGAGGAGGTTGAATGCAGGGTGATCAAAACGTCTTGCTCATAAAAAAAGGGAAACAATTTAATCCATCAGTGAGACTTTAAACCTCTTTATATACGCACATTGTTTAATTTTTTATTCAACAAATGAGTCTTCATGTGTTGTTGTCGTGGCTTATTCCCCTTGACCGACAGTATATCAGATCAAGTCCATAAAGGCTATTGGGCAGAGTAGTGCGGCTGCGGTTTTGAATAGTACCACAACGGTTGGAGTCCGACTCGGCTAAAGGACCGGTCCCATAATTTTGAACCGAGCCAAGTGGCGAGACCAATACACTTGACCCCACACCTCCAGAGGCAAATTTTGAGAACTTGGATGACACTGCAGCCACGACAGATTTTTCGTGCACCAGCCGCCATTAGCGTACACGGTGGTAGATTTGTCAGTGACAGGCATCGAACCAGAGACGTTTATATCACTGGCTCGCTGCATTTGCCAACAGGGCCCCCCCCCCCCCCCCCACGCGTCTTCATGTAGAGATCATAAACATGCATAAAAATATGGATAAATAATATATAAATTATACGGATAAATAATATCAAAATATTCATACTGATAAACATGCATAAAATACTGACAAATTCGAAATTTTGTTATAAATAAATCTTAAATTCATAATTTTGATACATCGGCTGAATCAATAGTTCTATATGCACACATATTCCTCTCTTGTGAATTAAATAATTTGTCTTGACGATTTACGAAAATACAATTTATAAAATTTCTAATCTCTTGAAAGAAATAAAGAATTAATTTTGCGGGGTAACTGCTGTCCAAGGGAATTTTTTTTCAAAGTTTCTTACTCTCAATGAAAAATCCTAAATACGGTTTAATAAATATAGAACAAAGAGCCTGAGTACAAAGTTTCCTAACGTGCAACACTTTCTCAATAAATAAATAAATATATATTTATATATATTTATCTCGTACTCGTTCTTCACACCCATTTTATATACCATGTAGTCCGAACTCCTCATAGATTTACAACTGCAGTCGGCTCCTGACATCTTCCATCTTCTTCTACCAGCAGTCAGGATTTTGACACGATTAGCCAGAAACCAGTCTAGTTGATTTTTCTGAATATCTTTATTAACTCATAATTAATTACTCAGCTCCACATCCTAATAATTATTTCCATCCCTTTCCAAAATGCGTGCCCGTCAAGCGGGACGTCTTTCCCAGTCGATCATCCCATTGTCTCTGAAGATTTCAACCCTTTGCGTTCCGCTTCCAACTTACTACGCATCTCCTACGGTCAGATTACGTATACACCGAAGATGAGGCCCAGGCGGTGTTACGCTGTCAATCAAATCCAACCCTGTAATCTATTTTCACCGCGATGTTTTTTTCCCGATATCTCGTAAATTAATAGTATTTAAATTGTTAATTCCTATCTTTTCTAAGCAAAACCCCTGTTTAAAAGATTCTTAATGTTTTGACATATATATATATAATACTGAAGAGCCAAAAAACGGAAATATGTAACCAATCAGCGTAGCGCATGCTGTCGGCAGAGCCTAAATAAGACAACAAGTGTCTGGCGATGCTGTCAGATCGGTTCATGCTGCTACAATGACAGGTTATCACGATTTATGTGATTTTGAAAGGGGCTTTATAGTCGGCGCACGAGAGCTGGGACATAGCAACTCCGAAGTAGCGGGGTGCAGTTTGAATTTTCGAGCACGACTGTTTCACGAGAGTACCGTGAATATCAAGTATCCGGTAAAAAATCAAATCTCCGACAGCAGTGCGGCCGGAAAAAGACCTTGAAAGAACGAGGCCGTCGGTGACCGACGAGAATCCTTTAGCGATATAGGCGTTCAACACTTCCTCACACTGCTGAGGATTTCAATGCTGGGGCATCCACGAGTGTCAGCGTGCGATCTGTTCAACGGACCGTCGTTGACATGGGTTTTCGGAGCCACAGGCCCACTCGTGTACCACTGTTGACTGCACGACACAAAGCTTTGCTCCTTGCCTGGACCCGTCAACACCTCCATTGGACTGTTGATGAGTGGAAACACGTTGCCTGGTCTGACAAGTCTCGTTTCCAATTGTATAGGACGGAAGGACGTGTACGGGTATGGAAACAAACTCATGAATCCATCGACCGTACGTGGCAGCAGGGTACTGTTCAAGCTGGTGGAGCCTATTTGATGGTATGGGGCGTGTGCAGTGGGCCTGGTATGGGACCCCTGATACGATCTAGAGACTACTCTGACTGGTGACGGGTACATAAGCATCCTGTCAGATCATCTACACCCATTTATGTCTATTGTGTATTCCGGCTGACATGGACAATTCCAGCAGGACTTTGCGACACCCCACAGATCGAGACTTGCTACCAAATGGCTCCAGGATCACTCTTCTAAATTTAGACACTTCCATTGTCCACCTAATCCCCTGATATGAACATTATTGAGCATATCTGGGATGCCTTGCAACGTGCTGTTCAGAAGATATAAATGGAGAGAGACAGAGAGAGAGAGTACCTAGTAAAGGCGATAACAACTAAAAAGGTGATAAAAAGTCAAATCTAAATGGTGATAAAATCAGTCCAATATAAATGACATAAGAACAATGATATAAGACAGTGAAACAAAACATACTAAATCATTAGTTTTATAAAAACTAGACGTATAACACAGTGCTAGAACAATACAACAGTACAGTTACTAAAGTTAAAAAACTATAGTTATTGTAGTTTTACAATAAGTTTGAACTAATAGTATAAATTACAATATACTACAGTTATTTTATTATATTATAAACTACAATAGTACAGATAACAATAACAGTAATAAAAATACTATAGTTATTGTAAATAAATAATACTACATGAAAAAATACTACAATTATTGTAGTTTTTATATGCAAGAAGTGTGATAAAAGCTCTCGTACTATGGTAATAGAAACAGTGAAAGTTAAAAAGAAAACCTCTGGAAGAAGTGGGGGTTCACCAATCAGTAAACAGTCAGGCATTAGACATCAATAAAGAAATAATAAATAATAATTACAAGATAAAAAGAACTTTTTATATACCACGTTTTTAAATTTTCTGTTGAATCATATAAACTTGACTATTTTTCTCTACTTTTCTCTCTTAATTGCACAAACCTACACTTAATTCTTCTTTTTCACTCTCTTTTATTTAATTTTAATCACTTTTTAGTCGTTTCCACTATCCACAGACTTTATAAACTGCTAACTTTTATAATTTTTTTAAATTTTTCGCACAATATGTTTGTAAACAAAGTAATTTCACATGTATTCTGTTTTCAAAATCGTCAAACGCCGTTACGCAAAAATGCATTGAATCCATCGAAGCGCCACCTTGCGGATTTTTTCGGCTAAAAGTATTAAAAGAATGCATTGTCATCGTGTTCTGAGCTATTCTAAAAGTTTCAAAAGTCTAGCTAGTCGGGAAGTTAGTTAAAAATCGATTGAAAGATTTGTACTGGACAAACAAGAAAGCGAGTTAATAAAAACGTGGTAAAATTGACAGGTTATACCAACGGATAAAAGCCAGTACATTTTAGAAACCTTGAAACAGCATGGTGAGCCGTTTCACCTAAAAGGTCGATTAAAGAGAGCCATAGATAATATTAAGTTATAGAAGAACATATTTCAAAAATAAAATAAAATGATCCTTTTAAGGACTATGATATTTTTAATACAATAAAAATACCTTTTGTCACCTTTTTAAATGACTGTTTTGTGGATCACAAAAATTTTACACTATCCCTAAGTATATTTTGTCGATCATTTCACTCTTAAATTTATGCTTAAAATAAAAGTTTGTAATATGTGATTGTTGGTAAAGTGGGATTTACAAACTTTTAAAAATAGAATTTTGCAATTTGTGATTGTTTGTAAAGTGGGATTTACAAACTTTTAAAAATAAAAGTTTGTAAATCCCACTTTCTTTTTTTTTTGTCTCATAAATTTATTTTATCAACAACATCGTCAACATTGTTTTCAACAACTTTTATTAACTTCATTTTATATGAAAATTTTGAATATCAAACATATTAGTTTTGCTTGCACAATTAACACCTTGTGGACTGTATTTAAATAATTCGATTTAAAACTAAAAATTCATTCTTGACAAGTTTTATATAAACAAATCCTAAGGTAGAAGTTTTTTTTTCCCAAAACATCAAAGCTTTCTTGTTCTATTTTAACAAATAATCCGTCTCCTTCATTTTTACCATGTTTTTATTAACCCGCTATCTTGTTTGTCCAGTAAAAATCTTGCAATCGATTTTTAACTAACTTCCCGACTAGCTAGACATTTGAAACTTTTAGAATAGCTCAGATCACGATGACAAATCATTCTTTAAATACTTTTAGCCGAAAAAATCCGCAAGGTGGAGCTTCGATCGGAATCAATGTTTGAACTTTTGAGTAACGGCGTTTGACGATTTTGAAAACAGAATACATGTGAATTTAGTTTGTTTACAAAAATATTGTGCGAAAAATTTTAAAAAATTATAAAAGTTAGCAGTTTATAAAGTCTGTGGATAGTGGAAATAACTAAAGTGATTAAAAATAAATAAAAGAAAGTGGAATAGAATAATTAAGTGAAGGTTTGTGCAATTAAGAGAGAAAAGGAGAGAAAAATAGTCAAGTTTATATGATTCAACAGAAAATTTAAAAACGTGGAATATAAAAAGTTCTTTTTATCTTGTAATTGTTTCTTTTCCGAAGTAAAGAGAGATTATATGGAAATTTTGAAAATAATTTTTTAAATCACATTTTTTCTCACAAAATTTTTTGACTCCATTTTAAATATTTCAATTTGAAACTATTTTCTTATATTTTTTTTTATTCAATGAAAATTTGGTACGCCAAAAATTTGCCGTGACCCTCTTATTATTATGAAGGGCACACGCTTATAATTAAAATTTTATTCACTCCATTTAAAATATTACAATTTGAAACCAGATTTTCATAAATTTTATTTTTTTTATTCACAAAAAATTTCATAATTTGAAAATTGTCCTTGACTCTCTTTTTATAAGGAAAAAGACATACTTATAATTAAAATTTGATTCCCTCCATTTAAAATATTTGAATTTGAAACCAGATTTTCATAAATTTTATTTTCTTCTTCACTAAAAATTTCATAATTTGAAATTTTTCATTGACTCTCAATTCATTTCTCATTTGATCTCTCATTTTGTAATGAAGAATACGCGCTTACAATTAAAATTTGATCAACTCCATTTAAAATGTTTCAATTTTAAACCAGATTTTCATAAATTTTATTTTCTTCACTGAAAATTTCAAAATTTGAAATTTTTCCTTGACTTTCTTTTTATAATGAAGATCACACGCTTACAATTAAAATTTGATTCCCTCCATTTAAAATATTTCAATTTAAAACCAGATTTTCATAAATTTTGTTTTCTTTTTCACTGAAAATTTCCTAATTTGAAAATTGTCCTGGACTCTCTTTTTATAGTGAAAAATACGCACTTACGATTAAAATTTGATTAGCTTCATTTAAAATGTTTCAATTTGAAACCAGATTTTCATAAATTTTGTTTTCTTCTTCACGGAAAATTTCCTAATTTGAAAATTGTCCTTGACTCTCTTTTTATAGTGAAGAATACGCGCTTACAATTAAAATTTGATTAACTCCATTTAAAATGTTTCAATTTGAAACCAAAATTTCATAAATTTTATTTTTTTATTCACTGAAAATTTCGTATTTTTAAAATTTTCCTTGAATCTCTTTTCAATGAAGGCTACGCTCTTTCTAATACTATTACAAACATTCATCAAAATATTAATTTTATCATTTTTAAATGAAGCATTTTGAAGGTCACGTTTCTTTTAGCCTCTATCTTTAAAAAGCATCAGATGAAGAAGTGTGTGTTACGTAAAGTAAAATTACATTTCACTTTCCGCATGTGTATAAAATAACAAACATTTCTGCCCCATCGAATAACCTCTGGCTTCGAACATCAGACAGGGGTCCATGTAGGGCAGAGACACTTGTGTATCACGCCGTCAGGTCGAGACCTCTCAACCCCTCTCTACTCTCCAGCGAGAGAGAATTCCGTGGCGCCACGCGCACCCACTTTCGCCGCGCACTGTTGACAACATTTTCACGTAAGCCGTGGGGAGAAAATGGAGCCGGAGAGCGGCGGTTTGGCAGAATGACACGAAACGAGATAACGTAAATCGTGCGTAGGATGTCTGTTTGCCGGCTGAAATTGTGATTATGTGATCTATGGTTATGATTCGTATGACAGCGAATGTGACCTAGGAGTTTTTTTTTTTTTTTTAAGCACTTCCGCCGCAACCAGATATTCGCTGCAGGTAGTGGTAAAAAAATTCGGAGTTTTACCCTAAAGTCTTTGAAAGTGGAATTTCTAGTCAGTGAAAGTAATCAATGGGGGTGTAATAGATGTTGGTTAAGGGTAAAGTTTTTATTTTATTTTTTTCTAATTCCAGTACAAAAAAAAACCTGGGGCAAAGTCCTTAGGTTGTTGTTTGCCGATGCGGGGTAATTCTCAGTGATGAAAATCACGATTTTAAGCTGCTGTTTACTAACTCGATTGGATTAGCTCACCTCAGTGTTAACATACGGAGAAAATTTGTCTATGATTTACAACTACATTAATGGTGATAATCCAATAAATAAATTACAAGATGAAAAGAACTTTTTATATACCACGTTTTTAAATTTTCTGTTGAATGATATAAACTTGACTATTTTTCTCTCCTTTTCTCTCTTGATTGTACAAACCTTCACTTAATTACTTTTTTCACTTTCTTTTATTTAATTTTAATCAATTTTTAGTCGTTTTCACTATCCGTAGACTTTATAAACTGCTAACTTTTATAAATTTTAAAATTTTTCGCACAATATTTCTGTAAAAAAAAACTAAATTCACATGTATTCTGTTTTCAAAATCGTCAAACGCCGTTACGCAAAATTGCAAGCACTGAATTCGATCAAAGCGCCACCTTGCGGATTTTTTGGCTAAAAGTATTAAAAGAATGCATTGTCATCGTGTTCTGAGCTATTCTAAAAGTTTCAAATGTCTAGCTAGTCGGGAAGTTAGTTAAAAATCGATTGCAAGATTTGTACTGGATAAACAAGAAAGCGAGTTAATAAAAACGTGGTAAAAATAGTATTTCCAAATAGGCTGAACTTTTCTGCTGCTTGCAATAGGATTCATTTTATAAATGTCGTCCACCAAAGGAGTTCATGAGCAATTGAAACACACTATACCCAATTTCTTCCCCGAATAATGTAAATTTTAAAATATTACTTGCATTTCTTTAAAAAAAGTGAAAAATGCCCCAAGATGTAAAATTTCTTTCTCTATTACGGAGTACAATTTTTCATTTTAATCTTTCAATCCAAGTTGGCAATCCTTGGACACATTATCTCCATAAGTTAACACTGATGTGAGCGAATCCAATAGGATTAGTACACAGCTACCTTAACATCTAGAATCGTTGGTTAGTATCAGTGTAGGCACCGTATATGTGAACCAACAACCAAGTGTGCTCTGGTGCCACCTCAATATGACTGAGAAACCCCAGGGGTGACATCTGTGGTAAAAGTAAATCAGAATTCTTCATCATTGAATTCGCATACTCAAAGATTTTATTTTCATCATCAACTAGCTAAACACCCGCTCTTCGCTACGGAGTACATTCAAATTAAATACAACGGTCAATGTATGCAAGCAAGAAAATAATTCTTTACTTGCTTGATTATCCTTATTTTGTAACTAGTCAGTGCAGGGTCGGCTCCAGTCCAGAGTTGTTTTTTTTTTGGGGGGGGGGCGACGTCGGCTCTTAGGGTTATATATATATATATATATATATATATATATATATATATATATATATATATATATATATATATATATATATATATATACATGTATATATATATATATATATATATATATATGACGGGCGCTGGATTAACACCCGTTATAATAAATATACCTGCAGTCATCGTGTCCATTAACTTGGTTGGCGAGTGGAAGGCACTTTGCTAAAATAAACAGTCCATAATCCAAGTCAATAAATTTATTCCTTTCTTGAGAGAACCACGCTCAAAGTCTGTATCCTAACATCACCATTTTCAAAAACTCCGAGGCGCCGAGCAGCACGCCCGTTGGCAACGACTCTCCAGCCCAATCTGCCACTACTTCTATATTCTCCTCAGAGCGGTCCTCCCCTATCGTGCATGCCCAAAACACCACATGGAAACTTCCAGAATCGTCTTTTGTTCATGTCAGGAATATCTTCGCGCGCTAAACCTGTACATCCAAAATAGATTCTCTCGATGGAACTTCAATTTACTTTCGCGAATCGAGGTCACTTCCCGAAACGGGGAAAAACCCTTTTTCCAACGCGTTTTGACAATGATTTTAATGTTAAGTTTTGCTATTCTAAAGCCCCCTGTAATTTTCTCAATTAATGTTTTGACACACACACACACACACATATATATATATATATATAAGAAATAAACGTCGTCTCATTTTAAATTTAAACTCATTTAGTATTAGGTCTACGATTATATAATTTTAGGCTATGAAAAATAACACGCCGGACTTATTTTGGGAGGGGCAATTGCCCCTACTACCCCCCCCCACCCCCCACCCCCCCACCCCTTGAAGCCGCCATTGAGTCAATCTCTGGTGCTAGAATTGATGCCTCTGCTCTTTCGATTTGTAAATCTGGGGTGTAAAAGATTATTTTCGGTTGAGAAACGAGGAGGTTGAATGCAGGGTGATCAAAACGTCTTGCTCATAAAAAAAGGGAAACAATTTAATCCATCAGTGAGACTTTAAACCTCTTTATATACGCACATTGTTTAATTTTTTATTCAACAAATGAGTCTTCATGTGTTGTTGTCGTGGCTTATTCCCCTTGACCGACAGTATATCAGATCAAGTCCATAAAGGCTATTGGGCAGAGTAGTGCGGCTGCGGTTTTGAATAGTACCACAACGGTTGGAGTCCGACTCGGCTAAAGGACCGGTCCCATAATTTTGAACCGAGCCAAGTGGCGAGACCAATACACTTGACCCCACACCTCCAGAGGCAAATTTTGAGAACTTGGATGACACTGCAGCCACGACAGATTTTTCGTGCACCAGCCGCCATTAGCGTACACGGTGGTAGATTTGTCAGTGACAGGCATCGAACCAGAGACGTTTATATCACTGGCTCGCTGCATTTGCCAACAGGGTCACCCCCCCCCCACGCGTCTTCATGTAGAGATCATAAACATGCATAAAAATATGGATAAATAATATATAAATTATACGGATAAATAATATCAAAATATTCATACTGATAAACATGCATAAAATACTGACAAATTCGAAATTTTGTTATAAATAAATCTTAAATTCATAATTTTGATACATCGGCTGAATCAATAGTTCTATATGCACACATATTCCTCTCTTGTGAATTAAATAATTTGTCTTGACGATTTACGAAAATACAATTTATAAAATTTCTAATCTCTTGAAAGAAATAAAGAATTAATTTTTTCGGGGTAACTGCTGTCCAAGGGAATTTTTTTTCAAAGTTTCTTACTCTCAATGAAAAATCCTAAATACGGTTTAATAAATATAGAACAAAGAGCCTGAGTACAAAGTTTCCTAACGTGCAACACTTTCTCAATAAATAAATAAATATATATTTATATATATTTATCTCGTACTCGTTCTTCACACCCATTTTATATACCATGTAGTCCGAACTCCTCATAGATTTACAACTGCAGTCGGCTCCTGACATCTTCCATCTTCTTCTACCAGCAGTCAGGATTTTGACACGATTAGCCAGAAACCAGTCTAGTTGATTTTTCTGAATATCTTTATTAACTCATAATTAATTACTCAGCTCCACATCCTAATAATTATTTCCATCCCTTTCCAAAATGCGTGCCCGTCAAGCGGGACGTCTTTCCCAGTCGATCATCCCATTGTCTCTGAAGATTTCAACCCTTTGCGTTCCGCTTCCAACTTACTACGCATCTCCTACGGTCAGATTACGTATACACCGAAGATGAGGCCCAGGCGGTGTTACGCTGTCAATCAAATCCAACCCTGTAATCTATTTTCTCCGCGATGTTTTTTTCCCGATATCTCGTAAATTAATAGTATTTAAATTGTTAATTCCTATCTTTTCTAAGCAAAACCCCTGTTTAAAAGATTCTTAATGTTTTGACATATATATATATAATACTGAAGAGCCAAAAAACGGAAATATGTAACCAATCAGCGTAGCGCATGCTGTCGGCAGAGCCTAAATAAGACAACAAGTGTCTGGCGATGCTATCAGATCGGTTCATGCTGCTACAATGACAGGTTATCACGATTTATGTGATTTTGAAAGGGGCTTTATAGTCGGCGCACGAGAGCTGGGACATAGCAACTCCGAAGTAGCGGGGTGCAGTTTGAATTTTCGAGCACGACTGTTTCACGAGAGTACCGTGAATATCAAGTATCCGGTAAAAAATCAAATCTCCGACAGCAGTGCGGCCGGAAAAAGACCTTGAAAGAACGAGGCCGTCGGTGACCGACGAGAATCCTTTAGCGATATAGGCGTTCAACACTTCCTCACACTGCTGAGGATTTCAATGCTGGGGCATCCACGAGTGTCAGCGTGCGATCTGTTCAACGGACCGTCGTTGACATGGGTTTTCGGAGCCACAGGCCCACTCGTGTACCACTGTTGACTGCACGACACAAAGCTTTGCTCCTTGCCTGGACCCGTCAACACCTCCATTGGACTGTTGATGAGTGGAAACACGTTGCCTGGTCTGACAAGTCTCGTTTCCAATTGTATAGGACGGAAGGACGTGTACGGGTATGGAAACAAACTCATGAATCCATCGACCGTACGTGGCAGCAGGGTACTGTTCAAGCTGGTGGAGCCTATTTGATGGTATGGGGCGTGTGCAGTGGGCCTGGTATGGGACCCCTGATACGATCTAGAGACTACTCTGACTGGTGACGGGTACATAAGCATCCTGTCAGATCATCTACACCCATTTATGTCTATTGTGTATTCCGGCTGACATGGACAATTCCAGCAGGACTTTGCGACACCCCACAGATCGAGACTTGCTACCAAATGGCTCCAGGATCACTCTTCTAAATTTAGACACTTCCATTGTCCACCTAATCCCCTGATATGAACATTATTGAGCATATCTGGGATGCCTTGCAACGTGCTGTTCAGAAGATATAAATGGAGAGAGACAGAGAGAGAGAGTACCTAGTAAAGGCGATAACAACTAAAAAGGTGATAAAAAGTCAAATCTAAATGGTGATAAAATCAGTCCAATATAAATGACATAAGAACAATGATATAAGACAGTGAAACAAAACATACTAAATCATTAGTTTTATAAAAACTAGACGTATAACACAGTGCTAGAACAATACAACAGTACAGTTACTAAAGTTAAAAAACTATAGTTATTGTAGTTTTACAATAAGTTTGAACTAATAGTATAAATTACAATATACTACAGTTATTTTATTATATTATAAACTACAATAGTACAGATAACAATAACAGTAATAAAAATACTATAGTTATTGTAAATAAATAATACTACATGAAAAAATACTACAATTATTGTAGTTTTTATATGCAAGAAGTGTGATAAAAGCTCTCGTACTATGGTAATAGAAACAGTGAAAGTTAAAAAGAAAACCTCTGGAAGAAGTGGGGGTTCACCAATCAGTAAACAGTCAGGCATTAGACATCAATAAAGAAATAATAAATAATAATTACAAGATAAAAAGAACTTTTTATATACCACGTTTTTAAATTTTCTGTTGAATCATATAAACTTGACTATTTTTCTCTACTTTTCTCTCTTAATTGCACAAACCTACACTTAATTCTTCTTTTTCACTCTCTTTTATTTAATTTTAATCACTTTTTAGTCGTTTCCACTATCCACAGACTTTATAAACTGCTAACTTTTATAATTTTTTTAAATTTTTCGCACAATATGTTTGTAAACAAAGTAATTTCACATGTATTCTGTTTTCAAAATCGTCAAACGCCGTTACGCAAAAATGCATTGAATCCATCGAAGCGCCACCTTGCGGATTTTTTCGGCTAAAAGTATTAAAAGAATGCATTGTCATCGTGTTCTGAGCTATTCTAAAAGTTTCAAAAGTCTAGCTAGTCGGGAAGTTAGTTAAAAATCGATTGAAAGATTTGTACTGGACAAACAAGAAAGCGAGTTAATAAAAACGTGGTAAAATTGACAGGTTATACCAACGGATAAAAGCCAGTACATTTTAGAAACCTTGAAACAGCATGGTGAGCCGTTTCACCTAAAAGGTCGATTAAAGAGAGCCATAGATAATATTAAGTTATAGAAGAACATATTTCAAAAATAAAATAAAATGATCCTTTTAAGGACTATGATATTTTTAATACAATAAAAATACCTTTTGTCACCTTTTTAAATGACTGTTTTGTGGATCACAAAAATTTTACACTATCCCTAAGTATATTTTGTCGATCATTTCACTCTTAAATTTATGCTTAAAATAAAAGTTTGTAATATGTGATTGTTGGTAAAGTGGGATTTACAAACTTTTAAAAATAGAATTTTGCAATTTGTGATTGTTTGTAAAGTGGGATTTACAAACTTTTAAAAATAAAAGTTTGTAAATCCCACTTTCTTTTTTTTTTGTCTCATAAATTTATTTTATCAACAACATCGTCAACATTGTTTTCAACAACTTTTATTAACTTCATTTTATATGAAAATTTTGAATATCAAACATATTAGTTTTGCTTGCACAATTAACACCTTGTGGACTGTATTTAAATAATTCGATTTAAAACTAAAAATTCATTCTTGACAAGTTTTATATAAACAAATCCTAAGGTAGAAGTTTTTTTTTCCCAAAACATCAAAGCTTTCTTGTTCTATTTTAACAAATAATCCGTCTCCTTCATTTTTACCATGTTTTTATTAACCCGCTATCTTGTTTGTCCAGTAAAAATCTTGCAATCGATTTTTAACTAACTTCCCGACTAGCTAGACATTTGAAACTTTTAGAATAGCTCAGATCACGATGACAAATCATTCTTTAAATACTTTTAGCCGAAAAAATCCGCAAGGTGGAGCTTCGATCGGAATCAATGTTTGAACTTTTGAGTAACGGCGTTTGACGATTTTGAAAACAGAATACATGTGAATTTAGTTTGTTTACAAAAATATTGTGCGAAAAATTTTAAAAAATTATAAAAGTTAGCAGTTTATAAAGTCTGTGGATAGTGGAAATAACTAAAGTGATTAAAAATAAATAAAAGAAAGTGGAATAGAATAATTAAGTGAAGGTTTGTGCAATTAAGAGAGAAAAGGAGAGAAAAATAGTCAAGTTTATATGATTCAACAGAAAATTTAAAAACGTGGAATATAAAAAGTTCTTTTTATCTTGTAATTGTTTCTTTTCCGAAGTAAAGAGAGATTATATGGAAATTTTGAAAATAATTTTTTAAATCACATTTTTTCTCACAAAATTTTTTTGACTCCATTTTAAATATTTCAATTTGAAACTATTTTCTTATATTTTTTTTTATTCAATGAAAATTTGGTACGCCAAAAATTTGCCGTGACCCTCTTATTATTATGAAGGGCACACGCTTATAATTAAAATTTTATTCACTCCATTTAAAATATTACAATTTGAAACCAGATTTTCATAAATTTTATTTTTTTTATTCACAAAAAATTTCATAATTTGAAAATTGTCCTTGACTCTCTTTTTATAAGGAAAAAGACATACTTATAATTAAAATTTGATTCCCTCCATTTAAAATATTTGAATTTGAAACCAGATTTTCATAAATTTTATTTTCTTCTTCACTAAAAATTTCATAATTTGAAATTTTTCATTGACTCTCAATTCATTTCTCATTTGATCTCTCATTTTGTAATGAAGAATACGCGCTTACAATTAAAATTTGATCAACTCCATTTAAAATGTTTCAATTTTAAACCAGATTTTCATAAATTTTATTTTCTTCACTGAAAATTTCAAAATTTGAAATTTTTCCTTGACTTTCTTTTATAATGAAGATCACACGCTTACAATTAAAATTTGATTCCCTCCATTTAAAATATTTCAATTTAAAACCAGATTTTCATAAATTTTGTTTTCTTTTTCACTGAAAATTTCCTAATTTGAAAATTGTCCTGGACTCTCTTTTTATAGTGAAAAATACGCACTTACGATTAAAATTTGATTAGCTTCATTTAAAATGTTTCAATTTGAAACCAGATTTTCATAAATTTTGTTTTCTTCTTCACGGAAAATTTCCTAATTTGAAAATTGTCCTTGACTCTCTTTTTATAGTGAAGAATACGCGCTTACAATTAAAATTTGATTAAC
Organism: Dolomedes plantarius; assembly: GCA_907164885.2. Taxonomy (NCBI): domain Eukaryota; kingdom Metazoa; phylum Arthropoda; class Arachnida; order Araneae; family Dolomedidae; genus Dolomedes; species Dolomedes plantarius. The sequence goes on from OU015503.1 coordinate 2,943,607, forward strand.
TCCATTTAAAATGTTTCAATTTGAAACCAAAATTTCATAAATTTTATTTTTTTATTCACTGAAAATTTCGTATTTTTAAAATTTTCCTTGAATCTCTTTTCAATGAAGGCTACGCTCTTTCTAATACTATTACAAACATTCATCAAAATATTAATTTTATCATTTTTAAATGAAGCATTTTGAAGGTCACGTTTCTTTTAGCCTCTATCTTTAAAAAGCATCAGATGAAGAAGTGTGTGTTACGTAAAGTAAAATTACATTTCACTTTCCGCATGTGTATAAAATAACAAACATTTCTGCCCCATCGAATAACCTCTGGCTTCGAACATCAGACAGGGGTCCATGTAGGGCAGAGACACTTGTGTATCACGCCGTCAGGTCGAGACCTCTCAACCCCTCTCTACTCTCCAGCGAGAGAGAATTCCGTGGCGCCACGCGCACCCACTTTCGCCGCGCACTGTTGACAACATTTTCACGTAAGCCGTGGGGAGAAAATGGAGCCGGAGAGCGGCGGTTTGGCAGAATGACACGAAACGAGATAACGTAAATCGTGCGTAGGATGTCTGTTTGCCGGCTGAAATTGTGATTATGTGATCTATGGTTATGATTCGTATGACAGCGAATGTGACCTAGGAGTTTTTTTTTTTTTTTAAGCACTTCCGCCGCAACCAGATATTCGCTGCAGGTAGTGGTAAAAAAATTCGGAGTTTTACCCTAAAGTCTTTGAAAGTGGAATTTCTAGTCAGTGAAAGTAATCAATGGGGGTGTAATAGATGTTGGTTAAGGGTAAAGTTTTTATTTTATTTTTTTCTAATTCCAGTACAAAAAAAAACCTGGGGCAAAGTCCTTAGGTTGTTGTTTGCCGATGCGGGGTAATTCTCAGTGATGAAAATCACAATTTTAAGCTGCTGTTTACTAACTCGATTGGATTAGCTCACCTCAGTGTTAACATACGGAGAAAATTTGTCTATGATTTACAACTACATTAATGGTGATAATCCAATAAATAAATTACAAGATGAAAAGAACTTTTTATATACCACGTTTTTAAATTTTCTGTTGAATGATATAAACTTGACTATTTTTCTCTCCTTTTCTCTCTTGATTGTACAAACCTTCACTTAATTACTTTTTTCACTTTCTTTTATTTAATTTTAATCACTTTTTAGTCGTTTTCACTATCCGTAGACTTTATAAACTGCTAACTTTTATAAATTTTAAAATTTTTCGCACAATATTTCTGTAAAAAAAAACTAAATTCACATGTATTCTGTTTTCAAAATCGTCAAACGCCGTTACGCAAAATTGCAAGCACTGAATTCGATCAAAGCGCCACCTTGCGGATTTTTTGGCTAAAAGTATTAAAAGAATGCATTGTCATCGTGTTCTGAGCTATTCTAAAAGTTTCAAATGTCTAGCTAGTCGGGAAGTTAGTTAAAAATCGATTGCAAGATTTGTACTGGATAAACAAGAAAGCGAGTTAATAAAAACGTGGTAAAAATAGTATTTCCAAATAGCCTGAACTTTTCTGCTGCTTGCAATAGGATTCATTTTATAAATGTCGTCCACCAAAGGAGTTCATGAGCAATTGAAACACACTATACCCAATTTCTTCCCCGAATAATGTAAATTTTAAAATATTACTTGCATTTCTTTAAAAAAAGTGAAAAATGCCCCAAGATGTAAAATTTCTTTCTCTATTACGGAGTACAATTTTTCATTTTAATCTTTCAATCCAAGATGGCAATCCTTGGACACATTATCTCCATAAGTTAACACTGATGTGAGCGAATCCAATAGGATTAGTACACAGCTACCTTAACATCTAGAATCGTTGGTTAGTATCAGTGTAGGCACCGTATATGTGAACCAACAACCAAGGGTGCTCTGGTGCCACCTCAATATGACTGAGAAACCCCAGGGGTGACATCTGTGGTAAAAGTAAATCAGAATTCTTCATCATTGAATTCGCATACTCAAAGATTTTATTTTCATCATCAACTAGCTAAACACCCGCTCTTCGCTACGGAGTACATTCAAATTAAATACAACGGTCAATGTATGCAATTAATCCAAAAAATAAATATATATATTTATAATAAATACGACGATCAATGTATACAATTGATGTAAAAAATATATATCTATACTTATAAAAGCAAGCGTCCGTGTGTTTATATGTGTGCGACCTAGAGACGAATCTGTGAAACTTACAGCCATGAAATTTGGCACACGGGTAGTGCAGACTATGGGAAAGTGCACCTCGAATCCCGAATTTTAAATTTTATTCTAGAAATTTTTTTATTTTATGTTTTGTGGGATATTTTATGTTTTTTTAACTTCAGATTACGATTTCTCGTCAAAAAATGATCATAGAATTTGATCTTTTTACAATCTAAGACTACGGACATTTCTCCATCAAACGACCTCATTTGTTTAAAAATAATTTAAAACAGACTAATATTTTCATCAAAATATTAAACCCACTTTTTCGAGAAATTTACGCAATTTTAAGGATCTACGGTCCATGCTCTTCGAGTTTTTATCTTACAAAGAAAATATTTACATCATCTTGAAGATAAAAGCTCTCTCATTCATATAAACCTCATTTCAAGTCTCTATCTTAAAATTTCGATTTTTAATTGAATTTTAAAGAACGATACTCCAACACAAATTTTCTATCGGTTCTTCAAAAGCGGTAGGAAGAGAAGCAAATTCTCCCCTTGGGTTGTAAACAACGATAACGGAATGTTTAAAATCTCATGGGGTAGGGGGGGACTGTTTCCAAGCAGTCATCTGGTGGACGTATGGCTTGAGGGTAGCTAGGCGAAGCCCGAGCCTCTATATATAAATGGATGTATGTGTGTATGTTCCAGCATCACTCTGGAACGCCTGGAGCAATTTCAACCAAACTTGGTACACATATCACTTACAATCTGGTAAGAAACACTGGAGGGGTAAGACAACCTTAGCACCCGTAGGGGGGCAGGGGCATATGTAAAAATAATCGAAAATGACTGATATAAGTGTGGAATCCATAGTTTTCGGGGTCGCTGAGGTTAATGGTGACACTCCCGTTGCCGTCTATGAGAAAGTTCAGCCCCCATCAGCATTGAGGGGGAGGGGGGAGGGGGAAGAAGGAGTGAATATAAGATGTTCAAAATACCGAGAGTAGTGTCGAAACTATAGTTTTCGGGGTCGCTGAGACGAATAGTGACATTTCTGATGCCGTTTAAGTGCAAGTTCAGTCCCCCCCATTAGCATAGGGGGAGGGGGGAAGGGGAGGGAAGAAGGGGTGAATATAAAATGTCCTTAATACCGAGAGTTTTTCAAAACCTTAGTTTTCAGGGTCGCTGAGACGAATAGTGACATTTCTGATGCCGTTTAAGTGCAAGTTCAGCCCCCCCCATTAGCACTGGGGGTGAGGGGGAAAGAAGGGGTGAATATAAAATGTCCAAAATGACCGAGAGTCACTACTCTCACTCAAAACAATAGTTTTCGGTGTCACTGAGACGAATAGTGACATTTCTGATGCCGTTTAAGTGCAAGTTCAGCCTCCCATTAGCATAGGGGGAGGGAAGAAGGGGTGAATATAAATATCCAAAGTGACCGGGAATAGTTTCGAATCCGTAGTTTTCAGGTTCTCTGCGACGAATAGGGACACTCCCGATGAAGTTTAAATGCAAGTTCAGACTCCTACCACCATTAGTGGGGAGGGGGTAAGAAGGGGTAAAAATAAAATTACCAAAATGACAGAGAGTAATGTCGAATCAATAGCTTTCGAGGTCACAGTGATGAATAGTGATACTCCCGATGCTGTTTAAGTGCAAGCTCATCCCCCATCAGCATAGGGGAGAGGAGAAGGGGGAATATAAAATGACTGAGAGTAGTGTCGATCTATAATTTTCGATGTCTCTGAGATGAATAGGGACACTACCGATGCTATTTAAGTGAGAGTGCAGCCCCGCATCAGCATTGTTGGGTGAGGTGGGGGTAAGAAAGTGTGAATATAAAATGTCCAAAATGAGCGTGAATAGTGTCTAATCCATAGTTTTCGGGTTCGCTGCGAAGAATAGGGTTAGTCCCTATACCGTTTAAATGCAAGTTTGGCCTCCCAACACTATTGGGGGGGGGAAGAAGGGGGAGAAGTAAGACTCTCAAAATTACCGAGAGAAGTGTCGAATCCATAGTTTTTGTGCCGCTGAGATGAATAGGACTCTCCCGATGCCATTTAAGTGCAAGCACAGCCTCCCATCACCATTGGTGGGGGAGAAGGGGTAATAAAAAATCCAAACTAACCGAGATTAGGGTCGAATCCATAGTTTTCGGAGTCACTGAGAGGAATATAGTAAACAAAAAATGTTGCTTATAATCAAGTTTTGAGTTAAATTAATAATAGAAGAAATTTGTAATCTTTCATTATCATTTGCATACTGTACTTACTTTGAAATATCTGTAAATTAAATTACTTAGATTTTACACTATAGGTAGATTCCATTCCTTTTCCTGTGAAATAAAAAAATTGGGATAAATAAATACTCGGGCAACGCCGGGCAAATAGCTAGTATATATATATTTATAAAAAAATCGTAAGGGATATTTATTTTTTTTTGGATAATATCCAATCGTCTGCTGCATTAGAAAGAAAAAAAATATTTTTTTGTCTATTTAGTTGTTAAGCACGTGACGATAAATTTATTTAAAGTACCAGAAAAAGAAATCACGTGATCAACATTTAATAAATTAAATTCTAAAAATGAATCTTTAAAAATTCACCAAAAATCAGAAAATGTAGGTAAAGGTTCGAAAAAGATTTCATTTTAAAGGAATTTTTATGATCTTTCTCGTGATATAAATTTTATAACCCTCAAATTGTTATTTTAAATGCAATCTTAAAAAAAGTTACAAAAACAGCTTAAAAATTTAATTTGAAAAAATCTAAGAAGAATTTTTCAAAAATCTTTCTTAGTGTACCCCTACACCATAAGAAGAACCGCCATGCAAAATTTCTGCCCTTTAGGTCCAGCGGTTTGGTCTGTGCGTTGTGTGTCAGTGAGTCAGTGAGTCAGTCAGTTACGGAACTGTTATATAGATTATCAGGTTAAACTTTCATACATTTTGAACAGCAACTAACTTACTTCAAATACAGGGTGGTTATAATTAAAGTTCCACTTTGAAATGGTCACAAAAGGAAAACTACTGAACCAAATGTTATCAAACTTGGTAATAGTTTAAAGGAGGTCATGGGAATTTCTTTTCCGCCAAAAAAAAAGTTTAAAAACTCACCACCAGGGGGGAAAGGGAGCTGTATGCAATATTGTTAAATGAAATTATACATGAAGACATCGGTTTAAAATGTGTTTAATTGTTTCTGAAACGTGTTACAAAGCAAGTTCAATGTGGCGTCCACCAATTTCCGAAAGCAAGTTAAATCGCATTACTGCATTCTCAACAGTAGCTCTTAGCATATCAAGAGGAATGTTACAGACATGTCGGTTTATCGCATCATTCAATTCCGCCAAATTCTTTAGATTATCATCATAAACAATGCTTTTGAGATAACCCCATAACCAGAAGTCACAGGGGTTGAGATCTGGTGACCGGGGCGATCTGTAAGAAAACGATTTTCGGAATGCTAACACTTTAAATGGTAATTTTGTTTAGGTGAATGTTTCTTAAGGGTATACAAAAATTTAAATCCTTGTAACAAAAGATTAAGTTAGATTCCGACCCTTATTTCGTTTAACAATATTTCATACAGCGCCATTTCCCTCTTGGTGGTGAGTTTTGAACCTTTTTCTTTTTTGGCGGAAAAGAAATTCCCATGATCTCCTTTAAACTATTACAAAGTTTGATAACATTTGGTCCAGTAGTTTTCCTTTTATGACCATTTCAAAATGGAACTTTATTTATAACCACCCTGTACATTATTTAAAAATACATTAAAATATTGCCACTTACATAAAATAAAACTTCACAGAAACAATTCAAAATAAAGAAAAACCATGACTATGGAAACCCTCGCACTGGGTTCATTTACCAAGTAAAATAGAAAATTGCATTCTCTTGGTTATTTAAATTTTTAAGGGGACAGTGGAACTTTCAAAATTGTGAAATTTGTCCAAAAATTCGATTTTCTTGTAGTATTGAATTGTGAAACTACGGACGAGTAGGAATGTGTTGCAACAAGAATTTTTAATTTTTGTGATTACTTTCCTAGTTATAGGCATTTGTATTTAATTTAGATATTATGTGGTTTCTAATAGCAATAACTTTAAATGCGTTTTTCTCAAAATAAAAATTTTCATGACATACGGATAATCAAACTGCTCTAGGCGCATTTCTAATTATCGTATTGCTTAGAAATTTAAGTTTTGTATACTTAACTGTATATCAAATAAATCTTATTGAAAAAAAATTATGCTTCGTAGCTCAGAATTTCTAAATTTTGTACTTGAAAAGATGATTTATAGGTATTTTGCGTGATAAAAAGGGTGTTTTCACTATTATTATTTTTTTCTCTTTATATTTTTAATGGATGCTTAAAATAAGCAATAAGTTTTATTGTTAGTTCTATAAGGTATCCCACTAATAAAAATAATGCAAATAAAAGTTACCATATTATATGCAAAAGAAATGCGCATGGAAAATTTTTATGAGGCCAATTTTTTATATAATTAATAATTCATATTTCATAAATTATTAATATTTCATCATTAAATTTTAACCACTTTTAGATATCTATGGTACTAATCACATAGTCAAATTTCAAGCAAATCCATTCAAAACAAAAAAAAAGTTAGGTTTGAAGGTCCACTGTCCCCTTAACAATATTTCTAAGTCCTTAGGTGTACAGAAAATAAAAGAAATAGACAAAACTCCAAGAGGAGGACAGAATATAGAAATCTATAAACAAGAAAAATAAACAACAAACCTGACATTCTCAAGCGATCACGAGACTCCATACGTGTGTATTTAACAGATTACACACCAATTTACGACATCCAGATATGGTTCTCAAAACATTTTTATACGTGTAGAGTATAGGCGAGCAGAAATTACTTTGAACATTACTCTTGGCCATGCAAAGACGGTGCAGAACATTAATCATTAACTTGCATTATAGTCACGCAGATTAAGTACAGTACAATAGTAGGGCTGGAGGTAGCCTTGTGGTAGCGCGTTGGCTTTCGGTGCTGAGGGTGCTCGGTTTAAATCCCGACGTGCACCGTTTAATGCTTCCCTGTCTAGGCCAAATATGGGCACGTTAAATGCGTAGATCGTAAAGTCCTTCTATGATGTCAGAGAGGTTGGGAGAGGGTACGATTCTCCCAGATATCGTCCTTGGGACTGCTCGGTTAAAATTGAGGTGGCAACTAGGTAAGACGGAATCTGATCCTTGTGGTCCTGTATATACAGGAGCCGCACACTTCATCCCGATGCAGGGCCCTATTTAGAAAATTCTTGACTATAGGCACAACTCGAGATGGGGGCCCTCTAACACTGATGTGGGCGTAAAATTTCCAAAATTGACACACAAGAAAATAAATCATGGATCATTGTGAAAGTACCATTTTACCAAGAATTGGCTATTTGAAGCGTAGAAACCTACAACATTATCAAATAACATAAAGCAATACTGCATATTAACTTCATCCTTAAAACACCAATACAATGCAACCAGAAAAACTTAATAATCCCTTATATACATTATAACATACATATAATGATCTATACATATAACTATGCATATAATGAACCAATCAATCAAATTTGTAAGGATATATAAAAAAATTACTATTAAAAAAGGTTAAAAAAATTGAATTGGGTATTTTTCTTTTAAAATAAAAATTTTGCCCCCCCCCCTCAACATTCGGGGGCCCCTAGGCCCAGGCCTACAGGGCCTAATGGTAAATCAGGGCCTGGCTGGAAGCCTATATGGACCTGGTCTGGAACTTCCTGTCAGGGGAATTTGAAACAACACAACAACAACAACAGTACAATAGTTTTAGACCTCAAAAATCGGTGCAGTATGCTAGTATCAGAAGTGCAGATGAAGTGCAGAGGTCTAGTCTTAGACAAGCAGAATCACTACAGAATTCTAATATTAGACGAGAAAAAAACTGTTCAGAACACAACCATCCCGCGGCATTCGAAATACGTTACAAAAAGAAGTTTTAGACATACAGGTAGCCCTCCTACAGCACAGCATCTTACAATACGGTTTCGCTCTAACACGATAAGATAAATTTCGGAAACCCTCGTATAACACTACAACCTGTAACACGGTTTCGCTCTAACACGATTTAAAAAAAATTGCGAAACCCTTTGTACAACACTGTACTTCTACAGCACTGTACTTCTACAGCACTGTACTTCTACAGCACTAGATAACATGATTTTTGTTTAACACATTTAAAAAAATAATTACCTTAAAATAATGACGGGAAGGAATAATGATCTATAGTGGCTTTACATGAAAATGTATAAACAAATTATAATTTATTCATTTATAACTCTATAAAATTACAAGAAGGCCTAAGCTTAGCTGAAAATCTTGAATGATCTTTCTTGAATGCAGACCCTTCCGCTGAAAGAAGCCGAAAATTCCAAAGGTAGCTGCAAAATTATCTATTTCCATACCGTGATATCTACAATGACCTTGTAAGAACCAGCAAACAAACCAAAATTACAGATTTTTTAAAGAGGATAGAAGGTGCAAAAAATCTAAATGAAGAAAAAGGTTATGAAAGTGAAGGTGATATCGTTCAACCGAAAAAATGTCCTGGTTTGTACTGAGCAATGATGAGGAAGAAATTTATTAAACTAAGTTTGAAATAAAGGAAAATATTTTTTTTTTCTTTTCGTTTTGTGTTTTACATACATTTATATTTTTAATAAAAATTAAGTTGCTTATAAAGAATTTAAAGAAAAGTTTGTTTTTAATAAGTTTTCGGAACGTAACCCCCCTTTTTGTACTGGCTCAGGGTCTCATATAACACGGTTTCACAGAACACGGCATTTTCTAGGAACGTATATACCGTGTTATAGAAGGGATATCTGCACTAATTTTAATGTATAATGAACGTATAAAAACGATTACAATCACTTTTTGGACCTTAGTATTCGATTTAATAATCATGTTATGTGATACATGCGCTATATTTTTATTGATTTTCGTTTGTTTAATGCTAGACTGAAATATTTGTATCAGCAAAATATTTAACAAATCATTAGACAGATTTTGTGCAGATCAAAATGCGGAAATTCAAATGTTAAATGAGAAAACTATTCTTTCAGAAACAGACTATAGCAAAAAGGATATTTCAGGATTTGGGATGACTCTCTGCTCAAGGCAACACTCGAACTCGCTTCCCTCAACTTCGATGCCAATATACTCTGAAATGAACTACAGTAAAACCTCGTTTATCCGGTCCTCGTTGAACCGGATCTCCGGATAATCCGGATCAGATTTGTAGACATTTTTTTTATTTAATGTTCACATTAGATAATAATTTTTAACTATGATTGCAAGAACGTAACTATAAGTCCGCCAAATATTCGCTTTTTTGGTTTGATTCAATGTACAGTTCCTGCATAGATCGTACAATAAATTTTGGAAATTAAATGCTTTTTCTTGAGTTTAAGAAACCTTCCTTAGACTCACCATTTCTTTGATAAGAAATGATGTGAAAAGTTATTTTTATACTTTTTAATGTCTTGTAAACAATGCTATGTAATTTTGTTACATAAACGGTTAGTCTGCTTACTTAAGGATTTTGTTTCGCTTATTATCCATATTACCCGGATTATCCGGATTTTCGATTGGATGGATTGCCTATAGTCCCAGTTAGTCCGGATAAACAAGATTTTATTGAATTCCGGTGATGGGAAGAGGGGTTAATTTTATTAACTGGCTAAACAAATCCCCCCTTCTTTCTTTCCAAAGCCAACAATAAACAATATTGACCTGTACATATTTTATTTCAGTTTTTTATATTTTATTGTTCAGTCATTCGGTTATTCCTCCTTAAAATACATTAGAAATTTTTATGCTTTACTGCTTAAGCTGGTCCAGCTGTACATCTACTCTCTGAGTATGCTTATCTTGGAAAGGAATAATCCATAATTTGCCATATGAAAAACAATATATCAAAAACTGCTTCCAAGGTATCTCTGTGAAACTTCGTTGAGAGCCCCCTCGTACCATTTTCAATAAACTCCATAATTTTTAATTTGGAAATGAAATTAGGAATTTTTTATGCTGTACTGCCTAAGCTGGCGCAGCTGTACATCTGCTCTGTAAATATGCTTATCTCGGAAAGGAATAGTTCATAATTTGCCATATGAAAAACAATATATCAAAAACTGCTTGCAAGATATTTCTTGAAACTTTGTTGAGAGCCCCCTCGTACTATTTTCAATAAACTCCATAATTTTTAATTTTGAAATGAAATTAGGACTTTTTTATGCTGTGCTGCCTAAGCTGGCCCAGCTGTACATCTGCTCTGTAAATATCCTTATCTCGGAAAGGAATATTTCATAATTTGCCATATGAAAAACAATATATCAAAAAATGCATACAAGGTATCTCTGTGAAACTTCGTTGACAGCCCCCTCCTACAATTTTCAATAAACTCTATAATTTTTAATTTCAAATTGAAATTAGGAATTTTTTATGCTCTACTGCTTAAGCTTATCTACTTGTACATCTGGTCTCTAAGTCTGCTTATCTCGGAAAGAAATATAAGAAATGAATGAATAGTTATAATAATGAATAGCTATGAGGAGAGTTTTCCCTCCGTATTTTTCTAATTGCAGATTAGAAAATGCTTATTTTTTAACCCATTTTGTATCATATTAATTTAGAGATTTAAACAAACGGTGGCCTTTTATGAAAAAATTTAAATTTTTAAAATAAAATATTGAACCGTTCAAGTATTTTTTATATGTACAGTGATATTTATAAAAAGACACACTTTTCATAATATTATTTATATAAGGAACCAGTTTTTATGAATTCAAAAGGCAAGTTGTTTTTAAACCTTTCGTATGTACAAAGGTAAAATAATTATGCAAATGCAACTTATGTTTCGCAGATATATCAAAAGCTAAATGCAGTTAAAAACTTCGAATTTTCAAATTCCTAAAACAGCATTTTGAACTGTTCAAGAATTTTTAATGAGCAACAATTTTTATGTAATGATACAAATAAGGAAATTTTAATATAAAGGCAAAAAAGGCGTTTAAGTATATATAGAATATATATGTGTGTGTGAGTGTATCCTAAACCCCATTAAAGGAACTCTTAGCAAAATGTACTTGGAATAAACAGAAGCCAGATATCATCAAAACGAAATAATTCAATTAAATACGTCTTGTCTGAAACCTTCACGCAAACAAAGCTCTTACGTACAACCTTGTCTGTAAAAATCCGATCGGGTATCGCAATTTCCATTCATAATTGCCACCCACTTCATCCCGATTGAAACACTTATAAATCATCCGTAACCGTAACCTTATTTAGTGACCTTGACACGAACCGACCAATCAGAAAGCATTGTTCTCCCAAAACGTCATCTTTTTTTTTCTTCCATAATTCTGTATGTGCCTACATTTATTCTTATTTCCTATCGATTAATTATTCATCATCGTTTGGAAAACCCGTCGTTTAGTAGAACGTTTATCTGGTAAGTGATCTTCTACGAGAAACAACTGCTCCCACTTTGTCAGTAAATCCAAATACGTGGTTGACGCGGCCAAAACGTATTAATTAGAACCATGATATGAAAAGAGAAAGGGAGGAATAATTTTTTTCTCCTCTTCAGATGCGATCAGAAATCAAATTTCGAAAACATAACAATCGTAATGAGTAATGCTTCTGAATAAGATTAGAAAATAAATTACGGTCTTTTATTTACAAGGTAGAACATCTAATAAATCTTTGTTCCGACTTCTTGCAGAAATCGTTAGTTTTGGACTCTTTGTTTAACCCTTTATCGGTCGCGCTCGGGTATAGATTGCAACATTTTCGTAATTTTGAATGGTTTGTTTTTACATGTAAAGGTTGAATGTTCTAAGCAGTTTCTATTTACAGCTACACCCTTTCTAATGCAGGTATGATTTTCTGACCCTTCTATTCCTTTCCTTTCATTGTTAATCGTGATTTAACCGTGGTAAACCCGTGATTAAACTGGATTACAATACGACATCAGCAGGAGTTGATGCAGTCGATCAAATCTGCAGCTATTACACGGCATCCCGCATATCACGAAGATGGACTCTCTCATTGTTTTTGTTAGGTTTTTGGACTTAATAGGAATCTATTCGCAAGTTGTCCTTATTTTCAATAAACTGGATAGTTTTGAAATAATTTGTATCTGCATTCTTTGGCTTTTAACTATAAATATATCTCAATACAGTAAAACCTCGTTTATGCGGACTAACTGGGACCATAAACAATCCGATAATCCGGGTAATATGGGTAATAAGCAAAACCAAATCCTCAACTAAGCAGATTTACCATTTATTACGATAAAAAACTATGTTTTGTAACAAAATTACATAGTATTGTTTACAAGACATTAAAAAATATAATAATTACAAAATAAAAATAACATTTTATATACCAAGTTTTTAAATTTTCTGTTGAATCATATAAACTTGACAATTCTATGTATTAATAAATACTTTTTAAAATTTTTTTGATGAATTATCCCATCAACTTGAAAGAAAATGAAGTTAATTAGAAGTTAACTTGCATTTAACTTTTCGTTCCCGTTCCGGCCAATAGATGGCTGCAACAGTCTACAAAACAAAATTAACTGAAAATAATTGAAAATTAATTTAATTCTGCTTAAAGATGGCTAAAAGTATTTAAAAAATGCATCGTCGTCGTGTTCTGAGTTATTCTAAAAGTTTCAAATGTCTAGCTAGTGGGGAAGTTAGTTAAAAATCAATTGCAAGATTTGTACTTGCAAACACACTACACGCAAGCACACACAAACACACAAGAAAGCAAGTTAATAAAAACATGGTAAAAATAACTTTTCACATCATTTCTTAACAAAGAAGTGGTAAGTCTCGTAAAGCTTTCTTAAACTCAACAAAAAGCATTTTATTACCATAATTTATTGTGCAATCTATGCAGGAACTGTACATTGAATCAAACTAAAAAGCGAATACTGGTAGTTAAGTTCTTGCTATCATAGTTAAAAATTATTATCTAGTGTGAACGTTAAATAAAAATAATGTCTACAAATCTGATCCGGATAAACGAAAGCCGGATAAACGAGGTTTTACTGTATTATGAACATTTTATATATTGTCATATATAGCAGAATTATTATTTTCAATTTGAAAAAAAAAGTTTATTACAAAAGGAATAATCAAGGTTGAAACAGGCGTTGCACTTAGTGCCACACGCGACTGCTAGTGTTAAAAAAATTGGCACGCCCGCTGAAGGGTTAACTTTACAGGAACATTATAGGATTTTTATTTAACTTTCGTTTCATAATTGCTATAGAAATTTCATGTAACTTGAGCAGAAAATTGCATGTTTTGCAAAGAACATACCGGGATATAAACTGACAAAAAAAAATTACCCAGAAACATATAATTTTCTATATTATCTATATATATAAAACAGTTCCGTAACTGACTGACTCACTGACATACAACGCACAGACCAAACGCGCTGGACCTAAAGGGCTGAAATTTTGCATGGCGATTCTTCTTATGGTGTAGGGATGCACTAAGAAAGAGTTTTGAAAAATTCTCCTTAGACTTTTTAAATTAAATTTTTAAGCTGTTTTGGTAATTTTTCTAAAGTTTGCATTTAAAATAATAATTTCAGGGTTATAAAATTTACATCACGAGAAAGATCATAAAAGTTCCTTTAAAATGAAAACTTTTTCGAACCTTTACCTACATTTTATGATTTTTGGTGAATTTTTAAAGATTAATTCTTAGAATTTAATTTATTAAAGGCTGATCACGTGACTTCTTCCTCTGGTACTTTAAATTTATCGTCACGTGCATAACAACTAAATAGACAAAAAAAATTTTTTTTTCCTTCTAATGCAGCAGACGATTGGATATTATCAAAAAAAAATATCCCATCCCTTATGATTTTTTTATAAATATATATATATATATATATATATATATATATATATATATATATTACATCAATTGTATACATTGATCGTCGCATTTATTATAAATATATATATTTATTTTTTGACATTAATTGCATACATTGACCGTTGTATTAATTTGAATGTACTCTGTAGCGAAGAGCGGGTTTTCAGCTAGTACATCAAATAAAGATTAACCCATCTGCTTAATATTCTCAATAGTAGATTTTTTTCCCTTTAAAACAAAACTGATCTGTTGAAAATTCTATAGCATGTAAGGCGGCGCTTCAGTTGACTCCGCAGATTTCTCCCATGTTAAGGTATGGGAATTTTCTGTCTAGTATTTTTTTAAATACAGATTAGCAAATGCAAAATGCAAATGCAAAATTACTTTCTGCGTTGGAAAATAAACCTTTCAATATCACAGACCTATTTAAAAAAAAAGATCTTTTTCGTTTAATGTAATTTTAAATGCAATTTAAATTTTTGGTGATAGATATCAATATTATAATGCCATGTAAAAAATCAGCGCTGCAGTATTTAAAAATTTTAAACGACGTGCTATTTTTTGAAACCTTCACATGCTAAAAACAGATTTTAAAATTACAAGATAAAAAGAACTTTTTATATACCAATTTTTTTTTAATTTTCTGATGAATCATTTAAACTTGACAATTCTATGTATTAATAAATACTTTTTAAAATTTTTGATGAATTATTCCATCAACTTGAAAGAAAATGAAGTTAATTGGAAGTTAACTTGCGTTTAACTTTTCGTTCCCGTCACGGCCGACAGATGGCTGCACCAGTCTACAAAACAAAATTAACTGAAAAAGAATTCACTTCTGCTTAAAGATGACTAAAAGTATTAAAATAATGCATTGTCATCGTGTTCTGAGCTATTCTAAAAGTTTCAAATGTCTAGCTAGTCGGGAAGTTAGTTAAAAATCGATTGCAAGATTTTACCGGACAAACACACACACACACACACACACACACACACAAACAAACAAGAAAGCGAGTTAATAAAAACATGGTAAAAGATGCGCATTTATTACTCTGTGATTTGAAAAGAACTGAGAGGAAACTCCCCATAGCTTGACACTGGAATTGATGACCTGAGATGTGAACTGTGGTCTCCTTTGAAGCATCTTTGCAGGTTCATAATAATTTTTACCGATAGATGGCAGCACAAACTCTCTGTCAGACACCTATGTTCAGATCTAATTCTATTGGCCTCTCGATAGGAACTTCGAAGCGACTCGGAACCCCACGGCGAAAATTCTTATAGAACACCTTCCTCTAAGGACCTGTTCAAATAGAATCCGTCACTGCCAGTGTTAAAGATACCGTTGGAGATGATTGGCTAAATGGGTCAATGATTGATATATGATTGGTTAAAAAGTTTTATGTTGACGCTGACGGATTCTATGTGAACAGGCCCCTTCGAGTAAGGTGTCCAATAAGAATTTTCGCCATGGGGCTCTAAGTCTCTTCAACGTTGCTATCGAGAGGGCAATAGAATTAAATCCAAACATAGGTGTCAGACAGAGAGTTTGTACTGCCATCTATCGGAAAAAATTACTATGAACCTGCGAAGACGTGCACCCGTGCACCACAATTCTTGTGCACCGGGGAATCTCATCCCCTCCCTTTCCTCCTGTCGCGCAGGGCCCGATTTAGAAAATTCTTGACTATAGTCACAACTCGGGATGGGGCCCCCCTAACACTGATGTTTTGTTTTTTTATTTATTTTTTATTGTTTCATTTGAAATCTCCTCATGCACCACAAGGTATAACATGAGGCTTACAGAAGTAAGTGAAAAACACAAAACAAGAAAAAATTAAACATTTAAATTACAAACAAAATTTCTCAAGACAGCAAGACTTTCAACACTCTTAACGAGATCAGAAAGAACAGGAGGCCAACAAATGGACAGACGTCTCAAGTCCGCCTTTAATATAGCTCGGGCACTCGCATGTAATTTGCAGTGAAAAAGAAAATGTTCAACATCTTCATCAGCATCACCGCAAGCACAAAGTCCACTAGTCACCAAATTAGGACACAAAACCAAAAAAACACTGATGTTGGCGTAAAATTTCCAAAATTGACGCACAAAAAAATTATCATGAATCATTGCGAAAGTACCATTTTACCAAGAATTGGCTATTTGAAGCGTAGAAGCCTAGAATATTATCAAATAACAAAAAGCAATACAGCATATTAACTTCATCATTAATACACCAATAACAATGCAACCAGAAAAAATTATTAATCCCTTACATACACTATAACATACATATGATGAAGTATACATATAACTTTACATATGATGAACCAATCAATCAAATTTGAAAGGATATATAAAAAAATGTCTATTAAAAAAGTTTAAATTTTAAAAAAAAATGAATTGTGATTTTTTTTCTTTTAAGAGGACAAGGGACCATCAAATTCAAATTTTTCAATTTACAATATTTAACTCGATATACAAAATGAGAATAATTAAGTTTCTTTTTTCTACATTGAAAACCCTTAAAATTCAAAATAAGGAATTTTTGGCAGAATGATGCCTGATTTTCAAAAATTTTTCAAAAATGCTAACGTTTTTAAAAATGCCCTATGCGCATTCTGCATTAATTAAAATCCTTAAATTTTGTATTATACGTTTACCACGTGTATATAAATATAAATGTGCATGTTTTTTGTATGAATCTAAAAGTCTTAAATATTTTTTTCCGTTCTGCCTGCTATTTTTATGTTTTTTTAATGTTTTTACTTTATTTTATGGTCTATAAATTAGAAAAATATTTGTGATTTCAAAGAATTATGCACAGTTTTGTGACAAACACTTCAATTAACAATTCTGAGAATATTTGGAAGATATCAGCGGAAAATGAATACGCATGGAGCCTTTTGAAAAGTTCTAGAATTTTTGAAGAATTTTTTGATAAACAGGTCTTATTCCTCCATAAAATACTTATTTGTGGATTCTAAGCATCTTCAATGTAGTAGAAAAGAATACTTATTATACTCATGGTGTATATAGGGTAAAATATTGAAAATTAAAGAAGAACGAGATTGAAGGTCCCTTGTTCCCTTATAATAAAAATTTTGGGGGCGACCAACATTCGGGGGCCCCAAGGCCAGGACCTACCGGGCCTAATGGAAAATCAGGGCCTGCTGACGCGTAAGGAATCTGCTGCTCTAGAAATGTCTGAATCCTGCCCACTGACATATCAATAGTCGTTTCGTTTCAAAATGTTTTTATACTTTGTATTATATACCATCAAAAAGCGTTAACTAATCATTTGATTACTGGTGTCATAACCCTAGTTTTCCCGTCGCAAGAAATTTTCATTCTTCGATCGAAGAGCTAAGAGTTTCTCAACCTTTTACCGACCATGTCCCAGCCCCCATTGTTACGCAGAGATAAGTAACTCTATTGATCTGGTTTTTTTCTTTTTAAACTATAACATGTTTTATTTATAATTTCCATAATTTTTACAAAATACATAAAAAACGTAACATAAATATTTATACTTTAAGTGTTTTTCGATCAGTGTGTCACTTGGGCTTGATGACTTTTATGCAACTATTGACTTTTACATCCGGTTCTATTGCTTTTAGGGATAACAGAAGATCTCTTCTGTCTAATATGTTACTGTTCAGGCAATTCCGCGTTTGGCTGAATAACTCACCCTACTGATACCTGAGCCTACCGAGTAACAAGTAGGAAAGGCCATAAAAACAACTTTGCTTTATCCCAAAGCTGTGAAAAAAAATTTCTGAATTGTATTCTCTATCCGAAAATGGTGTTTTTCTTGACTGAAAGTAAGGGCCTGTTCACAAAGGAGTCCGTTGCGTTGCGTTATGGAAAAGATGACGTTGAGACGAAAATAAACCAATCATATGCCTCCAACCGAATAGCAATAAATTTTTAACGCCTATGATTGGTTTATTTACACCTCAACGTCATCTTTTCCTTAACGCAACGCAACAGACTCCTATGTGAACAGGCCCTAACTTTGACTGCTCTGTCAGCAGTCCGTGAGAGAAAACTACTGCATCCATCGACTTCATTTTGGTCTCAAACGGAAGATTGTAATCTGCAGATTTGTCAAATTTGGTTTTTGTAACCGCAGTTTCTATTAATGAGCGATAATATACAATTAAAAATTGATTTATGCGCATGCTCAGTGGCATGTTTAAATCTGTCTTTAGAAACTCACTGTTTCTGCGCATGCTCAGTGACATGTTTTAATGATAAATGCGTTTATTCCGAGGAGTCTCTCTAGATCTCTCTCTGCCATTTTTATTTTTGTGATAATTAGGTTTGTGAATTATAAGATTAAAACTCATGGCAATTGTTTATTTCGCGCTGTTTAATGAGCTATAATTTACAAATAAAAAAATTGCTTTCTGCGCATGCTCAGTGATATTTTTAAATCTGGCTTTAGATACTCACTAAGCACGAGGCCGCTTAAACACATTAATTTTTTTCTGCGTATTATTATGATTTTCAACATTTGGCAATGATGTGTTGAGTGTAATTTGTGTATTAGTACATTTATTTACTATCTAGCCGTCATGATTTAACGGGTGCCAACTAGTTATTATTAAATTGTAATCCGTAATAGAGAAATAAATTTTACACCTTGGGGCAGTTTTGGTTTAAAAAAAAATACAAATAATACAGGGTGTCAGGGCTAAAGGTATCCAAAAGTCATAACTTATTTTTACGGAACTACCTATTAGAATTTTTTTTAAAATTATTTAAATAGAAAGAACACCTCACCAAGTTTTAATATCAATCATAGATTTCGATCATAGTATCATAGATTACGATGTGTGTTTGTAGCACGACTAACGTCTAAATGGTAATCTAGTTCTCTCCAAGTATTTCGTAGCATTTTAGGCGTTATTTGACTTTTTTGCTTGAGGATTCATTAAATCTAGTGTGTATAAACAAAAAATTGAAACTGTGGAAGAGTTGAAGAAGCGTATCATTCAAGCAATTCGTGTAATAACTAGGGTTTTCGACTTTGAGCAACTTTTTTAAAACCCGGGTTTCGGGTTTGACGGGTTTTTTAATTTAAAACCCGGGTTTTACCGGTTTTATTTGGTTGGTTCCAGGGGGTCAATAGCAAAGAACTAAAGTAATAAATAATTTATTAGAAGCATTTAATTTATTTCAGAATTTCAAATATAAAAAATAACGGTAAATAAATTTAATGTTAACATATAAATGTATGTATAACATAAATAAATGTGGTACAAATATCTTATTTTTTATAAAACTGCCTTACAACCATCATTGCACTCAACGTATCATCATTGAGTCGGCTTCTGAGTTTATTAGTAAAGAGACTCATTGCAGAAAATGCTCGTTCTGCTTCCACCGAAGTTGGTCTAATTGTTGTTAAAGACCTGAAAGGTTTATCTAGCATTTCAGGTCGGCTTTTTGTTGCCCGAAAAACTCAATTTCTTTTCTTATGATATATGAACCAGATTTTGATTTTTTATGATTTTCCTTATTATCATTCTCCTGCAGAAACATACTAAGCTCATCAGATAGGGACATTTGTTTAGTACAAGCACCAATACTCGTAGCATCTTCTTCAATTCCATCTTTAACTCCCACCTCAACTGCTACTTCTGGTTCACACTCTAACCCATTATCATTTACGTTGAATAATCGTTTTATTGAGGTTGTTGCCAGATCAAATATTTTGTTTTTAAAAAATTTTACTTCCAAACTCATATGATTGGTCATGTTTCCAAATTAAGGAATATAATTGGTATTCTACTGTATTAGATAAATAACTAATTCCCCGGATTTACATTAAAAATACCCCGGGTTTCGGGTTCGTAAAATCTTTGAAAAACCCGGGTTTTCGGGTTCGGGAAAACCCTGGTCAAAAACCCTAGTAATAACTCCTAATATGCTACGAAACACTTGGAGAGAACTGGATTACCATTTAGACGTTTGTTGTGCTACAAAAGGTACACACATCGATATCTATGATACTATGATCGGAGTCTATGATTGATATTAAGGGGACTTACTACCCTTAAATCTTTAAAACATTCGATTTTTTGAAAAAGAAATATATGTTAAAGCCTGATCATTTATGAACAAAATAAAGCAAACCTCGTGAAAATATTCCGCTTAGTTCCGGAGATATCGATATTCTAAATATTTAATTACTGATCAAGTTTATGGAAAGAAAAATTTTAAACTCATTTTTCTCAAAATGCAATTTTGCATCATTCCGCAACTGATATCTCAAAAACTACGAAACATAATTCCATGAAATTTTTATCACCGCATAATCGTGTTATTTTATTGCGTCTGAACTAGAATTATTGCAATCACTGCCCATTTTGTTATTTTTTTAGGGGTAAATGAATACAAAAATTTACGGAAATTTTAAGTATATTTTGAACAGTTTTAAAAAAATTGAAAGAATATTTTTATGTTGAATGTTTTATGTTCAATTGTATTTTGAATTATTTATTTTAAATATAAAACAGGAATTATACATTTAAGTGTAAAATTAATTTCATAGTTCTGCGCGCGAGCCCGTATACAATAAATATGCTTAAAAAACATGGTTATCTGAAGCATTTAAAAAAAAAAAAATATTTAAAATTATTTTGAGAGTTGGAAATTTGTTTATTAAAATAAATATATCAACTTATCATATACATTAAATTTTGAAAAATTGGTAGTAAATTGAAATAGTTACAGAGAGTCAAAAAGTATGAAAATATGCCTTATTTCCTCTACTTAAGAGTCGTGAGTCGCCTTAAAACTTGGTGAGAAATTCTTTCTATTTAAATAATTTTTTAAAATTCTAGTGGGTTGTTCCGTAAAAATACGTCATGACTTTTGGATACCTTTATCCCGGACACCCTGTATTTTAAAGTTTAAATTATTCGGGAAAAACATCTGGTATAATGTGATTTAAACGCTCATCAATTCCTTTAGTACCTAAATTTTTAAAAAGAATCCTGTTACAAGGTACAGAAAAGTTGAAGGTATCTGAAAATACCATTTTTATTGGATGATCAGCGTTTATGTAGTTGTAAATAGCAGACACATTTTTTCCATACGTTAACATTGAGGTGAGCGAATCCAATAGGGTTAGTACACAGCAGTCTTAAACCAATATCTGAAGTGAGATAGTAATAAGGAAACAACTTAGAGGCCCATTTTGAACTACAGAAGTTCTACATTTCCAATGAAAATTACCCTCTTTGTGAATAAATTTCAAATTTCCCCGTCTGCGTATTTAAATTTTACCGACTGTAGAGAATACATTTTTTACTATGCTTTTATTAACTTGCTTTCTTGTTTATTTGTGTGTTTGTGTGTGTGTTTGTCCAGTACGAATCTTGCAATCGATTTTTATCTAACTTCCCGACTAGCTAGATATTTGAAACTTTTAGAATAGCTCAGAACACGATGACAGTGCATTATTTTAATACTTTTAGCCATCTTTAAGCAGAATTAAATTAATTTTCAGTTATTTTCAGTTAATTTTGTTTTGTAGACTGGTGCAGCCATCTATCAAACGGAACGGGAATGAAAAGTTAAATACAAGTTAACTTCCAATTAACTTTATTTTCTTTCAAGTTGATGGGATAATTCATCAAAAAATTTTAAAGAAGTATTTATTAATACATAGAATTGTCAAGTTTATATGATTCAACAGAAAATTAAAAAACATGGTATATAAAAAGTTCTTTTTATCTTGTAATTATTAATTTTTCTAACAGTATATTTATATGGTTACCCGCTCTTAAATACCTTCGGCGGAAGCAATTTATGAAATGTATCTTGTTGCAGAAAAGCTCAATCTATCTGAAAATACTTTTATTGGATTATCACCATTTATAAAGCTGCAAATTTTAAACACATTTTTTCCACGGGTTAACATTGAGGTGAGCGAATTTAATAGGGTTAATACTCAGTAGCTTTAACTGCTACCAAGCAGGAAAATTGGGCGTATTCAACATCTGTATAATACCAAACTCTGTATAATACCCTATGCTGTACTTTGCTTTCCACTATGGCTTCCCAGTGTTGTGTCATGACCACCCCTCTCCCCCTCTGATGCGATTTTCACCTGTGGCCTTCCCCTAGAATATCTTGAGGCCGTTGATTGAGAACAAACTGATCATTTGATTACTGGTGTCACATCGACTGCTGTTGCGTCAGAAGAAATTTTGACGCTTCAATGGAAAAATTTTTACTGATCATTTGATTGCTGGTGTCACATCGACTGCTGTTGCGTCAGAAGAAATTTTGACGCTTCATTGGAAAATCTTTTACTGATCATTTGATAATAGGAGCTTAGCTTTATATATCCTCTCTTTTAGAGAAAATCTACGAAAGTAAGAAAAATTCTTATATGACCTGGATAGTTTCTGGAAAACAACTCTTTGTGTATTAAAATGTTTAAAATGTTGTTGTGTTTTATTTCCATACAATAACAATATCTTTGAAATTAATTTTTTTTGAAATGCTAATCAATAATAACTGGAAATTGTTATTTAAAGATAAATAATTATAAATAAACAGGAAATACAACGTAAATAAAGCACAAATAGCAGTAAGGTGCAATTTTGCATACGACCGTTTCGAAGCTGGAAAGGAGCTTCTTCACCAGTGCAAAGAACTTAGTGACAAGCTCAAAAAGCCGAAAACTAAGCCTTAGTTTTCGGCTTTTTGAGCTGCCACTAAGTTCTTTGCACTGATGAAGAAGCTCCTTTGCATAAGGTGAACATTGCGCCAAGCTATCGCCAAGTGGTATCTCTCATTCGAGAATAGCCGTACATATATCGAGGATAAAGTTTCTTCAACTTCGACGACAGATGAGAACGTTGCACGCGTGAATGAACTCATTCTTCAAAACAGACTTTCCACAGTAGACGAGATCACCTCGTCAATTGACTGACCAACACAAAGTGCAACGGTTTGAAAGTACTACTCTAGCATTTTTGGAACGCTATCAACAGGAAGGAAATGTTTTGGGAACTAAATCGGGACCGGTGACGAGACTTGGGTTCCTCATTTCGCACCTGAAATGAAACGCATCTTTCTCGAAAGAAATGCCGAACAATTCCATTCCGCGGGGAAGGTGATGCAGGCGCTGTTTTTCTACAGAGAAGGTGTGCATACCGAATTCTTGCCGAAGGGTGCCACAATTAATGCAGCGTCCATATTGTGAAACCCCCGAATTGGTTGCGAAAGTCGCTTAAAAATCGACCACCAGGTAAACTTTCAAAAGTCATTGTTCTCTTGCATGACATTGCGAGACCGCATGCGGCTCCTCTGACGATGGATCTTTTGAAAGAGTTTAAGTGGGAAGCAGGGTTACCAAATAAAAACGCGGAAAATAAGGGACGGGTTGAATAAAAACACCGAAAATAAGGGACAGATTTTTATAACTATACTACTGGGGAATATGGAATACACCCACTGAAAGGGGGTCCGGGGGTACTTCCCCCGGAATTTTTTCAAATTTTAACCTTTCAAATAGCCATTTTCAATGCATTTTTCGTTCAGTTTTGCAACTTACATAGAGTTTAGGTTAAGTAAACAATAATGTAATTACATAGAAAATTTGCAAATCAAAAACAATTTAAAGTTGATTTAGGCATATAGTACAAAACTAATTTTTATTTTATTAATTTAATACAACTAAGTAAAAGTAAGAATTTGCTGGTAAGTGCCCTTATAAAGTGTTAGGGACGTGTATGTAAAATTTGTAATTTTATTATTGTACAATGTACTGTACATAATATAATGTGCGCAGGAAATCTTTGGGCCGACTTTTGAGTCATAAAAAAGTTTTCTAATGAGCGTGTTCCCACAATTCACTGAATTGTATGATATATTGTGCTTTACTGTGTTAAATACATCCGGATGTGAACAGGCCCTTGTATGCGCCCAACTCGTATACAATAAATTTCTCATTTCGGAGAAAAACGGGACTTTTGCCGTCCCGTATCAAAGTTCCCCGGGACAAAATTTACAAATAAGGGACTGTCCCTTAAAATCCGGGACATTTGGCAACCCTGGTGGGAAGGGTGGAATCTTACGCCATGTGACTTCCACGTCTTCGGTCTATGAAACAAGAACTTGCAACGTGACGATATCACTCGGATGAGGAGGTAAAAGTTGCAACCCAACAATGATTATGTAAACCTGATGGTCGTGATCCGTTAAGGGGAGTGGTCACTTTTAAGTACCTTTAAAAGTATCTTCTTTAGACCTATGTTCAATTGTATGTACTACTCATGATTTTTGCTTGATTTACATGAAAGTTTTTGAGTAACTGCGTAACATACTGTTTATTATATATATATACAATATTTCAAGGTAATTAAAAAAATAAAATTAATTCTTATGAATAAAAAGGGAATATTTTTTTAATCGAGCATTTTGCAGTCAACTGCTGTGGGCATTCTGTCAAAATAAATTATTAAAGTACAGTAATAATTGTTTACTATTGTGATTACAATACTTCAGGCAACAAAATCCACCAACATTTGAACCTTAACACATTTTAATTTTTTTAAAGAATTTTTTTATAAGCTTGTACTCAGTCATTTTTGAAATTTCTAATTAAAAATAGCACGTACTAAAATGTTTTAATATATTTTAGAATAATGTTGGTGGATATTGTTGCCTGAAGTATTGTAATCACGTATAGTAAACAATTACTGTACCTTAAAAATTTATTTTGAGAGAATGCGCGCAGCAGTTGACTGCAAAATGCTCGATTTAAAAGAAATTATTCACTTTTTATGCATAAAAAATAATTTATTTTTTTTAGTTACCTTGAAATATTGTATGTATATATATATATATATATATATATATATATATATATATATATATATATATATATATATATATATATATATATATATATATATATATATATATATATATATATATATATATATATATATATATATATATATATATAATAAACAGTATGTTAGGCAGTTACTCAAAAAATTTCATACAAATCAAGCAAAAATCAGGAGTAGTACATACAATCGAACATTGGTCTAAAAAAGATACTTTTAAAGGTACTTAAAAGTGACCACTCCCCTAAATGTCTCGTAGAGTTATTCATAAATGGAGAAATGACTCTTATTTACGTCTCGTTTAATATAAAATCAATATCTAGACTAATAATAAAGTACATAAGTTTGTTCCGAATAACGCTGATAACATTAATGAGAGAGAGGTTCATAATCACAGTTCAAACCAGACTTCACCTCTGGTTTCTATTCCCTCCGATCTCCAGTACCGCAATATCGCATCATGGCCCAGTCTAAAAAAAACCCTGTCTTTTCTTCATTTATACCTTTTTCCTCGTTCTCTAATGTTCCATTGACTCATGTGTCTGATGCAATTCCTTACAGCTTTTTGTCACCTGGTCACCTCCTGGCATTCCATTTTGGTCAGCCCGACACCCCGGGCCTTGCATTGTCTCTTTGTGGTCTTTTCCTAACGAAAGACCCTTTTTCCACTTAGGGAAGTGGCTGCCGCACCATTGTCTGTTTAACGGTCTGCAAGATTCCTTTGACAAAAAGTCACATTTGCACTGGATTTTCCAAAGTTAGGATTGAGTCTGTTTTCTGACTATGTGAGAGTCTCACAGATTATATCCCATTGGACGGCAATTCTTCGCAGATGGCATAGAAAAACTGGTGCCGCGCCTCAGCAAATGCTAAAATAAAGGAAGTGATTACGTCGAGAAATAAATTATGTATTATTCTTTTATGTTAGTAAATCTTTGTTGTATAATTCCAACCCAGTTTTGTTTTTTTCAACGAGTGCAACTAACTTTTTGACTGACCCTTGTAGTTATATTATCATTCAGTTGTGGTTTTTAAGAAGCTTTGTCGTGACTTTGTGGTTAAGTAGCTCGTTTTATCGTTTCCATGGACACATAAACTACTTTTTCCTTATATATTGAAAGAATTCGCCGAATGGTAGCGTATATAAGACGACGATACAATCCAGTAATATATAAAATTGATGTTTATTAACAATGAGATGAAATCGATGAAATATTATCTACAACACTGTAGAGTATACACTCTAAAACGTGCAGGGAACACATTCAGCTGGCGAAAATCAGTCGATACTATCGGCACTCCCAAGGACTTAAAATGCGATCGACAGAGTGTAGAAAAAAACTTTGCCTCGCACGCGGACTTAAAAAGAATCGTAAGCTACGGCTTCAGTGCCGGAGTAGCGACCTCTAGATGCAGGTCTGGATGCTGACTGATTTTTTTTTTAGTTCGTAGCGACACAACTCGTTGCTCTAGCGCTGCGATCGCTCGATATTTAAAAGCGTTTTTATTGGTGCCTTTAAAGTGACATCACTTTTCAGAAGTTCGATTGGTGATTAGAGTCCTTCGTCAGCACATTAGCTGATTGCTTTAGGTCGCTTAATGTTTCGCGATCAGCATCGATCAAGGGGTTGACCGAAACTAAAGTCTTTTGAACTTTATGTCAAAATCTCAGACCTACTGTCGCCTCGCCTCCAGGCATGCATTGTCTGGGGCGTTTCCTTCTGGCGTTCGATTGTCTGCTGTATTGCCTCTGGATTCCACGGTTGTCTCCTGTTGGGACGCGAATTGATTGAGAGGGTTTTACTATAAATTGTGAGGATCAATGGATTCTTCACAATATATATATATATATATATATATATATATATATATATATATGTGTGTGTGTGTGTATGTGTGTGTGTAATGTTAACGGTGGCGATGAACATCAGGATAGGGAAATCGTGATATTCCAGACAGTTCTGTAGTCATGGCACAAGGTAGGAAGGCATATGGAGAAGAAAATTAGACCGGAGGGATTCAAACAAACGTCTTTTAGGTAGTAGTGAGGAATTAACACAACACTAATCCGGATCAAGGAAGAGGCGCTTTCATCTCGACGAATATTTTATTTCTTGGAACTTCCGGGGAACATCATACCTTCTTTACATTAAGTTACACATAGTCATATCTGTGCATTAATCAGGGCAAAATGGCTTATTCCGGAGTTTGCCGGTGCACATATACAAGACAAAAGGACGCAGCGCTCCCAAAATCTTACATCTGACAGCACCGTGGCAGAACACACAAAGGCGGATCGGGGCTAGTGGGGACCCGCCAGCACATTTTGACAGTAGCGAAACTCTACATGTTTGCTATTTGAAAGCAGATACACAAGTCCTAGGGAATTGCCGAAAAAAGCGCGGATTATCAGGCGGGCTGAACTTTAATTGGTCTAAATTCATCACCTGACCATGAGGCGTCATAAGGCGTGATCATCGAAAGTTCTCCAATGTTATATAACGCTTATATAAGGTGTCAGCGCGTGGATTTTAGGGGGAAGTTAATCGGTTACTTTTGGTTATTTCTAGGTCAAATTGAGGGATAATGCTTTATTTCAATAGGATGAAAGAATTTTGGGTTGACGTTTTAATGATAACGAAAAGGTTTGAAATTTATTTCATATATATATATGTGTGTGTGTGAGGATCTGAAAATAATCTTGGCTGGTCGTTTCACGACAGAACGGTGGGCTCGGGATATGCATGTAGTCTCGGCACTAGGGCAGGCGAAATGGAGGCTCGGTGCACTTCACTGGAATCGTAGATTTTGGGCGATGGGGTTGGCCGGCATATGGATGCAGGCACGCTGACTCATGGAATTGAGGTAGGCGCGGTGAAGAATCAACTCAAAACAAATCCACAGAGACGAAAGTTCGGTCACATTTTCAAAGGTTTATTTCAAACATACTTGACAATTTATATGTCGGACGAGCGTACATCAACTAAATTTGTCCGGAGCATTACGGACAAAGGGTCGGAAACCCCGCAGAGCAAAAACTACATGTTGCTAGGACGGAAATCAGACACAGAAGACGCGCGAAACTCTAGGTTCACGCCCTTGAGTACAGGTGCTCTGAACTTTTAATTGACTAAAACGTGACACCTGACCTCATCACGCTGCATCGGACGAGGTCATTTCATAGCTTCTTGAACAATCTTCTTACATAAGATTTCTGTCCGCACGTGGACTTCGGGGAAAATCTAATAGATTAATTTGGTATTTAGATCAAAATCAAATTGAGGGATAATGTTCTGTTGCAGTAAGACAAAGTTAATGAAGGGAAACGTTATTGTTTCATTTATATATATATATATATATATATATATATAAATGAATATAAATATATATATATATATATATATATTTATTTATTTATTTATTTATTTATTTATTTATTTACAGCATTTATGATACAACATTTGCATTATCAACTGATCATTATCAATCCTCAAACATCAATCCAAAATCAGCGAGAGTCTTCAGTCAGTATTGCCAACTTGGCGGTTTCCCCCTAAATTTGGGGGTAAGTTAGATGAAAAGGGGTGTTTTTAGAGGCCACATTTTTTTAGGGGAATTTTGTGGGGGGGGGACATTTTTTAATATTTTGTACAATCGAGACGCGTTTTTTTATTAGATTATAAATTCCATACATATGTCAAATGAAAATAAACCTCCGTTTCATTATGTAAGTGTGTATTTTCTATTTATTTCAATTTATCTTTCAAACAGAATGCCTATTTGGAACCAGAATTTCTTTTAGGAAGGTCTAGGGTGATCTCAAGTTGGTGTTAGGGGGAAACAGGGGGATTTCGAGATGACGATAGGGGGGAGGCGCTTCGTAGAGGTTGGCAACACTGTCTTCAGTCCACCCTAGAGATGGGAAGCACGTCCTATAGTTATCTCCCCTCCTCGTTATCTCTCCATCTTTCCTTTATATCCCCCCCTTTCAGAAGACTCCAGGTTATTCTGGAAGTTTCGGTATAGCCGTGGGAAAAAAACCGGCCTCCGGTCAGCCAGTGTTTCGAACATCTGGTCCCCCGGTATTGGCTGCAATTAGTTGCTTAGTACTGTCCATGAACGACTAGTTTAACGATCCTGTCAATTTTTTATTAAATTGGTCGCTTCTGTAAAGGCTTTTTCCAATTAGGAATGGACACAGCACCATCAAGTGTTTAGGCCTCCACCGTGACGCTGTTTGTAGTAATTCACAGTCCTCCACAAGTTTCGAGTCATGCATACGCTTTAAAGCTTATAATTTATTTATCTGGAACTTACAGAATCTATGCTATCTATTCTTAAAAAAAAAGTAACTCTCGCTGCCGCTGTCAAAAGCTTGTCACGCTATCTCCTCCGAAATCGCTGGGGGTATGGGGTCGAGAGCGATACCAATGGATGCATAAAAATGGAGGGACCAAAGTAAGATATGTCTCATCTTCGTCGGACTTTTAAGTTTTTTTGAAATTTATTTTATGTTTTGTAGGAAAATATTGACTTTTTCATCTTCAGATTACGATAACTCGCCAAAAAAAGATCGAACAATTTTGATCTTTTTACAATCTAAGACTACAGACATTTCTCTTTCAAACTAGACCTCATTTGTTTAAAAATATTTTAAAACAGACGAATATTTTCATCAAAAAATGAAACACAGTTTTTCAAGAAATATTGACCCTTTTCATCTTCAGATTACGATAACTCGCCAAAAACTGACCGTAGAATTTTGATCTTTTCACAATCTAAGACTACAGACATTTTTTTTTCAAACTAGACCTCATTTGTTTAAAAATATTTTAAAACAGACTAATATTTTCATTAAAAAATGAAACACAGTTTTTCAAGGAATATCGTCCCCTATGTGGATGTAATTTCGATGCTCCTGGAGTTTTTATCTTACAAAGAAAATATTTACATCAACTGGAAGCTGAAACTTTCTTATTCATATAAACCTCATTTCAAGTCTATATCTTAAATTTTCGATTTTTAATTGAATTTTAAAGCTGATAATTCAACAGTGATGAAACGCACTTCGCATTAAGAGTGACAACAGTAAATGGATGGAAGTTGTTACAATGCCGAGTATCACCCCTATGTGTCTCGCTATTAGTCATAACAGAGGAGCGAGCGTAGCGACACTAGGGGCGAAGCCCCTAGTAGTTTAAATTAAAACAAAACATTAGTTCCCTCAAATTAGATCGTAAATAAGTCCATTTCCACAAATCTAAAATCTATTACAAGCTACAAACAAATCCCTTGAAGAAAAATATTCATAATCATTTTGAGAGAGAGCGGCAGTAAACTCTTCGCACATATAGAAGCACCATTATTTCCTCATTCTCAAAAACCTTGTATCACGGTGAGATAGCCACCTTCAAATTTCATCATCAACGAAACATCAGTCATAAAATGTGTTGCAACTAGCAGCTTACCTAATTGGTGTTGAATATTTCATGCGGGTTTATGGCGCTTTTTAAATGAGCTGCTACTGAAATTCGTCTCAGCGTCTGGCGTCGGAGCTGAGACCCAGCGGTAATTCCGAGGAATAAATTTACGAATGTCTGGAGAATTTGAGAGTCCGAAGATTGATTCTCGATTTGCATGCATCAGATTATTCTCTGATTGATTGTTTTTTAAACAATTTAAGTCGTAACAAAGGATGGATATGTTGAGAGTTAGGAGGAAGGATAAAATTGTCAATCAGTAATTTAGTTACTATACGAGAGGCCTTTATTTTTATATTAGTCGAACTTTATATCTACATAGACCTTAATGGTATAGCATATGGTTGAAGGGTACACTTTTTGGGTTTCTTCTGTAAGATTTTATAATATATATACAATGCTGGCCACCCAAATTGCAACACCAAGAAAGACAAAAGATATCACAACAAAATTTATTTTGTAGATAACATGTTGACCAAGTATCAAATGATTAAATTTATAGACTTCTGTGAAGTGTGGTTCCTGCTAAAATCAGAAGCCAGAGTAGCCGCCATTGTTGGAGATCACCGCTGCCACACGCCTCGGCATTGATTCAAAGAGACTTTGGATGAGTTCTTGGGGTACAGCAGACCAAGCAGCTTCCACACGTTGCCAAAGTTGATCTGCTGTGGCAGCTGGGGATGGAATCTGGGTCAATCGTAGAGCAACCATGGACCACATGTTTTCTATCGGCGAAAGATCCGGAGAGCGAGGCGGCCAGGGAAGCAATTCAATCTGGGGATTGACGAAGAACCGTTGGGCAATGCGTGTCACGTGTGGTCGCGCATTATCCTGTTGAAATATGGCTGTGGGCAAGCCCTGAAGGTAAGGAAGGACAACTGGCTCCAACACCTCGGAGATGTAGCGCTGGCTGTTTAAAGTACCGGCAATGCGTACTAGAGGTGTGCGAGAGTGATATCCAATACCACCCCATACCATAATACCCTGTGCAGGACAAGTGTGGCGGTGCATAACGCAGCTGTTCAGCATCCTCTCTTCACGGTGTCTTCAGACTTGAATGCGACCATCATGATGTTGCAGACAGAAGCGTGACTCGTCAGTAAAGACAATCTCATTCCATTCTGCCGTCCACATCCTTCTGTCATCGCACCATTGGCGGCGGAGACATCTGTGGTTCTGCGTCAAGTGTAGACGAAGCAATGGACGTCTTGCGGACAGACTACTCTGCTGTAAACGGCGTCGAATGGTACGCGCAGACACTGGATGATGCGTTACAGACTGCATGTGCTGTGCTATGGTTCGTGATGTGACTGAGCGATCCGTCACTGCCATGCGCACAATTTGCCTGTCATCACGTGAAGTGGTGCGCTGACGTGGATACGATCGAACACGCCGGTCCGTCGTACCCTCCTGCATCCAACGATCACATATCCGCATTACAGTTGTTTGGTTTCGTCCAACACGACTACCGATTTCCCTGAAAGATAATCCACAATCTCGGTAGACCACTATCCTTCCTCTGTCGAACTCGGATACTTGATCAAAAGATGATCGCTGTTTTCAACGAGGCATAATTGATCGTTTTTTTGAAAAAATCACAAGAAAAACACAATTGCCGAACTTGAAATCGTCGAAATCTCCAAGCCTTAAATAGCGCTTTGAAGTGGCGCCACAGGAGCACGGGATGTGCGTCTGCGCTGAAATTCTAATCATTTGCATATAATACCTCCGTTAATGCATGTTGTAAATTTCATGTTATTTGCATGTTTCCTTCAGGGTGTTGCATTTACAGTGGCCAGCAGTGTATATATATATATATATATATATATATATATATATATATATATATATATATATATATATATATATATATATATATATATATATATATATATTTATATATATATATATATATATATATATATATATATATATATATATATATATATATATATAATATATATATATATATATATATATATATATATATATAATATATATATATATATATATATATATATATATATATATATATATATATATATATATATATATATATATATATATATATATATATATATATATACAGTCGGACCTCCCTATATCGAAGTAGCAAATTGCAGGAAACAATTTCGATATATAGAAATTTCGATATATAGAATTGAGCTCAGTTTTATAATAATTCTCCTAAAAAAATTAAAGCTAATTTTCGTATACGAAACTCCATTTCAAATTTATATGCGAATCCCATTAAATGAAAGTTAATAACTAAAAAATGAATTAATATGAAAGATTTATTGAGTACTACATACCTTTAAAAAAACAATAATCCAGACAGTGGTTACAATGATCACAGTTACATTCTTTTAAACAAAACTATCTTGAGAACTTACATATGAGTATCTTGCTGAACAGCCAGTTTTGCGGAAAGTTCAAAGAAATGCTCGTATTTATTCAGTCCACTAAAAACGTAATCAGGGACATTTTCCGCGAACTGAAGTCCAAGACATATTGTTTCAAATGCCAAAAATTGGGAGATTTTATTCTAAAGTGGAATAAAATCTCCCAATTTGTCTTGAAAAAAATTTCGATATATAGAGATTTTTTCGATATATAGAAACAATTTTTCTATGTAATGAACATGGAGATTTGCTGAGATTTCGATATATAGAAAATTTCGATATGTGGAAGTTCGATATATGGAGGTTCGACTGTATATATATATATACATATATAAATATATATATATATATATATATATATATATATATATATATATATATATATATATATATATATATATATGAAACAATAACTTTCGTTATCCTTAAAACGCCTATTTAAGATTCTTTCATCTTATCGGAACAGAATACTGTCCCTCATTTAAATTTTCATCTAGGAATAACCGAAATAATCTAGTGTTTTCCCCTTAAGCAAGCCACGCGCCTACAACTTATATAAGATCGAACCAAGTAGAACATTCGAAAATGATTACCCCGTATAACGCGATATAGTCAGCTGTCCCGTTTAAACCAATTAAAGTTCAGCCTGCCCGACTCAAGGACATAGAACTAGGGTTTTTCGCGGCACTAGTGTCTTCGCTTCCAGGCCATCAAGATGTAGTTTCTCAGCTGTCCATATGCGGGTTAGCGTTAGTGGGTCCATGCGGTTCAGCTGTCCATATGTAGTTTCTCAGCTGTCCATAGGCACCATTCCCCGCTAGCCGTGATGTGCATCTTCTATGATGTGCGCTCTGGTCCGACAAACAAGTAATTTTTGCGCTGCGGGTTTTATATTGCTATGTGCTATTCCGATAGCCCCAGGACGATATTTCCAATGCATAAAGTCCTATAGCTATTATAACTGGAACTTAAATAGTGTACTTGAGCCAATAGAATATTACGTAATAAAGAACTGTGTGACCAGCTATGTGGAGTATTATGTTTTCTCGCTTGGACTTCATTCCTACGCCAATCAGCCATAGTTTCCATTTGCTTATTTCCCCGTCAACTTAACTACGACTACAACCCGGATTTATCATCACACACACACACACACACACACACACACACACACACACACATATATATATATATATATATATTGCTCTATACATCATGTAGTGGAGGAGATGATACACCCAAGATTCGCGGGCGCGATTCAACACTTTTGTAGTCGAGGTAGAGGGATGAGAAGATACTTGAGGAATACTAAGTCAGACATAGTGTAATCAGCACATAGGGGAGAAAAAACCCACAGAGATGCGAGGCATTGAAGGGACGCACAGAACCAGTGCCCCACACCCCCAACGCTACGCCTATGTCTCAGAGAGATCCAATTGTCATCTCAGTTGTTCCTTAACCTTGGACTTTGGCGTTATAGCGGAGAGGCGAATTGAATTCCCAGAGCCGCATTTCTACTCCAGTGGAATGTGTTGTTTTAGTCACAAAATAGACTTGGATAGACTACACTCCAATTCGTATTGTGACGGGTAGGAGACGCCACCATAATGTTAGTGAATTTA
Organism: Dolomedes plantarius; assembly: GCA_907164885.2. Taxonomy (NCBI): domain Eukaryota; kingdom Metazoa; phylum Arthropoda; class Arachnida; order Araneae; family Dolomedidae; genus Dolomedes; species Dolomedes plantarius. The sequence goes on from OU015503.1 coordinate 2,978,137, forward strand.
TTACACGTTGCAATGAAGTCACAAACTTTTCGAATAGAAGTAGATATATCAGTCGATATATGATGTCTCTGAAGCTATAACAAAGGTGACGTTAAGAGTTATCGGAGAATGCGCATTCTGGACACAATGAAAGATCAGTAACACTCAGATCGCGCTCCTAAAACCAAGCAAATTATTATAGTGGCTTCAGAAAGGGGAGTTACTTAAGGGGACTCACGACCCTTAAGTCGAGGAAATAAGGCATATTTTCATACTTTTTGACTCTTTGTAACTATTTCAATTTACTCCCAATTTTTCCAAATTTTATGTATATGATAAACTAGCTGAAAACCCGCACTTCGGAGTACATTCAAATTAAATACAACGGTCAATGTATGCAATTAATGCCAAAAAATAATAATATATACATACATACATATATATATATATATATATACAGTGATTTCCGCTTATAAGAATCACGTTTGTTATTACTGTTTTTGATTCTTATAAGCGGTTGATTCTTATAACCGAAACTTCCCTTTGGACAGGCACACATACACAAATATATACTTGTACATATATATAAACACACAGGCACATATATACATAATTTACCATTAAATACTCTTTAATTTACGTTATTTATCATTTATTAAAATTATTTTTTATAATTTTAAAAATACTCAATTTCTAAACAAATACTATAACTCAATTTCTAGACCTATAAGTAACAACACATGATTATAAAATCAACAAGAGGCAGCTTCTCTTTGACTACACTTTGGAAGAGCACCATATCTAATTAACAAGTTCTGTTTTTCAGAACAACTAAGAGTTTTCCTTGTTTTTATCATATTTGAATTCGACTATCAAAAAGTTCTAACACTAACTGGCAATTTTGTTAGAAAACTAAAGTGAATACTAGCGACGTATGCTTATTACAGTCTCAGACGAAGATTCACTTTAAAGCTTACGTTTCACGGTTTGATTCTGAATCAAACCGTGAAACGTTTGATTCAGCATCTGGTTCATCTGATTCAGCAAAATGGATCCGTTTACATTTCACGGTTTGAAGTGCTGAATCCACTGTCCCGTTTGCGTAAGTGATGGTGGACACTTCGCGGAAGATTTATGTGTTTCAGGGTCCAGAAATTCGCAACCAGGAAGTAAGTGGTGGGAAAAAAGGAGTGCCTATCTGGAGAAAAGTGAAATCGGACCCGGGCGGGTTAGATGCCCCTGGGTAAAGCTAATAAGACCTTGTTTAGCAAAAACGTATAAGGAGAAACTCTTATGTTATGTCTAAAGGAATGTATTTTACGACTGTTTTCCACCCCCAAAGTTTTATCAATCTTTCTTTTCAAAAACTTAACAAAGAATTTCGTACCTTTTGAGAGTTCAAGTGGCATTTTTTGGAAAAATGAAAGTAAGGCGAAGATTGCAAACTGATTCTTATAACCGGTGGATTGATTCTTTAAAGCGGAAATTTTAACATGGAAAAAATACATTTGTTTTTGTTTTTGCGATATTGATTCTTATAAACGGTTGATTCTTATAACCACTGATCACTATAAGCGGTGGTTACTGTATATATATATATATAATACGACGATCAATGTATAGAATTGATTAAATAAATATATATATATATATATATATATATATATATATATATATATTTACAAAAAAATCGCAAGGGATATGTGTATGGACAAAAAAAAATTAAATCTAATAGGACATACTAAAGAATATAGTACAGTTTGAGGAACATATCTTTTACTGTATTTTAATATTTTTTGGATAAAGTCCAATCGTCTGCCGCATTAACAAGAAAAAAATATTTTTTTGTCTATTTCGTTGTTACGCATGTGACCATAAATTTATTTAAAGTACCAGGAAAAGAAATCATGTGATCCGCATTTAATAAATTAAATTCTAAAAATTAATCTTTAAAAATTCACCAAAAATCAGAAAATAGAGGTAAAGATTCAAAAATGATTTCACTTTAAAGGACATTTTATGATCTTTCTCGTGATATAAATGTTATAATCCTCAAATTATTATTTTAAATGCAAACTTAAAAAAAAGTTACTAATACAGCTTAAAAATTTAATTTAAAAAAATCTGAGAAAATGTTTTCAAAAATCTTTCATAGTCACCCCTACACTATAAGAAGAATCGCCATGCAAAATTTCAGCCTTTTAGGTCCAGCGGTTTGGTCTGTGCGTTGTATGTCAGTCAGTCAATCAATCAGTCAGTCAGTGAGTCAGTTACGGAACAGTTTTATATATATAGATTGATATATTTATTTTAATAAACAAATTTTCAATCCTCAAAATAATTTTAAATAATTTTTTTAAATACTTTAGATATACCTTGTTTTTTAAGTAATTGTATTGTATACTGGCTTGCGGGCAGAACTATGAAATTAATTTTGCACTTAAATGTACATTTCCTGTTTTATATTTAAAATAAATAACTCAAAATACAATTGAACATAAAACATTCAACATTGAAATATTTTTAAAATTTTTTAAAACTGCTCAAAATATACTTAAAATTTCCTTAAATTTTTGCATTAATTTACCCCTGAAAAAATAACAAAATGTGCAGTGATTGCAATAATTCCAGTTCAGACGCAACAAAATGACATGATTATGTAGTGATAAAAATTTCATGGAATTATGTTTCATAGTTTTTGAGATATCAGTTGCGGAATGATGCAAAATTACATTTTAAGAAAAATGAGCTTAAAATTTTTCTTACCATAAACTTGATCAGTAACTAAATATTTAGAATATCAATATCTCCGGAACAAAGCGGAAAATTTTCATGCAATTTGCTTTATTTTGTTCAGAAATGATCAGGCTTTAACATATATATTTTTCAAAAAATCGAATGTTTTAAAGATTTAAGGGTAGTGAGTCCCTTTAAAAGTCTTAGTATGATTTGCTTGTGACCATCTTTATGATTTCAATACCTGCGACACTGTGAACTCTCTGAGACGTTAAGGCGACAATGGGCCTGTCCACATAGGAGTCCGTTGCTTTGCTTTAAGGAAAAGATGACGTTGAGACGAAAATAAACCAATCATATGCCTCCAAACGATTAGCAATGAAATTTTTAACGCCTATGATTGGTTTATTTTCGTCTCAACGTCATCTTTTCCTTAACGCAACGCAACGGACTCCTATGTGAACAGGCCCTATCTCTGGCATTACAAGCAATGATTCACTTGAATTTTCAACGTGACACCGTATTACTTTAAAATTAGATCACCTTCCGGTGATGTTGTAACGTTGAAGTTATTTCCTACAGATAATTTTAGCTCCAAGGGGTGGAAATTTATCACTGAAACAACATAATTGCTTGTCTGATTCCTTCTACAGTATAAATAATGATTTCAAAGTCCACTCAGCTACAGAGCACCTTACTAGGATAAGGAAATGTGTTCTGCTGATCAACAAGTACACTAAAGCAAAAACCGCGTGATATCGCAAGAAATTTTCTTTTTCCAAATCTTTCTCGCATCTTCTCCGTATTTTACCAAGGTCAATTAGAAAAAAAATTGCAATGAGTGAAAGAGAGATAGATTTATTTCCCCCGCGAAAATTCCTAACATCTCAGATGTCAAACTCTGAATCATGAATTCATCGTTAGACGTCATATTTAATCTGTCAGTATGTATGCAATAGGGATATTTTAATACATGAGTTCGTTTTGAATATTTATTTTGTTAGAAAATCATCGCCCTTAGTTATACAAATTACTCTAATAATAAGTATAAAATATAATATGACTGGTTGACTGTACACTGAAAGGGTTTTTATTGAGCATATATGACTGGGCTGCGTTGAGAGATAGACTACATAAATCAAAATTTACAAAAGAACTGACCAAAGTTGTTTCTTTGTATGTTTATAAAAACGCAATGCCTAAATTATTACAATGCTATTTAGACGCCTTAGCCATAATCTCTAAAATTAACTGTGCAATCTATGCTTCTGTTCTAGATGTTTGGCCCTTGGGAACGGAAACGGTAAGCTCTTTCGTCAATGTATGTTTCCTATAGACTCACGACGAAAGCGACTGCAACCAATCCGAGAGCTGAGCTTTGACTTCCACCGAATTCCATTCTTCCATATTTGGCAAATTCTTTCAGTGCCACATGAACGAATGTTGAGTGGTGTTACACGCACTTTTTACGAGTTATGCTGTGCCGTCGAACTATGCTATCCGGACAATTGTCTTTATCGTGAGAATAAATGTGTTTCCACAAGAAATGGGTTGATTTTGTAAACACTGGAATCACAGGAAAAAGTATATCAGGACTTTTTTATTTGTAAAGAAATTGAACTAAATTGGAGATAAAACCTAACACCATGCCATTAAAATCTCTCTATTCTAAAAAAAAGTAACTCCCGCTGCCGCTTCTTTCAAAAGCTTGTCACGCTATCTCCTCCGAAACCGCTGGGGGTATGGGGTCGAGACCGATACCAGTAGATGCAGAAAAATGTGGGGAACAAAGTTAGACATGTCTCATCTTCGTCGGACTTTAAGTTTTTTTAAAATTTTATGTTTTGTGGGAAAATATTGACTTTTTTATCTTCAGATTACGATTACTCGCCAAAAAATGATCGTAGAATTTTGATCTTTTTACAGTCTAAGACTACAGACATTTCTCTTTCAAACTAGACCGCATTTGTTTAAAAATATTTTAAAACAGACAAATATTTTCATCAAAAAATAAAACACAGTTTTTCAAGAAATATCGTCCCCTATGTGGATGTAATATCGATGCTCCTCGAGTTTTTATCTTACAAAGAAAATATTAACATTATCTGGAAGCTGAAAGCTTTCTCATTCATATAAACCTCATTTCAAGTCTATATCTTAAATTTTCGATTTTTAATTGGATTTTAAAGCTGATAACTTAACATTGATGAAACACTCTTCGCATTAAGGGTGACAAAATTAAATAGATGGAAGCTGTTACATTGCCCGAGAATCACCCCTATGTATCTCGCAAAAAGCTATCAAAAAGCTACCAAAAGCTAACAAAAAGCTACCAAAAAGAGGTTACCAAGCTATTGGATACATGTTACATTTTATACACGAATTTTATCTCATGCAATACAGCTAATCCGCGAGAAATAATTTTTTGATTTTCTCTGATAGAAAATGCGTATAAATTAAAATTACGCTCGGCTTAATAACGTGTAAGTAAAGTAAATTACTCGTTGCTGGCCACCTAAACGGTACCCCCTTAAATGAATGGCCAGCAGTCTCGCCCTTTACTGTGAATAAATGACGTCATAGCCAATCTTCCAGGCATTTAAAATTTAAAAAAATAATAACGTGTAACTAAGTTAGTTAGAGTTATTCTCCACTGAAGTATTTCTAGGATTTAGAAATTAATGTAGACTTAAAACAATATATTGCCTAGAAACGTGTAAACCACGTTCTACTTACAGTATTTAAGGGAACGGTGAAGGTCAAAAATTATTTTTTTTTACTTTTTATCATAGAGATATGACATTTTTTTCATATATACATTTAAATATAATTATATTGAATATCTTAAAAGAAATTTCTAATCTTATTATAATTAAGATTTTAAAAAAAAATTAAAATTTATAAACAAAATTTTAAAATGCTCCTTGCGACTTAATTTTTACCATGTTTTTATTAACTCGCTTTCTTGTTTGTTTGTTTGTGTGTGTGTTTGTCCAGTACAAATCTTTCAATCGATTTTTAACTAACTTCCCGACTAGCTAGACATTTGAAACTTTTAGTATTGCTGAGAACACGATGACAATGCATTTTTTAAATACTTTCAGCCATCTTTAAGCAGAATTGAATCCATTTTCAGTTAATTTTGTTTTGTAGACTGGTGCAGCCATCTATCGGCCAAGACGGGAACGAAAAAGTTAACTTCCAATTAACTTCATTTTCTTTCCAGTTGGTGGGATATAGGGTTTGACGGTTTTTCAAACCCGGTTTTAAAAACCGGTTTTTAAAATAAATTTGTCACATTTGAAAACCGGTTTAAAAGAATTCAAATTATTATATAAAAATTAATTTTTAACTTATTTGATTTCTTGAAGACCCTGAAAGAAAAACTTACTAATCCTTAAACTTACTATAAAACCAAGCTCAGTAGCTAGTGAACGAGTATTTTCAATGTCATGCAATATTGTGTCCAAAATAAGAACAAGACTTAGCCACCGTTCAGTGGATATTTTATGTTTTTTAAAATCCTGTTTTCTTAGGAGAAATTAAAATTAGTGAAATAAATATAAATATTATTTGAAATTTGAAATTTTTGTTTGAATTTCGTTATTTTGTGTAAGTAATGTGTAATCCTTAATTTTTTTTTATATTTTGACTTTGATATTGATTTCGTTTTTTATTATCTATATATATAAAACAGTTCCGTAACTGACTCACTGACATACAACGCACAGACCAAACCGCTGGACCTAAAGGGCTGAAATTTTTCATGGCTATTCTTCTTATGGTGTAGGGGTGCACTAAGAAAGATTTTTGAAAAATTCTTGTTAGATTTGCTTTTAATTAAATTTTTAAGCTGTTATTGTAATTTTTTTTAAATTTTGCATTTAAAAGAATAATTTTAGGGTTATAAAATTTATATCACGAGAAAGATCATAAAAATTGTTTTAAAATGATATCTTTTCGAATCTTTACCTCGATTTTCTGATTTTTGGTGAATTTTTAACGATTAATTTTTAGAATTTAGTTTATTAAATGCTGATCACGTGATTTTTTTCTGGTACTTTAAATAAATTTATCGTCACGTGCATAACAACTAAATAGACAAAAAAATATTTTTTTCTTTCTAATGCAGCAGACGATTGGATATTATCCAAAAAAAATAAATATCCCTTACGATTTTTTTTATAAATATATATATATATATATATATATATATATATATATTTTAACATCAGTTGTATACATTGATCATCGTATTTGTTATAATATATATATTTATTTTTTTGGCATTAATTGCATACATTGACCGTTGTATTTAATTTGAATGTACTCCGTAGCGAAGTGCGGGTTTTCAGCTAGTTTTATATAAATTAAATTAAATATTTTCCCCTTTTCTATCTTTTTTTTTTTTTTTGACAAGAATTCGAAAACCGGCTAAAACCGGTTTTTTGGAAATCTGGAATTCGAAAACATGTTTTTCAAAAAGTAGGTTTTTGTATAAACCCTAATGGGATAATCCATCAAAAAAACTTTAAAAAAGTATTTATTAATACATAGAATTGTCAAATTTATATGATTCAACATAAAATTTAAAAACATGGTATATAAAAAGTTCTTTTTATCTTGCAATTTATTTTGATATTACCTCCATTTTGCATTTTAATCATTTAAAACTGTATTACAAACAAATCGGGGTATCAGCTATTTAATCCCTTGAATAGTTACTTTTTGAGAGATTTTTTTTAATCCCATCCCGATTTTCATCAAAATTTTGCTGTTTAATAAGTTATAAACCAAATTTAATTACCTTAATGAAGTCGAATTATAAAATGCATACCCAGTTTCTTTGTAAATAGTATTAGGATTCTTCCTTATCAATTTCATAAATTTTGAACAAAAATTAAGTCGCATGGAGCATTTAAAAAATCTGAAAACCTTAAAAAATCTGTTTTGAGAAAAACAGATTTAAAGTCTATTACTACGCTTACCTATTTAAACGATCGAATGCAGTTCTAGTTACAGTTAAAGTGCGCGGTTACTAAATTATTAAAATATTAATTCTTAAAATTGAAAAAACTTAATTATAAAGGCCGACATACGTTTTTTTTTTACATTTTTGTGATAGCTAAATGGCCAAAAAAAATTGTTTGTATACAAAATTCAAACGCTTATAACATTGCAAAGAATCATCACAGCTTCAAGCTGTTTTTCGCAAATTGTTCAGGACAAACTAGAGAATAACTAAACACACAAAAATAAATTTCGATTTTGGGGTAAAATTTTGCTCAAACAAAGGTCCACGGTCCCTTTAATAATATTATTATTTAAAAGGAAAGTAATTCCGTCTCAATTTTTAAAAATAAATAAACAGTCAACATATGACATTATTTAACTCCTTTCATTGTTAATGAAACAAAAGCTAAAGTTATGTGTACTCTTACGCAAAATTAGAATAATAAATGTTCCCAAAGGATGTTTCATCATCTTAATTTATTTTTCTTCCTATTTTTTTACATTATTTAGTTCGATGTAAATAAATAACGCGAAAAAATGTAAAATAATGTTCCTAAAGCCATAAAAATTAAGATAATGAATTCCTTTTCGCTCTACTGGCTGCATTCTTTTGTTAAGTATGCATTAAAAATCTAGATTCAAGGTCTTTTCATTGTAATTCAGTTTATCATATTTACTTAAAACAATGAAAAAAGAGAAAAGATTAAGTTTTAAAGCTCATTATGAAGTCTTAGAATTTTAATTTTTTGTAATGTTATGCAGGAGGAAATACTAAATGAATAAATTCAAATAAAAAATTAATTCCGAAGATTTTTTTGTGTTCTTCCTTTTATGCCAGTGCCTTGCGCTTACGACAACAATTTATTGTTGACAAAGTTCTAAATTTGTTATATTCAAACTGAAATTAATACAATTTTTTCACGTTTCCATTATTGTTTCAATGGCCAAACTGACGTATCAGACATTTTGTTTCCCGTTGCCGCCAAATGAGGTTGCCACTTTCATGTCCTCATTATAGAAATGATCTTTCCTCCTGTTATGTTAAGGAAGTCATGGAAGAGGCAACTTTTACCTCTTTCAAGATCGTATTTCATGATTTTTCGCCCTAACTAAACGTTAAATAGTTTCTTTGTTCCTTGAAAGAACATCATCTGATCTTTTCCAAGTTTTTTTGGGGTATTTTCGAACGCAGAGGCACTTATCGCCAGACATTTGCCTGTATGAACACAGCGAAACTTCTGGCCATTCATTTAAGGGGGCACCGTATAGGTGGCCCCCATTACCCCCTACATACCGGACCCGTAATTTTGAACCGAGTCAAGTGACGAGACCGGTACACTTGACCCCGCACCTCCAGAGGTAAATTTGAGAACTTGGAGGACATTGCAGCCACGACAGATTTTTCGTGCACCAGCCGCCTTTAGTGTACACGACGATGGATTTGTCAACGATGGGCATCGAACCAGTGACGCTCAGATCACTGGCCCGCTGCCTTTGCCAACTGGGCCACCACGCCAGCAATAGTTCCCATCAGCCTCAACAGTTCAAGTGCTATTTGTAAACACAGCTCGAATCCTGACTAAAATTTTGTTTAAATTTAGGATTTAGAATAGTTAAGAATTGTTAAAAAATTCAGATGAAGGCAAAACCTATTTCTCTTGAAAATTGCTTATAAAACTAATACCATAGTATTAAGGAATAACTGATAATTTATCTTAAACTTTTTGCTAAGGGCGTGGTAGCTCAGTTATAGCAAGAGCAGCTGGCCAGTGATCTCAACGTCCCTAGTTCGATGCTCGTAGCTGCAAATCTACCGCCGTGTTAACTAATGGTGGCTGGGGCACACAAAATAGGGCGTGGCTGCAATGTCCTCCAAGTTCTCAAATTTACCCCTGGAGGTGCGGGGTCAAGTGTTCCGGTCTCGTCACTTGATTCGGTTGAAAATTACGGGACCGGTCATTTAGCCATGTCGGACTCCGACCCTTGTGGTGCTAATTCAAAACAGGAGCTGCACCTTCATCACCCATAGCCTTCGGGACTTCATCTGATGTTACTGTCGGTCAAGGGGCATAAGCAACAGCAACAACAACAAACTTTTTGCTTTCCAGTGAACCTGCCATGAGGCCCTGGTGGTAGATAAACAGATCTTTAATAATTACAAGATAAAAAGAACTTTTTATATACCATGTTTTTAAATTTTCTGTTGAATCATAAACTTGACAATTCTATGTATTAATAAATACTTTTTAAAAAAAATTTTGATGAATTATCCCATCAACTTGAAAGAAAATGAAGTTAATTGGAAGTTAACATGCGTTTAACTTTTCGTTCCCGTCCCGGTCGATAGATGGCTGCACCAGTCTACAAAACAAAATTTACTGAAAATAATAAAAACATGGTAAAAACCTGATTAAAGATGGCTAAAAGTATTAAAATAATGCATTGTCCTCGTGTTCTGAGCTATTCTAACAGTTTCAAATGTCTAGCTAGTCGGGAAGTTAATTCGAAAATCGTTTGCAAGATTTGTACTGGACAAACACACAAACACACACACAAACAAGAAAGCAAGTTAATAAAAACATGGTAAAAATACCTCATGAGCATTACGGAAGAAAAAAACTGAGATGAAAATGGGCTGAAAGGGGGGAAAATCTTTTTTACCTATTAAACCCCTTATAACAGGCTCCATACGATGACTTTCCCAAAATTTTCCCTTGTGTGTTTAACCCTTGTGAAGCAAAGATGACCCAAGCCGTCCGAAACTAACCAATTATTCCTCTCTAGGCTTTAAGATGCGGAAATATTCACTTTCTCGAACTTGAAGATTAATTCGTTTAAACTTGTCAAAATTATTTTAATTTTTTTATGAGAAGGAATACTTGGCTTACTAATTTTCTTTTTTGTCAACCTCACACGAGACAGTTTCGATATTTTTAATCAACAGGTCTTTAATGGGGAAGGTCACCTGAAAACCTTCAAAAAATTCAATTTTTTTTTATTATGGTTTAATTTTCAAGAATGGAATGTAAGGAATCTTTTTTTTTTTTTTAAATGAAGTCGATGCTACAATTAGAACAGATTTTATGGCCAAATGTATAAAGTGAATAGTAAAGTAATTAATAGAAAATTTAAAATTGACATGGCTTTTTCAAAAAACTGTTATTTTCAAACTTGTGCGCACTATTTCTTCAAACCTAATGGTCACAAATTGCTAAAATTTTGTATACATGTATATCTAGTCTGTTTATACAATTTCTACCTAAAATTTAGGTAAGTACATATTACTAATTTTTTTGCAGGAATTTTTTGTGGAAAAATTTTGTAATATTTCTTGTATATTACAATACATTGGCCTGAAAAATTATTTTATGGAAATATGGTAATTATTTTAGGTGTAGATTTAAGTATAACCTATGGATAAAATATATACAAGTAATTTAGTACAAAATTCTGTGCATAATGCATCGATCTAAGATTCATTATTCATAAATATTAATTTTTTTACATGCAATAATTTCTAATAATCTTCCAACAATTTCTGCTTTTGTTTTCTAATAGATAAAGCTTTGTACAATTCGCCCTAAAAATGGTTTAAATTAATTACAAATTAATTGTTTTACAACACATTAAGGCGACAATGGACCATGAAAAACTTTTTTTTATTATTTATTAACCAATTGCTATGAAATTTTGTATACTTATACAGTGTTGTTTAGAGATAGAAATTCTAAATTTAAAAAAAAATCAGAATGTATTTAATTAAGATATTAATTAAAATCAGTTTGTTAATTACTCTATTTAAAAATGCTCCATGCGCATTAATTTTTGCCTCAGACATCTAATTTTCTCTCTTAATCTAGCTGTATATAGTTATAATAAAAATTAGTAGTAATACTTGATTTACAGTCATATTTATAAAAACTAAAAAGAAATCTATAAAAATAGGTCATTTTATGCAAAATTTTATCAAAAAAATTTTTATTGTAAAAATTTTAAGTTGTTTTAAAATAGTATAATGAATTGATTACTAAGTTTTATTCTAACATATATAAATAATCAATTTATGAAATTTTATGAAAATTCAAGAAAAACTATGACGCATGGCACATTTTGAACTTACTGAAACGACATGAAAACTTGTTTTGAGAAAATGGCATTTAAAGTTTTAATTGGACTAATATTTCCATTGTTTACGTTTGAAAAAAATACTTATAACTCGGTTAATAACGATCGGATCAACATACTTTTTTAATTTAAGGTTGATGGGTTGCAGAATCATTTTCTGAAACAAAAAAAAATCGTTTAGGGGACATGTTTTTGTCAATCTGAAGGTCCATTGTCGCCTTAATCTATTGTTTCTTAAGGATGCTGTGCTGTGTTCGAACCGTATAGGATACGCTCACCTCAAAGTTTACCAGTGGAGAAAATGTTTTCAAGGATTGCAGAGTTGGATTTATAGAATTTCTTTTAAGCTTTAAGCTTGGTAGGAAAATCAGAGTATTTTTGCGAGTACAAAACTGATCTCCCCCTTAAAAATTTTGCAATTTATTGCAACATGCGTAGGAGTATTGAATATTTTAAAATATCCGCAATGTTAATATTTTTCAACATTATTTCATAAATAAATATTATTTTTATTATAGTGGCTCAAGGTATCCTAGTGGCAGCGCGTCGGCTTTCGATGCTGAGTGTAAGAAATCGAGTACCTCCTACCGAAATGGGCACTCGTCTACTCAGACTCTAAGCTAAGTCTACCCGACTTTAGCCGGTCTGGGCAGGAACAGATACAGGGTGAATCTCAACTCTTGGGCAAAACTTTAAGGGGTGATAGAACGCATCTACACGAGCGATATTCGTCATAGAAAGTACAGGCGGAACGCAAACAGCGAGGCGTTAGGTGGCGCTGTAAATGGTACCCGCATGCCACACGTCCTCATTCGTTCCAGCGGCGGTTTTCCGTAAATGTTTGGGTAGGGATCTTCCATGACCATTTGGTTGGCCTATACCTCCTGCCACACCGTCTGGACGGCGAATCGTATCACACATTCCTACGAGAGGTGTTGCCGGAGCTGCTGCGTCCGATTCGAGCCCCCATCAGGTCGAGAATGCGGTTCCAGCACGACGGTGCGGCTGCACACATCAGCTTGGATGTGTGGAACAATTTAGATGCAACATTCCCAGGGCGATGGATTGGTAGAGGTGGTCCCATAGCTTGGCCACCAAGATCGCCGAATCTCTCGTGTTTGGACTTTTTCCTGTGGGAACATATAAAAATCTTAGTCTACGAGTACCCCATTGAAACCAATATGGAACTACTCACCAGGATCACCGTTGTTGCCGAAGATATTCAGGAAATGCCTGATGTATTCGCAAAAGTGCGACAGTCCCTATCCCGCAGGTGTGAAGCCTGCATTACAGCTGGCGGAAGCTCTTTTGAGCAATTTCTTTGACCATGTAAATCAATTACATTCCTCTTAATAAAATGTTTTCCTCAGTATCTCCACTCATTTTTGTGTTAATTCTTTAAATGTGACAGAGGAAAACTTCCTTTTAACTTCTCACCTTTTGCGTTCCGACCATACATTCTATGACGAATATTGCACGTGTAGATGCGTTCTATCACCCCGTAAAGTTTTGCCCAAGAGTTTAGATTCACCCTGTATAGAAAAATATAGGACGCAGCGGGTCTACTTATAAAAATATACTGTTCTGTAAAAATATTCTGTAAAAGTTCTGTAAAAATATACTGGTGACTAGTAATGAGAGTGGCTTACCTAAATGAATACATCACGCCAAGAATTGTAACAACTTGGTTGATAATCCAAATAAAGCCTTTATATATTCCTTCAAGCTCTTTCTTGACGGGAAAAACATATAGCTTGACACATAAACCTTATGCTGGAGCAAATTCTGCCACTAAAAATATTACAAAATGGTTATCTGCTGCCTCACACTCTCACCAGTGGTCACATCAAGACTACACGAACAACGCCTCCTTTTAAAGATCGTTGGCTCAGATGCCAGATACTTCTGACTCAACTTCTTCGGCACGATGCAAAAACATCCTCGGCGCGCGCGTGTGACGTCAAAGAGAGCGCGAAGCAGCATTCTCACTTATTTCTTAATCGGAAGGGAACCGTATGACGCCGTCCGTCATCTAGTTCCAACACTAAGGGCCTGTTCATATAGGAATCCGTTGCGTTGCGTTAAGGAAAAGATGACGTTGAGACGAAAATAAACCAATCATATGCCTCCAAACGATTAGCAATGAAATTTTTAACGACTATGATTGGTTTATTTTCGTCTCAACGTCATCTTTTTTTTCTTAACGCAACGCAACGGACTCCTATGTGAACAGGCCCTAAGGGTGCTCAGATCGAATCCCGACAAGCGCCATTAAATACCTCCGCGTCTAATTCGGATATGGGCACGTTAAATCCGAAGACCGGAAAATCCCTCTATGAAGTCAGAGAGGATGGGTGAGGATACGATCTCCTCAGATTTCACCCCTGGGAGTGCTCGGCCAAAGTTGAGGTGGTACCTGGTTAAATCGGACTCCGGCCTTTGTGGTGCCATTGCAAACCGTAGGCGCTCCCCTCAGCCTTAGAGCCTATATGGACCATAGCCTATATAGACCCGTTGTGGAATACTTGATTAGAAATAACAGCAACGACAACAACTTTTATTATAATTACAGTAGAACCTTGTTTATCCGGACTAATTGGGACCATAGGCAATCCGGGTAATGAGCGAAACAAAATCCTTAATTAAGCAGACTTCGTTTATTACGATAAAAAAGTATGTTTTGTAACAAAATTACATAGTATTGTTTACAAGACACTTAAATAATTACAAGATAAAAAGAACTTTTTATATTCCATGTTTTTAAATTTTCTGTTGAATCATATAAACTTGACGATTCTATGTATTATTAAATACTTTTTAAAAATTTTTTGATGAGTTATCCCATCAACTTGAAAGAAAATGAAGTTAATTGAAAGTTAACTTGCATTTAACTTTTCATTCCCGTCCCGGCTGATAGATGGCTGCACCAGTCTACAAAACAAAATTAACTGAAAATGAATTTAATTCTGCTTAAAGATGGCTTAAAGTATTAAAAAATGCATTGTCATCGTGTTCTGAGCTATTCTAAAAGTTTCAAATGTCTAGCTAGTCGGGAAGTTAGTTAAAAATCGATTGTAAAGATTTGTACCGGACAAACACACACACACACAAACAAACAAACAAACAAACAAGAAAGCGAGTTAATAAAAACATGGAAAAAAGTATGTTTTGTAACAAAATTACATAGTATTGTTTACAAGACACTTAAGAAAATAGCTTTTCACATCATTTCTTAACAAAGAATTTGTCCAATGTCTTCTGTTTCAAACACATGTGGCGTTTAAATGACGCACGGTCACGCAAACGATTTATCATTAATAGTCCAGCTGGCTATTGTCTGGCTGACGCTCCAAGCACTCCATCCTGTTTGCCAACTGGTGAGCAGCATTTGCATGTGTCGCCCGCTGTTGCGGTGTGATCGCTCCCTCCCCGTCCACGTCATCTTCTCCCTCACTGTCTGCTGTAGACGTGCATGCCGCTACAATTTCTTCTTCCGTCATAGTACCTTAGCCACCGTCGTTATTGTCTTTCAGCCACCCACTGACGCCTTCCATATCAACATCTGAGCACCCACTTATTGTTCCTAACATTTGCAGAAGGTCGTCTGCAGCCCCTTGCACCAAATCATCGCTTGCCATTTCGTTTGTAGCACAAATAGATGGTGAGTTAATCCACGCCAATGCCCTGTGACACTCTAGTACAGCTTTCTTAAACTCAACGAAAAGCATTTTGTTACCATAATTTATAGTACAATCTTTGCAGGAACTGTACATTGAATCAAACTAAAAGGCGAATATTTGGCGTACTTGTAGTTACGTTCTTTCTATCATAGTTAAAAATTATTATTTAATATGAACATTAAATAAAAATTATGTCTACAAATCCGATCCCGATAAACGAGGTTTTACTGTACTTGAAAGCATTTACAACTTTGACTTGGTCGAAGTTTGCATATGAGTATTACATATTTCAAAATAAGGTAATTAAAAGGGTTTTTCACCTTTATTTCATATTTAAGCAATATTACTTTTATTGGGATCACTTTTACCATGTTTTTATTAACTCGCTTTCTTGTTTGTGTGTGTGTTTGTCCAGTACAAATCTTGCAATCGATGTTTAACTAACTTCCCGACTAGCCAGACATTTGAAACTTTAAGAATAGCTCAGAACACGATAACAATGCATTATTTTAATAATTTTAGCCATCATTAAGCAGCATTGAATTCATTTTCAGTTAATTTTATTTTGTAGACTGCGTGTGAATAATTGAGTATTCATCATTTTTCCATGGCATTTTAGTTAAAATGTGGGATTTCCTGACTACCCAGGATTTTAAAGCTGATGTGTTCTAAACCTATAGGATTCGTTCACCTCAATCTGTACCTATGGAGAAAACTTGTCAAAGGATTGCCGACATGAAATATTGTACTCCGTAATAGAGAAATAAATTTTATACCTTGGTACATTTTTCATATTTTTTTTATTTATGAGAAGTGCAAATAATATTTTTTAAATTTAAATTATTCGGGGGAGAAATATGGTATAGTGTGTTTTAAACGCTCATTAATTCCTTTGGAGGACGAAATTTATAAAATGAAACCTGTTGCAAGATGCAGAAAAGTTCAGGCTATCTGAACATACCATTTTTATTGGAATATCAGCATTAATGTAGCTGGCAATAGTACATACATTTTCTCCATAGGTTAACCTAAAGGTGAACAAATCCAGTAGGATTAGTACACAGCAGCCTAAATGCCTACTGTGACCCTGGGTGCTCCGATAAAAATTTCAAAAATAAAGTACTGTCTTCGTGAAACGAACTTCCATTTCACTAAACACCCTATTTATTTAAATTTTCAGCAGAACCTTGGCGTCAAGCGTCACTTATTTGCAAAGTAATCCCCATTTAACGAAAAGCAGTCTCTATAAATAATGCTAGAGTTTTTCGCAACAAATAAAGAGTTTGAAATGTCTCTAACTCTGCAACTTTCAGTTTTTTCTTTATGTAAATTGTTTCTAAACTAAATTGTTCTTTCTCGACTCACATGGATTTTCAAATATAAATATATATATATATATATATATATATATATATATATATATATATATATATATATATATATATATATATATATATACAAATTATAGTCAACACATCATTGCCAAATGTACAAAATCATAATATTAAGAATAGAGAAATATATTTAAAAAAAATTACTATTGAACCCAATAAAAAGAAATAGGGTTACTCAACATCTCGAAATAAACAATTTCCGTCAGGTTTAATGATATATCTAACAAACATAATTAAAAACAAAAATGGCAGAGAGAGAGAGAGCTAGAGAGATTCCTAGGAATAAGCAAATTAACGTGTTATTCAGCCTCGTGCTTAGTAAGTATCTACAGCCATATTTAAACATGTCACTGAGCATGCGCAGAAAGAAATTTTTAACAGTAAATTGTCTCTAATGAATAGAAATTGCGATTTCAAAAACCAAATTTTACACATCTATAGATTAAAACATTTCGTTTGAGACCAAAATGAAGTAAATGGATGTAGTAATTTTCTCTCACGGACTGCCCAAAGAATCGGCCTAGCAACTTTAATACACAGAAACTAATTGAAAACCCGTACTTCGCTACGGAATACATTCAAATTAAATACAACGATCAATGTATGCAAGTGGTGCCAAAATAAATAAATAAATAAATAAAAAATAAAAAATCGTAACAGATATTTTTATAGACAAAATAATGTAGAAGAAAATATTCAAATTAAATCTAACGGAACTTGCTAAAGAATATAGTACAGTTAATATAGTACAGTTTGAGGAACATATCTTTTACTGAACTTTAATATTTTTTTGGATAATGTCCAATCGCCTGCCGCATTAGCCAAAAAAAAAAAAATTTTTTTTGTCTATTTAGTTGTTAAGCACGTGACGATAAATTTATTTAAAGTACCAGAAAAAGAAATCACGTGATCAGCATTTAATAAATTAAATTCTAAAAATTAATTTTAAAAAATTCACCAAATACCAGAAAATAGAGTTATAGATTCGAAAAATAATTCATTTTAAATTAATTTATATCATCTTTCTCGTGATATAAATTTTATAACTCTCAGATTATTATTTTTAATGGAAACTTGAAAAAAGTTACTAAAACAGCTTAAAAATTTAATTTTAAAAAATCTAAGAAGAATTTTTGAAAAATCTTTCTTACTGCACCCCTACACTATAAGAAGAATCGCCATACAAAATTTCAGCCCTTTAGGTCCAGCGGTTTGGTCTGTGCGTCGTATGTCAGTCAGTCAGTTACGGATGTGTTTTATATATATAGATTAGTGCTCTATTCGGAAAACCATCTCCATTTTTAAGGCATATATTTTAAAGTCCTTAACTTCAAGACCGAGAACACTTCCAAGCATTTTTTACTAATAACATCCCGGAGTACGGTACTGAATTTTTAAAGATGCCATTATGAGCATGTCTACCTATTACAAACAGTTCGATATCACGGATTAAATTTTTAGCCCTAAGTTCGCAGTATTTCCACTTGACACTGCCCCTCAGGCCTTACCTAAACTTTTCCTTTACGTCACTGTAGACACAGATGCTGCCACACGTCTGGATGAAAAGAAGAGGGGGAAAAAAACCTAATCCGATTTTCTCACGCTTTCGATTATTATTCTTCTTGCCACAACTAATATAGCGATAGGCGGGGCTGACGGGAAGGAATCCGTTCCGATCGGGGGGTGGGACGGCGAAGTTCAAAGAGGCGCCACGGTGGCTCCACACCTTCCAGCAGACGATCGTACCTGGATCCTTGTTTGGTGATTTCTTATCTTTTCATTTGGTTGTCTGCATCATTTGGTGACTTCTACCGCTGTACACTGTATTTTTTTTTTCGCCGGTGCCGGCAAAAATTGGCTAAGATATTTTGATCTGGGAGTCGTTCAGTTATTTCCATTATAAAGTTATCGTTAATGATTACGTTCAGGCAGAATTGAACATAAAACAAAAACACATACACACAAATATATATATATATATATATATATATATATATATATATATATATATATATATATATATATATATATATATATATATATATATATATATATATATATATAAATATATATACATATATATACATATATATACATATATATATATATATGTATATACATATGTATATATATATATATATACATATATATATAATATATATATATATACACTGCTGGCCACCCAAATTGCAACACCAAGAAAGACAAGAGATATCAGAACAAAATTTATTTTGTAGATAACATGTTGACCAAGTATCAAATGATTAAATTTATAGACTTCTGTGCAGTGTGGTTCCTGCCACAATCAGTAGCCAGAGTAGCCGCCATTGTTGGAGATCACCGCTGCCACACGCCTCGGCATTGATTCAAAGAAACTTTGGATGAGTTCTTGGGGTACAGCAGACCAAGCAGCTTCCACACGTTGCCAAAGTTGATCTGCTGTGGCAGCTGGGGATGGAATCTGGGTCAATCGTAGAGCAACCATGGACCACATGTTTTCTATCGGCGAAAGATCCGGAGAGCGAGGCGGCCAGGGAAGCAATTCAATCTGGGGATTGACGAAGAACCGTTGGACAATGCGTGTCACGTGTGGTCGCGCATTATCCTGTTGAAATATGGCTGTGGGCAAGCCCTGAAGGTAAGGAAGGACAACTGGCTCCAACACCTCGGAGATGTAGCGCTGGCTGTTTAAAGTACCGGCAATGCGTACTAGAGGTGTCCGAGAGTGATATCCAATACCGCCCCATACCATAATACCCGGTGCAGGACCAGTGTGGCGGTGCATAACGCAGCTGTTCAGCATCCTCTCTTCACGGTGTCTCCAGACTCGAATGCGACCATCGTGGTGTTGCAGACAGAAGCGTGACTCGTCAGTAAAGACAATTTCATTCCATTCTGCCGTCCACATCCTTCTGTCATCGCACCATTGGCGGCGGAGACGTCTGTGGTTCTGCGTCAAGGGTAGACAAAGCAATGGACGTCTTGCGGACAGACCAATCTGCTGTAAACGGCGTCGAATGGTACGCGCAGACACTGGATGATGCGTTACAGACTGCATGTGCTGTGCTATGGTTCGTGATGTGACTGAGCGATCCGTCACTGCCATGAGCACAATTTGCCTGTCATCACGTGAAGTGGTGCGCTGAGGTGGATGCGATCGAACACGCCGGTCCGTCGTACCCTCCTGCATCCAACGATCACATTCCGCATTACAGTTGTTTGGTTTCGTCCAACACGACTACCGATTTCCCTGAAAGATAATCCACAGAACGCAAGATTACAATCTCGGTAGGCCACTCTCGGATTACAGATTACAATCTCGGTAGGCCACTATCCTTCCTCTGTCGAACTCGGATACTTGATCAAAAGATGATCGCTGTTTTCGATGAGGCATAATTGATCGTTTTTTTGAAAAAACCACAAGAAAAACACAATTGCCGAACTTGAAATCCTCAAAATCTCCAAGCCTTAAATAGCGCTTTGAAGTGGCTCCACAGGCGCGCGTGATGTGTGTCTGCGCTGAAATTCTAATCATTTGCATATCTCTCCTCCGCTAATGCATGCTGTAAATTTCACGTTATTTGCATGTTTCCTTCAGGGTGTTGTATTTACAGTGGCCAGCAGTGTATATATATATATATATATATATATATATATATATATATATATATATATATATATATATATATATATATATATATATATATACATATATATACATATATATATATATACATATATATACATATATATATATATATATATGTATATACATATGTATATATATATATATATATATATATATACATATATATAACATATATATATATATGACCCCAGACCTCCAGAGGTAATTTTGAGAACTTGGAGGACATTACAGCCACGACAGATTTTACGTGCACCAGCCGCCATTAGTGTACACGGCAGTGGATTTGTCAGCGACGATCATCGAACCAGTGACTTTCAGATCACAAGCCCGCTGACCTTTCCAACTGGGCCACTGCGCCAATGGGAGTATTTGGACAAGATAAACAGCTTCAGAGCCTTGGGGCTTATCTATATACAATAAAATTTCGTATATCCGGACTAACTGGAACCATAGGCAATCCGGAGAATCGAAAATCTGTATAATCCGGGTAAATGGGTAATAAGCAAAACAAAATCCTTAACTAAGCACTGGGCCCGATTTAGAAAATTCTTGACTATAGGCACAACTCGGGATGGGGGCCCTCTAACACTGATGTGGGCGTAAAATTTCCAAACTTGACACGCAAAAAAAAAATAATCATGAATCATTGTGAAAGGACCATTTTACCAAGAATTGGCTATTTGAAGCCTAGAAGTCTAGACCATTATCAAATAACGAAAAGTAATACAACATATTAACGTCATCATTAAAACACCAATACAATGCAATCAGAAAAACTTATTAATCCCTCATATACACTCTAACATACATATGATGAACTATACATATAACTATCATATGATGAACCAATCAATCAAATTTGAAAGGATACATAAAAAATTGCTATTAAAATAGGTAAAATAAAAAAAAAATTGAATTGGGAATTTTTTCTTTTTTTCTTTTAAAATAAATTTTTTGAAAGGCCCTCAACATTTGGGGGCCCCTAGGCCGGGCGTACTGGGCCTAATGGAAAATCAGGGCCTAAGCAGACTTACCGTTTATTACGATAAAATAACTATGTTTTGTAACAAAATTTCATAGTATTGTTTACAAGACAATAAAAATAACTTTTCACATCATTTCTTAACAAAGAATTAGTAAGTTTCGTAAAGCTTTCTAAAACTCCACTAAAAGCATTTTATTGCCATAATTTATTCTACATTCTATGCAGGATATTCGATGTACATTGTATCAAACTTAAAAGAGAATATCTGGTGTACTTGCATTTACGTTCTTGCTATCGTAGTTAAAAATTATTATCTTATGTGAACATTAAATAAAAATAATCTGTAAGAGTTGTTCCACTCATTATTGGATTTTCATTTCTGCATCTTCATTTATCCGCTTGCTAATCAGTTTGCGTTTCCTGTCATACATTCCTATATGATTCTGTTTTGATTTTGAGTTTTCCACCTCCCATAAAAGTTTGTATAGGTAACCCTTATATAACACGGTAGATAGTTTCCTGGAAAATGCCGTGTTGTGTGAAACCGTGTTATATGAGACCCAGAGACAGTTCAAAAAAGGGGGGTTACGTTCTGAAAACTTTTAAAAACAAACTTTTTTTTAATTCCACATAAGCAATTTAATTTTTATTAAAAATATAAATGTATGTATAACACAAAGCGAAAAGAAACAAAAAAATATTATTTTCATTTAACGCGACCTTAATTTAATAAATTTCTTCCCCATCACTGCTCAGTACAATCAAACGAAAACGTTTTTTCGATTGAACGATATCACCTTCACTTTAAGAACCTTTTTCTTCATTTAGATTTTTTGCACCTTCTATCCTCTTTAAAAAATCTGTAATTTTGGTTTATTTCCTGGTTCCTACAAGGTCGTTGTAGATTCACGGTACGGAGATAGACAATTTTGCAGCTCCCTTTGGAATTTTCGGCTTCTTTCAGCAGAAGGGTCTGCATTCGGGAAAAATTATTCAAGATTTTCGGCTAAGCTTAGGCCTTCTTGTAATTCTATAGAGTTATAAATGAATAAATTATAATTTGTTTATACATTTTCATGTAAAGCCAATATAGTTCGTTATTCCATTCCGTCATTATTTTAAGGTAATTTAGTTTTTAAATGTGTTAAACAAATATCATGTTATCTAGTGCTATAGAAGTACAGTGTTGTACAAAGGTTTTCGCAATTTTTTTTTATCGTGTTAGAGCGAAACCGTGTTGTAAGATGCCGTGCTGTAGGAGAGCTACCTGTACGTTGAGTTTTGAATCACGCTGTATACTAGTTGGTACCCGTCAAAACATGACGGTCGGATAGTAAATAAATGTACTAATACACAAATTATGCTCAGCATATCAGTGCCAAATGTTGAAATCATAAGTATCTAAAGCCAGATTTAAATATGCCACTTAGCATGCGCAGAAAGCAACTTTTAACTGTAAATTATCGCTAATAAATAGAAATTACGGTTACAAAAACCAAATTCGACACATCTATAGATTAAAATGTCGCCCAGTGGCTAAGTGGTTAAGGCATCAGCCTGCCACGCCGGGGGCACGGGTTCGATTCCCGTATATGATTTGGTTGTATTCGGGGGAACCGGTCAGTCTTCCGCCTGCTAAAAAGAGCCCCGTCTAGAAAGGGGAGCTGCAACCCTTCGTCCATCGCCGGTGTCATCGTTTGTTAATAAAATTCTTGTGTGATTTGCCTGTTTCTATTTCCTTGTATTCATATGTACACCGGACTGGGGTGTAACGTCGTCATCCCCCAGTGACATTAGCCAAAAATAAATAAATAAAAAAAAAAATAAAAAAAAAAAATAGATTAAAAGCTTTCGTTCAAGACAAAATTTGAAATAAATCGATGCAGTAGTTTCCTTTACGGGCTATCCAAAGAATCGGCTTAGCAATTTAAATATATAGATACTAGCTGAAATCCCGCGCTTCGCTACGGAGTAAATTCAAATTAAATACAGCGGCCAATGCATGCAATTAATGCCAAAAAAATAAATATATATATTTATAATAAATGCGACGATCAATGTATACAATTGATGTAAAAAAATCGTAAGGGATATTTTATAGACAAAATAATGTGGAAGAAAATATTCAAATTAAATCTAATAGGACATACTAAAGAATATAGTACACTTAATATAGTACAGTTTGAGGAACATATCTTTTACTGTATTTTAATATTTTTTTGGATAATGTCCAATCGTCTGCCGCATTAGCAAGAAAAGAAAAATATTTTTTTTTCTATTTCGTTGTTATGACGTGACGATAAATTTACTTAAAGTACCAGAAAAAGAAATCACGTGATCAGGATTTAATTCTAAAAATTAAATTTTAAATCTTTAAATTCTAAAAGTTAATCTTTAAAAATTCACCCAAGATCAGAAAAGGAAGGTAAAGATTCGAAAATGATTTCCTTTTAAAGGTATTTTTATGATCTTTCTCGTGATATAAATTTTATAAGCCTCAAATTATTATTTTAAATGCAAACTTAAAGAATGTTACAAAAACAACTTAAAAATTTAATTTTAAAAAACTCTAAGAGGAATTTTTCAAAAATCTTTCTTAGTGCACCCCTACACTATAAGAAGAATCGCCATGCAAAATTTCAGCCCTTTAGGTCCAGCAGTTTGATCTGTGCGTTGTATGCCAGTCAGTCAGTAAGTCAGTCAGTTACGGAACTGTTTTATATAGTATATGGATTATATACATTTATTGTATATATTTTGGGCGCAGTGGCCCGGCTGGCAAAGGCGTCGAGCCAGTGATCTGAGGGTTGCGGGTTCGATGCCGGTCGCTGACAAAATCCTCCACCATGTTCACTAATGGTGGCACGTTAAATCTCTCGTGGCTGCAATGTCCTCCAAATTCTCAAACTGACCTTCGGAGGTGCGGGGTCAAGTGTTCCGGTCTCGTCACATGACTCGGTTCTAAATTACGGGACCTGCTTGTAGGGGTTAATGCTTGCCACCTATACGGTGCCTCCTTAAATGAATGGCCAGCATTCTCTCCCTTTACTGAGAACAAATGGCGTCATAGCCAATTTTCCGGGCATTTGTAATAAATAAATAAAATAAATTTTATATATCTATATATATAAAACAGTTCCGTAACTGACTCACTGACTGACATACAACGCACAGACCAAACCGCTGGACCTAAAGGGCTGAAATTTTGCATGGCAATTCTTATAGTGTAGGGGTGCACTAAGAGAGATTTTTGAAAAATTCTTCTTACATTTTTTTAAATTAAATTTTTAAGCTGTTTTGGTAACTTTTTTTAAGTTTGCATTTAAAATAATAATTTGAGGGTTATAACATTTATATCACGAGAAAGATCATAAAATGTCCTTTAAAGTGAAATCTTTTTCGAATCTTTACCTCCATTTTCTGATTTTTGGTGAATTTTTAAAAATTAATTTTTAGAATTTAATTTATTAAATGCTGATCACGTGATTTCTTTTCCTGGTACTTTAAATAAATTTATGGTCACAGGCGTAACAACGAAATAGACAAAAAAAAATTTTTTTCTTGCTAATGCGGCAGACGATTGGACATTATTTTGTCTATAAAAATATCCCTTACGATTTTTTTATAAATATACAGGCTGTTCGCACATTTTTTAGACGATTTTGGTAAGCGGTAATAAAAATTCGTTTGCTGCAAAAGAAATAATTGCAATTGTACTATGTTTTTAAAAGTCAAAATTATCGTCTGCGGCTTGAAAGTTTTGTTTTTATTCAAAATGGCGTTTTTAACAAAGCAATGGTTCGAAGGCTACATTTATGCTCTTTCCGAAGAGAAATATGCATACTCCGTTATCCAAAAACGATGTGAGAGTCATGGTTTTGTGATATCTAAAGCGTCGATAGGTAATATCGTCAACAAGAAAGGAAAAAAAACGTCAAATAGGAGCCTCAAGTGGGACAAAATTTAAAAACAAGTATCCAAGGAAAAAACGGACATCTTCGACTATTGCAAAGGTACGTTGTTTAATGTTAAAAGAAAATCCCCCTAGTCAAAGGACAGTTGCAAAATCATTAAAATGCTCGGTGTCCACTGTAAACAAAATTATAAACGTTGATTTAAATCTTAAGAAAGCGAAGAAACGCAATGTGCATCGTCTTCTTCCAAATTATATCGCTGAACGCATGATACGCTGCAGAATTCTATATGAGAAACACTTATCCAAAGAAAAATGGAAAACAATTGTCACAATAGATGAATCATGGGTGTATTTAAATGAATGCAACAAAAAAAAGAGCCATTTATTATTATAAAAGGGGAGAAAAAAATTTAAGTACATGGTTCAAAGAATCGAAAGAATGTTTTTCTAAGGGATTCATGATTGTTGCTGGTTTTTCTTATAATGACAAGTTAAAAATAAAGAGAGTGGGAAAAAATGTCAAGATTAACTCCAGATACTATCAGGAACATATTTTATTGCCAATTTTTATGAATGAAATACCATCGCTTTACCCACAGTGCCATCAATCTGTGAGACTCCATCAGGACAAAGCTAGCAGTCACACATCAAAATCCACTGTAAATTTCCTAAAAGAAATGGAACAAAAAACTGGCATCAAGGCCATACCCTTCAGTGATATCCCTACTAAATCTCCCGATGTATCACCTATGGATTGTTGTGCTTTCGGACTTTTAAAATCTGCATTATCCAAACGTCGTCCCAAAACCCTTACAGGACTCTGGAAAACTGTCCAGGATGAATGTGATAGAATACCTCTTCTGACACTTCAAAAGGCATTATTAACCTGGAAATTGCGGTGTCGAAAGATAGTTCAGAATAAGGGATATCAAATAGAACATTTAAAACACAAGAATTTTATGTAATTTAGTTTTGTGAATACAATATACATCGTCTAAAAAATGTGTGAACAGCCTCTGTATATACAGTGGAATCTCGATCGATCGTTTTCGGATCCATCGTTTTTCCGTATGTGTCGTTCATTTTATCCAGTCCCAACGATCATATTCCTTTGTTATGTTTCCGCATCTATCGTTTTCCCGCATTTATCGTTCATTTCAACCGGTCCCTTGAAAAACGATCGATCGAGATTCCACTGTATATATATAGTTTGTATACATTGATCGTCGTATCATTACATTGATCGTCGTATCGTACATTGATCAATTGTATACATTGATCGTCGTATTTATTATAAATATATATATTTATTTTTTTGGCATTAATTGCAAACATTGACTGTTGTATTTAATTTGAATGTACTCCGTAGCGAAGCGCGAGTTTTCAGCTAGTATATATATATATTCACATATTATATTTATTATGCATATTTTTTATCTTTATTAAGGAAGAAATTGAAAATATCTTTATGTAGAGGAGAGGAGGGTATTATGGAATAGTCGGGTAATATGGAATATCGAGGTTTTAGCTCTGTTTGGTGCTGCTATCACGTGGGAATACCATGAATTACTTAAGAAAGACTCTCATGATGCAGTACACTGAGAGTTGACCGCTTGTTGTTGTTGTACCACTTGCTACAGAACAAAATGTGTTTTGTGATTTTCAAGAGTTTTTGCTGGTAAGTTTTCAAACATTTTAACCTACTAGTACACATGTGACTTGAACATTGATGTCAAGCATAATGTACACTAAAAGAATTGTAGTTTGTTATAACGTGGTCGTTTTTTAGCTGACAATGTTTTGTCCATCAATTTAAAGGTTCATTTTCCATTATGGCGTGTCGGGTATTATGGAATACTAGGTATTCCATAATCCCCTTATAGGCAGTGAAGCTAGATCTTCTATAATAACCTACTCCCCATATAAAAAAAGAGTTAGAGGATGAACTGAAAGATAAGGACATAAAGGAGGAACCAGAAGCTTCAAAACAACCAAAGAAACCGAACATTCAAAGACGCCTTGTTAAGAAATTAAATTTAGACCGACCTTCTAGACCTAAACCTACTAGAGATGATTCCAGTGTTAGCAGCGATGAATCTTTCCATTCTGATGTATCATCTGTAATGGATTTCATGCCATCAACTAAAGAACCGGAAAACAAAGACGCTGAATGTATCTTCTGTAACGGAAAATCCTCCGAAGATCAACGAAGGGAAATTTTGATTAAATGCTTCAGCTGTTCTCTGCGGGCTCACCTTGACTGTACCGGAGCAGAGAAAGAACATTATACCTGTGATTTTTGTAAATAGACTAGAAGCAGAAATGACTTACACATAATCTTAAAAACATGGTTTTTAGAGTTAAAAATAACTATGTTTTATGAAGTCTAATTAGTTTTTCAATGGTTTAAACAGCCTATTCCATATTACCCGACTATTTCATATCAACCTCCATTTGTAACATTTTTTTAAGTAATTTTTTTTATAACAAAATAAATAGTATTTTTTTACAAATGACAGTTCGTTACAGTTAGTTCTAGTATGTACTCATGATGATTTTGGGGATTTTTATTCAAAAACCAGTAAAGTTATTTTTAGAAACGTAAATGGTATTCCATAATACCCTCCTCTCATCTATCTAAGAAAATACAAAATATTCTTTTCTAAAAATCCTTCCATAAATTTGAGATGCGTCTCATCATCCGGTGCATCTTATCGTGCGAAAAATACGGTAACAGTCCTGAAAATGTTTGCAAGACCCAGAATAAGTGTCTCAAAATAACTTTTCTGCTAAGCGTACAGAAGAATTTTACTTACGGCGTAACAAATATTTTGCTCTGAAACAGTGTGATTTTGAAAATTTGAATTCATTTCAGCAATTTAAACTGGTATAACACATGTCGCATTATACACTTTTATTTCAGATAAAATGGAACCAAAAGTTCCAGAAAACAACAAAGTTCATCATCCTCTGTGATTCTACATCATTAGAGGCATATTTCCTGAAAGGTATTTGCCTTTAAGTCTCCAGAAATATAACGCGCAAGGAAAAGGAAAATTCCAGAACAATTATCAAATAACAAATTAAAACAGCTTGGTATTCCCCAGAGATACATATTTGTAGTTCATCTAAACTTTAGAACTTTCAACGGAGAACTGTAATTACACTTAAAAGTTTTGAATGTAGGATAATTTAAATGATAATTAATGATGTTTCTATTTCCTTTTCCCGTTTCACATTCTTAAATTGGCCATGAAATTGCGCCGTGTCTCTTGTGGTCACAGTTGCTTAAGCGAAAGGAAACAAAGCACTGAACTCAATGCAGCGTGCTACGGGGTTACATCTCTGAACAAAGCAAAACTTGTCCAAATTCTCTGTAATAAGTTTTCTGTCTTACATAATACTCAAGAATTCCGAGGATCTATAAACGGGATTCTTAACAGGGTCTGGGTCACACAAAAAAATTCAATTTGTTTGTTTACTCGCATTTTATGAATACTTTTTCTTCATTAAATATTTCTCTATGTACAGATACAAATACATATATACATACATGTGAAATTTATATAATTATATATATATATATATATATATATATATATATATTCATTATGCATGTGAAATACATAAAATTACATATATTCATTACACATGTGAAATATATATATAATTATTATACTTTTATTATACACATAAAAATATTTTTTAAATTTGATATTTTGTCTTAAAGCATTTTGATACTTACTTGCCTTGCCTTTCTTAACAGGGTCTGGGACACAAAAAAATTCAATTTGTTTATTTACTCATATTTTGTGAATACTTTTTATCCATCAAATATTTCTCTGTGTACAGATACATATTCATACACACATTATACATGTTAACTTTATGTAATTATATATAGTCATTATGCATGTGAAATACATAAAATTACATATATTCATTACACATGTGAAATATATATATAATTATTATACTTTTATTATAGACATAAAAATATTTTTTAAATTTGATATTTTGTCTTAAAGCATTTTGATACTTACTTGCCTTGCCTTTCTTAACAGGGTCTGGGACACAAAAAAATTCAATTTGTTTATTTACTCATATTTTGTGAATACTTTTTATCCATCAAATATTTCTCTGTGTACAGATACATATTCATACACACATTATACATGTTAACTTTATGTAATTATATATAGTCATTATGCATGTGAAATACATAAAATTACATATATTCATTACACATGTGAAATATATATATATAATTATTATACTTTTATTATACACATAAAAATATTTTTTAAATTTGATATTTTGTCTTAAAGCACTTTGATACTTACTTGCCTTGCCTTTCTTAACAGGGTCTGGGACACAAAAAAATTCAATTTGTTTATTTACTCATATTTTGTGAATACTTTTTATCCATCAAATATTTCTCTGTGTACAGATACATATTCATACACACATTATACATGTTAACTTTATGTAATTATATATAGTCATTATGCATGTGAAATACATAAAATTACATATATTCATTACACGTGTGAAATATATATAATCGTTATACAATCATTATACACATAAAAATATTTTTTTCAATTGGATATTTTGCCTTAAAGCATTTTGATATTTTGCCTTAGGTCTAGGTCACAAAAAAAAATTCAATTTGTTTATTTATTCACATTTTGCGAATACTTTTTTCATCAAATATTTCTCTATGTACAGATACAAATACATATAGACATACATGTGAAATTTATATAATTATATATATTCATTATGCATGTGAAATACATAAAATTACACATATTCATTACTCATGTGAAATATATATATAATTATTATACTTTCATTATACACATAAAAATATTTTTTAAATTTGATATTTTGTCTTAAAGCATTTTGATACTTGCCTTGCCTTTCTTAACAGGGTCTGGGTCACAAAAAAAATTCAATATGTTTATTTACTCACATTTTGTTAATGCTTTTTTTTCATCAAATATTTCTCTGTGAACAGATACATAGTCATATACACATTATAGTACATGGGAAATTTATATAATAATATATAGTCATTAGCATGTGAAATACATAAAATTACATATATACATTACACATGTGAAATATATATAATTGTTATACATTCACTATAGACATAAAAATATTTTTTCAATTTGATATTTTGCCTTAAAGCATTTTGATATTTTGCCTTAGGTCTGGGTCACGAAAAAATTCAATTTGTTTATTTACTCACATTTTGCGAATACTTTTTTTCATCAAATATTTCTCTATGTAGAGACACATATACATAAACATTATACATGTGAAATTTATATTTTTATATATATTCATTACGCATGTGAAATACATAAAATTACATATATTCATAATGCATGTAAAATATTTATTCATATACATTAGTTATACACATAAAAACACTTTTTTATTTGATATTTTGCCTTAAAGCATTTTGATATTTTGCCTTTCCTTTCTTAAAAGGATCTGGATCACAAAAAAATTCAATTTGTTTATTTACTCATATTTTGTGAATGATTGTTTTTCATTAAATATTTCTCTATGTACAGACACATATACATATACATTATACAAGTGAAATTTATATAATTATATATATTCATTAAGCATGTGAAATACATAAAATTACATACATTCATAATGCATGTAAAATATTTATTCATATACATTAGTTATACGCATAAAAACCTTTTTTTATTTGATATTTTGCCTTAAAGCATTTTGATATTTTGCCTTTCTTTTCTTAAAAGGATCTGGATCACAAAAAAATTCAATTTGTTTATTTACTCATATTTTGCGAATGATTTTTTTCATTAAATATTTCTCTATGTACAGACACATATACATATACATTATACATGGGAAATTTATATAATTATATATATTCATTAAGCATGTGAAATACATAAAATTACATACATTCATAATGCATGTAAAATATTTATTCATATACATTAGTTATACGGATAAAAACATTTTTTTATTTGATATTTTGCCTTGAAGCATTTTGATATTTTGCCTTTCCTTTCTTAAAAGGATCTGGATCACAAAAAAAATTCAATTTGTTTATTTATTCATATTTTGTGAATGATTTTATTTCCTTAAATATGTCTCTATGTACAGATATATATATATACATTCTTAGATACAAAAAAAAGCCGCACCACGAAGGAGTTATCCGAAAGGGACGAAAATCGGTAGATGTGATGTACATGTACAGAAAAACAAATGATTACAAATTGAGAACAATTGGATGATTTATTCAAGAGAAACAGATTCACAAAGGGAAAAAGTCAATAATGCGTTGGTCCACCTCTGGCCCGTATGCAAGCAGTTATTCAGCTTGGCATTGATTGATAGAGGTGACGGATGTCTTCCTGCGGGATATCGTGCCAAATTCTGTCCAATTGGAATGTCAAAATCCCGAGCTGGTTTGAAGGCCCTGCCCATAATGCTCCAGACGTGCGCAATGGGGGAGAGATCCGGCGACCTGGTTGGCCAACTTAGCGTTGAGCAAGCACGAAGACAAGTAGTAAAAACTCTCGTCATGTGCGGGCGGGCATTATCTTGCTCAAATGTAAGCCCAGGATGGTGTGGCATGAAGGTAAACCAACGGAGCGTAGACTATTGGCGACGTACCACTGTGCTGTAACGGTGTCGCGGTTGACAACCAAAGGGGTCCTGCTACGAAATGAAATGGCACCCCAGACCTTCACTGCTGGTTGTCGGCCCTTATGGCGGAATACAGTTAGGTTGGTATCCCACCAGTGTCCGGGGCGTCTTCAGACTCATATTCGCTGGTCATCGGGGCTCATTTCTAAGCGGGACTCATCGCTGAAGACAATTCTACTCCAGTCAGTGACACTCCAGGTCGAATGTGCCCGACACCACTGCAAACGGGCTTATCGGTATACAGAGGTGAATGATAGCCGGCGTAAGGGACGTTGTGAGCTCAGCCCCCTTTCTCTGAGCCACCTATGAATGGTCCTTGTGGTCACCAGTTGCACGTACGATCGATGATAATGGTGAAGCTGGGGCTCAGAGTGTCGGTCTGACGATTGCTCGGTCCTCACATTCTATCGTTTCTCTAGGCCGACCGCTTCCTTCTTGAAGCCGTGTTCGGCCATGGTTCACCCATTCCTGCTGAGATCGTCTAATAGTGGCATCGCTCCTATCCAAATGTCGAGTGATTCACCAATTAGACCAACCGGCTTCTTTGAGCCCAACTAGACGTCCTCTCTCAAGTGCTGACATCTGCGAATGTTGTTCCTGCACCTCTATGCGAGGCATAGTTACTGTCTACCCGAGTACACGGAATGAAATTCGCAAAGAATTTATGACCTGGAATCGAAATTTCCCCTCTTCAACATCTTGCCAGTTGCGCAGTTAAGGTGCGTTGCAGCGTCACATTTTCATTCACTAGCCGCCAAACTTTAAAATTTTGCATTTTCCGTTGAAACCTGTATGCATATCAATTTGTGTCCAATTTGCATTACCTTTCTTGGAGCGTCTTTTTTTTTTTTTTTTTTTTTTTTTTGGGGGGGGGGGGTCTAAGAGTGTGTATATACATGCATTATACATGGGAAAATTATATAATTATATATATTCATTATGCATGTGAAATACATAAAATTATTTTTATTTATTTCACCTGTGAAATATATATAATTACTATATATTCATTATACACATAAAAATATTTTTAAAATTTGATATTTTGCCTTGAAAAAATTTTTATTCAAAGTTTCAAGCATGTTTATTTCTTGTTGTATCTTCCGAACCAAGAGCTCTGTTGTAGGTATGTATTAGCTGAAAACCCGCACTTCGCTACGGAGTACATTCAAATTAAATACAACGGTCAACGTATGCAATTAATGCCAAAATATATATATATATAATAAGTACGAAGATCAATGTATACAACTGATGTAAAAAAAAAACATATTCATAAAAACATCGTAAGGGATATTTTTATAGACAAAATAATGTAGAAGAAAATATTCAAATTAAATCTAATAGGACATACTAAAGAATATGGTACAATGAATGTAGTACAGTTTGAGGATCATATCTTTTACTGTATTTTAATATTTTTTTGGATAATGTTCAATCGTCTGCCGCATTAGCAAAGGAAAAAAAATGTTTTTTTGTCTATTTAGTTGTTATGCACGTGACGATAAATCTATTTAAAGTACCAGAAAAAGATATCACGTGATCATCATTTCATAAATTCAATTCTAAAAATTAATCTTTGAAAATTCACCAAAAATCAGAAAGTGGAGGTAAATATTCGAAAATGATTTCATTTAGAAGGAATTTTTAGGATCTTTCTCGTGATATAAATTTTATAACCCTCAAATTATTATTTTAAATGCAAACTTAAAAACAGTTACAAAAACAGCTTAAAAATTTAATTTAAAAACATCTAAGAAGAATTTTAAAAAAATCTTTCTTAGTGCACCCTTGCACCATAAGAAAAATCGCCATGAAAAATTCCAGCCCTTTAGGTCCAGCGGTTTGGTCTGTGCGTTGTATGTCAGTGAGTCAGTCAATTACGGAACTGTTTATATATATATATATATATATTGTATGTCAGTAAGTCAGTCAGTTACGAAACTTTCTTATATATATAGATTATATGTATTGTGCGTAGTTTTTTTTTTCACATCCGTGCGTTGGAAAGACACCAAAATAATTTGTCTTCGATGTTTAAAGTGTTTTATTAATAAAACTTTTTAATCATTTTAATGGTAAAAAAATCCTTTTTTACTCAAGGTATGGTACCATCATGTCAAAATCGGGAAAAATCAAATCTCTGAAAGTTAAACCCGAGAAAGTCAAGTGTCGCTTGAAATTTGATTATTCTTACAACAGTATAAACATATATTTATGTTATGAAATAATAAAAATATTCCGGCTGCAAATCTTAGGAAATAGAATAAATATTCAATCTATCTGAATGTTTTATAAGCTGGAAGAAATATTTGCACTGTGTAGTTTAGGAAATAGAAGTAATATTCAACATAGCAAGGTTCATAACATAGAAAAAATATATACTCGACCCGTTTTAGTAAATAGAAGGAATATCCAACCTAACATGTGTCATAGACTAGAAGAAATATTTACACGTTACGTTTTAAGAAGTAGAATGAATATTATACCTAGCATATTTCAAAAGCTAGATGATATATTGCACTGCATGGCTTAGGAGATAGAAGAAATATTCAACCTATCCGAATGTTTCGTAAGTGGGAAGAAATATTTGCACTTCCTGGTTTAGGAAATAGAAGTAATATTCAACGTAGCATGTTTCATAACCTAGAAAAAATGTATACGTGGCCTGTATTAGTAAATAGAAGGAATATCCAACCTAACATGTTTTTCTCCGTATTCTCTTATATATATATATATATATATATATATATATATATATATATATATATATATATACATATATATATACATATATACATATATATATACATATATATATATATACATATATATATATATATATATATATATACATATATATATACATATATATATACATATATATATACATATATTATATATATATATATATATATATATATATACATGTTTCAGCAAAATAGCCGGAATATTCAATTTCACACTAGTAGCAAATATTATATTCGCATATTGAACCCTCCCGTGTCTCCTGCCCACCGGTGATGCGATTCTTAAACCCGGAGCGTCAACACAGAGGTCCTCAGCATTGTTGTAGGTCGCAAGATCCCCTGGAGGTCGCGACCCCTCTAGGCGACACGCAGTCGAATCCCGAGACGCATAATAGCGTTCGCACGGTGGTTTCTGAGATGAATTTTATTCGCGGCATTATGTTTGTGTAAGTTTATTAGGGCAGGGCATTGTTAACCCCCAGGCTACATGTCGCCAGAGGGACCGGGGAAACTCGAAGCGACGTCGCTTCTCTTATTCGGTGCACACACGCTTTTTTTTTTATTATTCCATTATGGGGGCGAGGAAATATAAAAAATCTGGAGGCAGACTTCTGACTTTCCAGGACCTTCCGACTTCGGAGATAACTCAAGTGACAAGCGTCGCTTTTGATCGATTTACGACGCTCTGGACTTGCATATTATATCCCGGGAGTCGTCTCACCAAAGACCTCAAGACAGTCGCCGTTACAGATGTTTGACGAGACGAGGAAATCGGTCAGGGGAGGGACGAAAAAATTGTAAGCCCTTTCATCAGTACTAAAGCCTTCTACCTTTCAATTGAATACTTAGTTCGTTCTTGATGATAACAATCAAAGTAAAAAGCGAAGTCAAATTTGGAGTAGTGTGTACGGTTAAAATTTGGGTTGAACTGTTTTACTCGAAACGAACGCCAACGCCCTAGCCATTTGGTCATGCATGTTGGCTAAGTAGTCTACATAATGCACGAGTTATCTTTTTGAAAGCACATTTATATATATATATATATATATATATATATATATATATATATATATATATATATACATATATATATATATATATATATATATACATATATATGCAGGTGGTTATCAAAATAATGGAAACCTTTATTAATACGGCGCAGGATCACCTTTGTCATGTAATACCACGTGATTCACCTTGGAATTCGATTATACAAGTCTTGAATAGTGGTTAAGAATATATTATACCATTCTTCAGGGAAAAATCATGACAGTTCCTGTAGAGATGTTGTGGTGGATATCGATACCTGGCTCTATCCGCTTATACAGATCACAGTGGTTAGATGATATATAGTCGGGGGGGGGGGGGCCATTGTACAGAGCAAGATAAGAAATTTGACTTCTTTTTCATGCTCATCAAACCAATACTTGATAGATTTATCTGTATGTGTAGGGGATTATCATCCTGGAGAACGCCATCTCCTGCAAGAAACAATGTTTGCACCTTAGGATGGACTAGTGAGCTAAAATTTCGACATAGTCTTTCCCATTCAATCTCCTTTTTAGGGTTGCAATAGGGCCTGAAGAAAACCATGAGATATCCTCCCAAACCCTGATAGATCTACCTCCATTTTTGACAGTTGAGATGAGAAAGCCAGAATGTTACGTTTGTGTAGATGTTCTCCAGATATACGCACGTCCTGTTGCGAGGAACAATGTGAACAAGGATTCGTCGGACAAAATGCTTTTTTTCGACATATTACTCGACCAGGATTTAGTCTCCTGGCACCATTGTGCACGATATTTTGTATTGGCATCTATTACAAGTGGCTTGGGAATAGATACTCTTCCGTAAATGCTTTGTTTTTAAAGTTCCATTCTACGTCTAATGCTTGCTACCGGAACATGCAGATGCAGATTGAGCTCTTCGGTCACTTTGATAGCAGTTGTTTCAATTCATGTCGCAATCCGCTTCAATACCTCGTCCGTCTCTTTCACTCAGCTCTCCCTTTCGTCCAATATTCTATTTGGCAAAGGTTTTTTTTCCTTGGATATATATATATATATTCCTCGGATATATATATATACATCCTATCATGACTTTCGATACCATTGCTCGAAAAATACCCATTAGCCTGGGGGTTGTAGTAACACATACTCCAATTTAAACGCGCTCCTACAATTTGCCCTTTTCGCAAGGTCTGCAAGGTTTGACATTTTACGCTGTTCCTCCCCAAAAGCATGATGCTCTTAGCTTCATTACTGCTACCTGACAGTAGAATAATACATACACTATATTATATAAAAAAAAATAGAGGTGGCCAGACTTGTTTTTTAAGGAATACGAAGCACATTCATAAACACCACCAATACTGATAGGTGCTTCCATTATTTTGATAACCATCTGTGTGTGTGTATATATATATATATATATATATATATGTATATATATATATATATATATATATATATATATATATATATATATATATATACTAGCTGAATACCCGTGCTTCGCTACGGAGTACATTCAAATTAAATTCAACAGTCAATGTATGCAATTAATACCAAATAATATATATCTATATATGTATAAAATCGTAACGGATATTTTTATAAACAAAATAATGTAGAAGGAATATTCAAATTAAATACAACATGTATGTAATTAATTTGTATGTTTACTATCCATAAAACATACTAATTTGAATTAAATTCTTAAAAAACTTCCATCTCGATTAGTCTAGTGGTTAAATTTCATCTTTTACCTTATTTCAATGTTTTTTTGCCAATTTATTTCGTTATTATGCACGTGACGGAAAATTAATTTAAAGTATCACAAAAAGAAAAGAAACCACGTGATCAGCATTTAGTAAATTAAATTCTAAAAATGATTCTCTCAAAATTTACCAAAAATCCGAAAATATAGGTAAAGATTCGAAAAAGATTTCATTTTAAAGGAATTTTTATGATCTTTCTCGTGATATACATTTTATAACCCTCAGACTATTATTTTAAATGCAAACTTAAAAAAATTACAAAAGCGGCTTAAAAATTTAATTTTAAAAAAATCTAAGAAGAATTTTTCAAAAATCTTTCTTAGTGCACCTCTACACTATAAGAAGAATCGCCATGCAAAATATCAGCTCTTTAGGTCCAGCGGTTTGGTCTGTGCGTTATTTGTCAGTCAGTCAGTCACCGAACACGATTAAATGCAATCCCGAGGTATGAAGAGAGTCAAATGATTACTCATTTTACACTCCATAAAAAAGACTTAAATAGGTCCATGGTGCAAATTTTTTCCACAAAAAGGGCACCATTTTTATTGTCTTGCCTTAAAACACATGTTATGGAAATTTTCAGAATGAAATAACACAAACCACATGTCTCTACGATGATTTGGCGATACTGTATCTTTATGTTGTACTGTCTATGCCTGTTCTACTGTACATCAGTACGTAATTCTATTTATCTTGAGATGGAATTTTTCAAGATTTGCCATCCTTTAAAGGGATATATTTAAATCCTTTCTAAGGTATCTTGTACAGCATTTCTCTGTTCTATTTTCAAAAAAAATTAAGGGGACTCACTACCCTTAAATATTTAAAACATTCGACTTTTTGAAAAAAAATATATGTTAAAGCCTGATCATTTCTGAACAAAATAAAGCAAACCGCGTGAAAATATTCCGCTTAGTTCCGGAGATATTGGTATTCTAAATATTTAATTACTGATCAAGTTTATAGCAAGAAAAATTTTAAACTCATTTTTCTCAAAATGTACACTGCTGGCCACCCAAATTGCAACACCAAGAAAGACAAGAGATATCACAACAAAATTTATTTTGTACATAACATGTTGACCAAGTATCAAATGATTAAATTTATAGACTTCTGTGAAGTGTGGTTCCTGCCAAAATCAGTAGCCAGAGTAGTCGCCATTGTTGGAGATCACCGCTGCCACACGCCTCGACATTGATTCAAAGAGACTTTGGATGACTTCTTGGGGTACAGCAGACCAAGCAGCTTCCACACGTTGCCAAAGTTGATCTGCTGTGGCAGCTGGGGATGGAATCTGGGTCAATCGTAGAGCAACCATGGACCACATGTTTTCTATCGGCGAAAGATCCGGAGAGCGAGGCGGCCAGGGAAGCAATTCAATCTGGCGATTGACGAAGAACCGTTGGACAATGCGTGCCACGTGTGGTCGCGCATTATCCTGTTGAAATATGGCTGTGGGCAAGCCCTGATGGTAAGGAAGGACAACTGGCTCCAACACCTCGGAGATGTAGCGCTGGCTGTTTCAAGTACCGGCAATGCGTACTAGAGGTGTGCGAGAGTGATATCCAATACCACCCCATACCATAATACCCAGTGCAGGACAAGTGTGGCGGTGCATAACGCAGCTGTTCAGCATCCTCTCTTCACGGTGTCTCCAGACTCGAATGCGACCATCATGATGTTGCAGACAGAAGCGTGACTCGTCAGTAAAGACAATCTCATTCCATTCTGCCGTCCACATCCTTCTGTCATCGCACCATTGGCGGCGGAGACATGTGTGGTTCTGCGTCAAGTGTAGACGAAGCAATGGACGTCTTGCGGACAAACCACTCTGCTGTAAACGGCGTCGAATGGTACGCGCAGACACTGGATGATGCGTTACAGACTGCATGTGCTGTGCTATGGTTCGTGATGTGACTGAGCGATCCGTCACTGCCATGCGCACAATTTGCCTGTCATCACGTGAAGTGGTGCGCTGAGGTGGATGCGATCGAACACGTCGGTCCGTCGTACCCTCCTGCATCCAACGATCACATATCCGCATTACAGTTGCTTGGTTTCGTCCAACACGACTACCGATTTCCCTGAAAGATAATCCACAATCTCGGTAGGCCACTATCCTTCCTCTGTCGAACTCGGATACTTGATCAAAAGATGATCGCTGTTTTCGACGAGGCATAATTGATCGTTTTTTTGGAAAAACCACAAGAAAAACACAATTGCCGAACTTGAAATCGTCGAAATCTCCAAGCCTTAAATAGCGCTTTGAAGTGGCGCCACGGGCGCGCGTGATGTGCGTCTGCGCTGAAATTCTATTCATTTGCATATCTCACCTCCGCTAATGCATGTTGTAAATTTCATGTTATTTACATGTTTCCTTCAGGGTGTTGCATTTACAGTGGCCAGCAGTGTAATTTTGCATCATTCCGCAACTGATATCTCAAAAACTATGAAACATAATTCCATGAAATTTTTATCACTGCATAATCATGTTATTTTATTGTGTCTGAACTAGAGTTATTGCAATCACTGCACATTTTGTTATTTTTAAAGTAATGCAAAAATTTAAAGAAATTTTAAGTATATTTTGAGCAATTTTAAAAAATGGAAAAAATATTTTAATGTTGAATGTTTCATGATCAATTGTATTTTGAATTATTTATTTTATATATAAAACAGGAATGATACATTTAAGTGTAAAATTGACTTCATAGTTCTGCGCGCAAGCCAGTATACAATAAAAATACTTAAAAAAACAAGGTATATTTAAAGCATTTAAAAAACATTATTTTAAATTATTTTGAGAGTTGAAAATTTTTTTATTAAAATAAATATATCAATTTATCCTATACATAAAATTTTGAAAAATTGGGAGTAAATTGAAATAGTTACAAAGAGTCAAAAAGTATGAAAATACGCCTTATTTCCTCGACTTAAGAGTCGTGCGTCCCCTTAATTGCAATTATAATTTTTTTATTTAGATTAAAAATTTCCGCAATTTTTTTCCCTGGAATAAAAATTACCCTAAAGAAACAATTTTTTGCTCTTTAAAGTTGCTTAAACTTTCATAACTATTTTTTTTTAATCATAGAGGCAAATTGTTATGAAATCTTCCGCATGTGCGAAAATAATATACGGATAGACCTGTTGGTTCGGAAGATATATCAAGCACTAAACATGCTTTAAATTTTGACTTTTAAATATTTTAAATAAAATTTTTAATGGACGAAATTCTTTAAGTCCGACCAGAGGAAATTCAAATTGTAAAAATACACATTGTAAAGCCTCCCGTACAATAACGAATATTTTGAGCGTGGAAATTCCCGGAAAACCAACCACCGCGTGGTTTGTGCACCATAACTGATTTAGACGGCTGCAGACAGACAGTCGCCTGGTGACATAAAAGGCTTGAAGTGCTACCTACAGCTCGTGGATCAGTAAACCAGCTAAAAAGGGGAGTTGCCGACCGCAGGCGCCTAGTCGTCTGGGAATGTAACATAGTAAAGAAAGGCGGCGTTTCCCAGACCTTTCGAGAACGTTCAGCGGAGGTATATAAAGTGAACGCGAATTCAGCGATTCAGATGTGAAGTTAATCATAGTGACGCTGAAGCCGGACACAAGGAGATACTGCCGGGCATAGAAAGACTTGAAAGGACGCAGCGATAACTGAAGTCTGACCTTCCTCGTCGATGCTGTGAACCCACGAAATTTATATATATATATATATATGTGTGTGTGTGTGTGTGTGTGTGAGGCTATAAAATATGGAGGGGGGGGGCGATCGCGTAAACTTTAAATGGGGTCTTTGTTAGAGAAGAAATAAGATTTATCAATTAGGGTTGGGAAATCGTAAAAATCGGAATAAAAGCATCGCGGAGAAAATGCATTGCACGGTTGGATTTGAGTGACAGCCAGTCCCCGCCCAAGCCTCACCTTCGGTGCAGCCGTCATACTGACGTAATCTGACCGTGGGAAATGCGTAGTAACTTAAAAGCTGAACGTAAAGGGTTGAAAT
This sequence comes from Dolomedes plantarius, assembly GCA_907164885.2. Taxonomy (NCBI): domain Eukaryota; kingdom Metazoa; phylum Arthropoda; class Arachnida; order Araneae; family Dolomedidae; genus Dolomedes; species Dolomedes plantarius. Next base: position 3,019,875 of record OU015503.1, read on the forward strand.
CTTCAGAGACAATGGGATGATTAACCGTGACGGTCGTGCTGCTCTGCAGCCACGCATTTTGAATAGGAACGGAACGAAATAAAACTTATTAATGGAGCTGAGCCCAGTATGATATTTAATAAAGATATTTTAGAGAGATTTGGTGTGATGTTGTTGCCCCTCGCCACATCTGACTGCTGGTAGAAGAAGATGGAGATGTCGAGATCCGACTGCAGTTGTAGTTCTAAGAGGTGTTTGGACTACAATGGTTTTAAATTATGGGCGTGAAGTATCAATCACGTCATATATATATATATATAGTAAATAGCCTGTATTTAGTCGAGAAATGCAATTAAAGAATAAAATGCAAAAAAGTTGGTAGTATTTTATTTAAGGCAACGTCCTTACAACATCTTCAGCGTATTTGTATTCTTGGAGATAGATTCCGCCCTTATTATGGGCTCCTGAGCAAGACATAACTGAGGTCTATGGCTACCTGTAGGCTGGAGATTTCATTTCAAGCAGCCATGGTCCTACATTATGTCTCCTCAGGAGCTCATAATAAGGGCGAAACTTAGGTCCAAGGCTACCTGTACGCCGAAGATGTGTATTGGAACCGCCCGTGGGAGGGCACTGTCATCTTGCGCTCTAAATTTTGTACCACAATTCGTGATAGACGTCGGATTATTCCGAAGTGGACTGGGTGACTGCACTTTTTTAGTCATCAGTAATTTATAAAGTCATCATAAGTCATCATAAAGTCATCTTTTAGTCATCAGTAATTTAGTTTTTATTTAGATTAATGTATCCTCTAACATCGTACTGTAGCTCCCATTTCAAAGTATAGCCTCCGCCTAATTTGATTTTAAATAGGCAATAGGATGGCTTTCTGAGATAAAACATAGTAATATAATTACAAGAACTTTTTATATACCATGTTTTTAAATTTTCTGTTGAATCATATAAACTTGAAAATTCTATGTATTAATAAATACTTTTTTTAAAATTTTTTGATGAACTATCCCATCAACTTGAAAGAAAATGAAGTTAATTGGAAGTTAACTTGCGTTTAACTTTTCGTTCCCGTCCCGGCCGATAGATGGCTGCACCAGGCTACAAAACAAAATTAACGGAAAATTAATTTAATTCTGCTTAAAGATGGCTAAAAGTAAAAAATGCATTGTCATCGTGTTCCGAGCTATTCTAAAAGTTTCAAATGTCTAGCTAGTCGGGAAGTTAGTTAAAAATCCATTGCAAGATTTGCAAGGGACAAACACAAACAAGAAAGCGAGTTAATAAAAACATGGTAAAAATGGACTTTAATTCCGCACCAGAAATTCCCTTTCCTTCCAGCGTACTCATCAGTTATGTCTTGATGAGGAGCCCATGCTAAGGGTGAAACCTAAGTGCAAAGCCACCTAGTACGTTCGAGGTATTTGGCAATGAGATGACTGACACCCTAGCAAAGGAGGGTACCTGCTAAACGTTCACCAACTTCTTCGCCTCTTACTTATCTGGAGATTTATTCCGTAAGGAAAACTTTTATCCAGAGTACCCCCGGACCATGACTTGTACTTTGGTGTCTGCTCTGGTAGAGCTCATATCTCAAAGGATGATAGAACTGGGCAGACCGCAATCTCTAGGACTGCCATTGGCCACTTGGGGTGCCTCAAATTTCGTCGACAAAACAAAACTTGGTAGGCCACTCCTGGCCTCATCTTAACTTGCTTAAGGGGACAGTGGACTTTCAAAATTGGGAAATTTGTCCAAAAGTTCGATTTTTTTAAATTTTATTGAATTGTGAAACTACGGACAAGTAGGAATGTGTTGCAAAAAGAATTTTTTATTTCTGTGATTACTTTGCTATTTATAGGCATTTGTATTTAATTTAGATATTATGTGGTTACTAATAGCAATAACTTTAAATATGTTTTTCTCAAAATAAAAATGCTCATGTCATACGAATATTCAAACTGCTCCAGGCGCATTTCTAATTATCGTATTGCTTTGAAATTTAAGTTTTATGTACTTAACTGTATGTCAAATAAATCTTATTGAAAAGAATTATGCTTCGTAGCTCAGAATTTCTAAATTTTGTACTTGAAAAGATGATTTAGAGGTATTTTGCGTAACAAAATGGGTGTTTTCACTATTATTATTTTTTTCTCTTTATATTTTCAATGAATGCTTAAAATAAGAAATGTTTCATTGTTAGTTCTATAAGATATCCTATAAATAAAAAATACCATATTATAGGCAAAAGAAATGCGCATGGAACATTTTTAATTAGGCCAATTTTTTATATAATTAATAACTCATAATTCCTAAATTATTAATATTTCATCATTAAATTTTAACTACTTTTACATATCTATGTTACTTATCGCATATTCAAATTAAACCAAATCCATTCAATACAAAATAAGTTAGGTTTGAAGGTCCACTGTCCCCTATTTACCTAGGGAGGAGGCCAAGGAGCCGGAGTTGGGTTGGGTTGGTGTGGCTTGCCCCCAGGGCATCGGGGTCCGTTGTGAGGTGCCCTGGGGAAGTGGGATCCTCTGAGGGATTCGCTGTATTACCTTCATGCTGCGTTTGCATTCATGTACTCTGCTCTGCTCTGCCTTGGGGAAGTCAGTGATTTATGTTCACTGCGTACTTTGTATATGCGTGGATCGCCTCCTCTTTCGATCCTGTTAAGAGCATCAAAGATCAAAGGGTCCCGGGGGTCAAATGGTGTCAATGGAGGCGGGGAACACGGCGTGTAGGATTACCGTGACTAATGTGATGACAGGAGTGGGGGGGTCTCCATGCAGAGAACTCTGCATGAATGCATATGCACCATCAAGTCTTCGGATGTCACCACTTCCACGCAGTCTCAGCTGGAAACCGAGCGATGGCCGAGTTTATCAGGCCGAGCGATCTGCCTTATCCAGGCAGAACCGAGCGTATCAGGCTAAGAGTTACAATGCACGTTGAGACCTCGACTTTCGCCTTATGGCGTTAGCTCCTGATGCTCCGTTGGTCCTAACTAACTCGTACCTGCGTTACTCTGTGCGAGGTGGGATTGCATCGCCCCGAAGAACGATAGAATCATCAGGTACTACGACTGTCGCATAACCATAGAGGTTGACCTACGTATTACTTTGAGATTATCCAGGGAGGACTTTATTACCGATTCTCGCCTATTATTGGACTTCCTGATGATTTATGGGCTCATGGACCAATTCAAGTGCCGCTAGACCAGGAAGGATGAGAAACAACAATAACAACAACACGTTCGAGGTGTATAGTTTTCAAAATTTTGAGATGCTAAAGGATTTTTGTATAAAGACATGTGTAATGGAAAAAATCATTACAAAATGTGAGTGAAGGAAAATAAATAAAACTTCTGATTTGATCCCCTATAAATTAAGGTAGAGATGCAGTTTATTCGAATATTTTATTCCTAATTCTACGAACATCTAAGCATGCCAATAAAAAATTACGCTACTTTTTGAAAGAATGTTTTCTGATTAAACGAGTATGTAGAAGAAAATTTAAATATTCTAACCCTGCTCCTCATAAAATGAAGAGAAATTGCTGCAGTGTTGCCAACTTGGGGGTTTTCCCCTCTAAATTTGGGGGTAAGTTAGATGAAAAGGGTTGTTTTTAGGGGCATTTTGTTTATTAGATTTTAGGGGCGTTTTAGGGGCTTGTTAGGGATGTTTTAGGGGCGTTTTTTTTATTAGATTATAAGTTCCGGGGGGACGGGGGGGATACGTATGTCAAAAGTAAATAAACCCCCATTTCATTACGTAAGTGTGTATATTCTATTTATTTCAATTTATCTCTCAAACAGGATGCCTATTTGGAACCGGAATTTCTTTTAGAAAGGTCTAGGGTGATCTCAAGTTGGTGTTAGGGGGGGGGGGGGGGGAACAGGGAGATTTCGAGATGGCGCTAGGGGGAGGTGCTTCGTAGAGGGTGGCAACACTGAATTGCTGTCTATTATCATGTTTGATTCTTTTACACTTATTATGAAAATAGGCCAATGAAAGAATCAATGAATTTTTTAACGAACTTTTTAATGAAATAAGTGTTAAAAAAATCTGTCCCGTGCTCTCATAAATTGAGAAGCGGTCAATTTTCATATCTTACTCTTTCACAATTATCATCAAAATTGGTCAATAAGAGAATAGATGAATTTTTTGAACGAAGTTTTCGATGAAAGAAGCATTAAAAAAACTATCTCGTGCCCTCATAAATTGAGGAAAAGTTCTTATCATTATATTTAGTTCTTAATTCAATTATCGTCAAAATTGGTTAATCAAAGAGTCGAGGATTTTTTGAACTAGGCTTTTGATGAAATTACTGTGAACAACAAATATAGAATTTTATGCTCTGGGCCTTCATAAAATGAGGAAAGAATTGCTGTTTATTATTATATTTGATTCTTACACTGATGTAAGAAATTAAGAGAATTTGCAGACTTGGTGGATTATCTCTAGAACTACTGTACCGATTTTAATGAAATTTGATATATACATACATTGATACAATACGAAACAAATAACCATTCAATAATTGTAATACACACGCATGATCGTGCGTAGCACTCGGTGGTGTCGGAAGGTATGAAACAGTCGTTGCAGAATAAACAAAAAAATGGGTTAATAGATGGTGTTATTTTGCAGCAATCGGTTAATTTCAAATTGTAACAGCAAAAATGAGTAACTTATGGAAACAGTTCCAGGATACCGGATCCATCGAGAGAAAGCCCGGGCAAGGTCGTCCAAGAGCCACGACGGCCAGAGAAGATCGCCATTTGTCTATTATAGCGAGGCGTAACAGGAGTACTACAGTTTCTCAGCTCTCTCGTGACTTGTATGCAGCCACAGGAACCTGTGTATCAAGGGTGACTGTTTCCAAAAGATTTCATGAGAGAGGGTTGTTTGCAAGAAGATCTGCTGTTTGCTTCCCACTAACTTCTACGAACAGGAGAATCCGTTTATCATGGTGCAGAGATCATAGAGATTGGATTATGGATCAATGGGCGACCGTTCTCTTCACTGATGAGTCCCGGTTCAGCCTAAACACCGATTCTCGCCGTACGTTCATATGGAAAGAACCAGGGACCCGCTACTTACCCTCCAATGTCTGCGAAATCGACCATTAGGGCGGAGGAGGTTTAATGGTCTGGGCAGGCATCATATTGGATGACCGCACACCTCTCCATGTCTTTGAAAGAGGCACTGCGACTGGTGTGATGTATAGGGATGAGGTCATGGAGCCCTATGTTCGCCTTTTCAGGGATGCAGTTGGACCTGAGTTCATTTTAATGGACGATAACGTGAGGCCACATAGAGCTCTTCTGGTCGACGAATTTCTAGAGAGTGAGAATATTCGCCGGATGTATTGGCCAGCCAGATCTCCAGACCTTAACCCTAAAGAGCATGTCTGGGACGCTCTGGGGAGGGCAATTGCAACTCGCAACCCCCCTCCGAGAACCATCCAGGGAATGAAAACACCGTTGCTGAACGAGTGGGACCAATTGCCACAGAAAATGATAAAATGCCTTATTTTAAGTATGAAATCACGCGACGAGACCTGTATAATTGTAAGAAGGGACCATACACCCTATTAACCCATCTATTAACCCATTTTTTTGTTTATTCTGCAACCGCTGTTTCATACCTTCCGACTACAACGAGTGTTACGCACGATCATGCGTGTGTCTTACAATTATTGAATGGTTATTTGTTTTGTATTGTATCAATGTATGTACATATCAAATTTCATTAAAATCGGTACAGTAGTTCTAGAGATAATCAACCAAGTCTGCAAATTCTCTTAATTTCTTACGCCAGTGTAGTTCAATTTTCATCAAAATGGGCTCAAAAAAAGTGGCAGATAAAGAGGATTTAATTTTTCAATAATTTTTTCAATAAAGAGGTTAATGCAGGGGAGAAATTTTGAAAAACATAGAGGAAACACGCTTATGCAATTGCACTGTCTGCAATGCAATAAGCTATCATGTATGTGCTCATTGTGGCGATATCGGGCTTGTTTGAAATCCGCTGCAAGTGTCGGGTGCTTGTATGTTTAGTCGTTCCTATTAAGGACAGCTATTAATGTCTCCCGCGCATATATTACAACCCCATACATTCACCAATTCACTAAAACGGACCCTGAGAACATACTAGTCACAACAGCAAATGCTCACGGAACACTATATATATATATATATATATATATATATATATATATATATGTAATGCCTGTGGACCAAGGCCTGCAGTACCCATTTCTGCTTTCACGACCGTGCGCTTGGGGTGCCATACATCATATGTCTCGGTCATGTGGTCAACCTGACGCGGTACCCCCAGAGTTAGTTCTGAAGCATGCTTGGTCCTCATCTTATCGACCCACTGAAGGGATGAAAGCCATGAGTCGACCTTGCCCAGTCGCAGAGTCGAACCCTGGAACTATGGTGTGGCAGCTTGACGCTTTTAACCACTACACCACCGGGATTATATATATATATATATATATATATATATATATATATATATATATATATATATATATATATATATATATATATATATATATATATATATATATAAAGAGAGAGAGAGAGAGATATCACAAGTATGTCATCCGCACCTGGACATTTAAACCGTACTCTATTAAACACTTTGTTTCAATGACCAGTAATTTCATCAAGTATCATCTCACGGTCGTGATGAAACGAAACACAAGATGTCTAAGAACGGAAACACACGTGTTGAACACGTGAAGTTTCCGTTTATGCAAAAGCGGGTGAATACAAATGCAGAGCCCGGGTAAAAAAAATCGCTCTGGAACGGCTAAAGAACTAACTCTGTTTATCTATCGGTCCATCTTGCTCGGTTCGTTGACAGATGTCCATCGGGCTCATGCGTCAATGCGTCTAAGACGTTTCCTCTGTTATAGTAAGTGAATGCGTGTTCCTGATCTCGAGTTAGACGGATTTTTTTTTTCTTCCGAATTTCCAGAACTAGGGTGGTCTTGTCTGAAGGATGAATGTTAGGCTAATATTACCATTTAGCAGTGATCACTCAGTCCGAAGAAAGGTGAATAACGTCACTCAAATGATGTCACCATCATGTCGTGATGCTATTGACGGAGAAAAGAAAACGCATTATGAAAGGAAAAATTAATGTTTAGAGGAAAATTTTATGTATTGCAGTTTAATTTAACGCACTGCTGACCAATCACGAATAAATTCGTGATTGGTCAACAGATTTTGTTATACACACATATATATATATATACATATATATATACAGGTGGTTATCAAAATAATGGAGACACCTACTACTATCAGTGGAGTTTATGAATATGCTTCGTACTCCTTAAAAAACAAGTCTGTCCACCGGTATTTTTTTACATAATATAGCGTATGTGTTATTCTTCTGTCAGGTAGCAGTAATGAAGCTAAGGGCATCGTGCTTTTGGGGGGAACAGGGTAAAATGTCAAATCTTGCAGACCTTGTGAAAAGGACAAATTGTTTCATGTCGTTTAAATTGGAGTGCTTGCTACTGCAACCCCCAGGCTAATGGGTGTTTTTCGAGCTATGGTATCGAAAGTCATGATAACATAGAGAGTGCACGGAAAAACATTATTTGTCGTACAGAATAGTGGATGAAAGTGAGAGCTGAGTGAAAGAGACGGACGAGGTATTGAAGCGGATTGTGGCACGAAGAAAGAAAACAACTGCAACCAAAATGACCGAAGAGCTGAATCTGCTTCTGCATGTTCCGGTATCAACAATCAGAGGTAGAAGGGAACTTCACAAACAAAGTTTTAAGGAAAAGTAGCTATTTCCAAATCACTCGTAATAGATGCCAATACAAAATATCGTGCACAATGTTGCCACGAGCGCAAATCCTGGTAGAGTAATATGTCGAAAAACGGTATTTGGTCCGATGAATCATTATTTACATTGTTCCTCACAACAGGATGTGCGTATATCTGGAGAACACCTACACAAGCGTAAGATTCTGGCTGACTCATCTGAACTGTCAATCATGGAGATACATCTTTCACTGTTTGGGATGGCATAGCATGGTTTTCTTCAGGCCCTATTGTAACCCTAAAAGGGAGATAGATTGGGAAGGAATATGCCGAAATTTTAGCTCGCTAGTCCATCCTAAGGTGCAAACATTTTTTCTTGCAGGAGATGGCGTTTTCCAGGATGATTATTCCCCTCTATATACAGCTAAATCTATCAAGTATTGGTTTGAAGAGCATGAAAAAGAAGTCAAATTTCTTATCTTGCCCTGTACAATACCCCCCCCCCCCTCCGACTACGTATCATCCAACCACTGTGATCTGTATAATCGGATAGAGCCAGGTATTGATATCCACCACAACATCTCTACAGGAACTGTCATGATTTTTCCCTGAAGAATGGTATAATATATTCTTAACTACTATTCATGACTTGTATAATCGAATTCCAAGGTGAATCACGTGGTATTACATGACAAAGGTGATTCTTCGCTGTATTAATAAAGGTTTTCATGATGTTTCTTAGTGTTTCCATTATTTTGATAACCACCTGTATATAATATATATATAAATGTAAATGTTCGTTTGTTCAAAACCTCAAATCTCCGAAAGTTCTTCACCGATTTCTTTGAAATTTTGACACAACGTTGCATTCGAATACGTGTATGCTTTTATATATTTATTATATAGATGCCACACCTGTAACAGATATAAACATGCTTTTTTTTATAACACACGCTATACTAAATATTTTGCGGCAAACGAGAAATGTCTTTCCCTTCCCCCTCAGAACAGAAATTTTTCACGGTGGGGTGTGACCCAACTATCAGCGGTTCCCACAGGTCATAAAGTACGCAGGGATCGTTCTAGACAATAAAAGACGATCGAAGAGATAAGAGAACACACATGGCTGAAGATATTTTCCGTCTAATACGCGGGGAAAATTCAAATATGAACATGGATTTCACAGCAGAAATGTACAACGAAGCATTGATAATAATTGAAGATTTGTGCTTAGAAATCGCAAACAAAGTTCTCAATCAATTGGGAATGCCATCACAGAATCGATCTGCTGATGCTTCGTTCGATATAGAGTTGCGTCGTGAACAAAATTACAACACGGGGTTTCTTTTGTCATATGTACAATCAAATATTCCTAAGCTAACGCTTGAGCAAAAAGTCATTTACGATCAAATAATGCAAACTGTCAATAACGGGTTTGGAGAAATCTTCTTCTTAGATGCGCCAGGAGGAACTGGTAAAACGTTCCAAATTAGATTGATTCTGGCAGCAATTCGATCCCAAAATTACATAGCCTTAGCTCTTGCGTCGTCCGGAATAGCTGCGACATTGCCATCAGGTGGAAGAACTGCACATTCCGCTTTGAAATTGCCATTGAACATGCAATTCATTCAAACTCTCACGTGAAACATTTCCAAAGCATCCGGCATGGGAAAAGTATTGCAGAAATGCAAACTTATTGTTTGGGATGAATGTACAATGGCCCACAAAAAATCGCTCGAGGCTCTTGATCGATCATTGCAAGATTTGCGTGGAAACATCAGACCATTTGGGAACGCATTAATATTGCTTGCAGGAGATTTCAGGAAAACATTACCTATAATTTCTCGATCGACACCAGCGGACGAAATAAATGCTTGCCTGAAATACTCTACTTTGTGTCGACACGTAAAGACGTTGAAGTTATCTACAAATATGCGTGTCCATCTGCAAAACGATCGATCAGCTGAGTTATTCTCACATCAATTGCTGGAAATTGGGAACGGAAAGGTGCCGGTTGTTCTGACATCAGGTCGAATTTCATTGCCTCATAACTTCTGCAATTTAGTATCGTCAAAAGAAGAATTGGTTGAAAAAGTATTTCCCAATATTCAAACCAATTATAAGAATCATGATTGGATGAGTGAACGAGCTATTATTGCCGCCAGGAACAAAGACGTCTACGAACTTAACAATGTCATTCAGTATAACATTCAAAGCGAGGCAGTCACATACATGTCCGTCGACACTGTTGTGGAAACAGATGAGCGGTTCATTATCCAACAGAATTTTTGAATTCACTCGATCTGCCAGGGATGCCACCTCACGTACTGCAATTGAAAATCGGCGTGCCAATTATAGCGAAATATCAACCAACCAAAGCTTTGCAACGGCACGCGGCTTGCAGTAAAAAAATTACTGAGCAAGGTCGTAGAAGGAACGATCTTGACAGGACCATTCAAAGGTGAAGATGTCCTCATTCCTCGCATTCCCATGATTCCAACGGATATGCCATTTAAATTTAAGAGATTGCAATTCCCAATTCGATTGGCGTTTGCAATCACCATCAATAATTCTCAGGGCGAATCTTTACAATTGTGCGGGTTAGATTTAGACACGGTTTGTTTCTCACATGGACAATTATATGTTGCGTGTTCTACAGTCGGAAAACGAGACAATCTATATATCTGCACAGACAATGGAACAACAAAAAATATTGTATTCCCCCAAGTATTGTAAAATTAAATATTTAAAATTTTTTTTTATTTCCAATGCAGCGGGCGAACGGAAACACAATCCTTTCGCCAAGATATTACATAAAACAAGCAAGTACTAAATACTGAACTATAAAATATGTTGGGGGTTACCCGCGTGCGTAGCATACTTTAAGCTATACGTGCCCCCTGGGTAGTGCACTAAATGAGTAACAGCTTTGCAGCCTTTATAAATTAAACATATTAGAAACGTGCTTTCTCTTTTCTTTCTTTTCCATTTAACCAGACTGAGCCAAAGCAACGCGTGACCGGGTACAGCTAGTATATATATATATATACATATATATATATATATATATATATATATATATATATATATATATATATATATATATACATATATATGTGTATGTGTGTGTGTGTTTATGGCTTGTTACAAGAAGTACCAAAGTCTGTTTGATGATTTGAAAGTGTTTCCTAAACCATCTTACAAACTTGGGTACTTCTTACATTGAAAATAATATTTTTTGAAAGCGAGATAAGCAAACACAGTCATCTTGGGAAAATACTGGCTTAGGTACTTCTTGTGCCAAGACACAGATATATAGACACAGATATACAATGAAACTTCACTACCCGGACACCCCAAAAAAACGGCCACCTTTTTTCGAACTATGACTGATCGCCCGAGAGAAGTTTCATTGTATATATAACGAGGCATGCAACGCTCGTTTTGTTTACGTTGCACCCTCTTCCGTCCGCTTGTGACGCGTCTGTTTATTGTTATGCAATTGCGTGATTAATGGCCCGTTTCATTTTCGATTCGCTCTTCCGACACACACGCCGCTCGCACAAGGTCGGTCGCCGGCGAAGGCCGCCCGCTGTCATCGCAGGTCAGCAGATGGACCGTGTTCGCGTCTGCGTCCGCTCGCAGCTGACTCACGGGTTGGAAGGGAAAACCTTGCTGGAAGAAACAGCGATGTGTAATCATACACACACACATACACACACATATTTTATATATATATATATATATATATATATATATATATATATATACAGTGATTTCCGCTTATAAGAATCACGTTTGTTATTACTGTTTTTGATTCTTATAGCCGAAATTTAGGTTTTTGGACAGGCACACACACACCTATATATACATATATGAGGTAATTTACTATAAAATACTTTTTAATTTACGTTAATTATTTTTTATAATTTTAAAAATACAAATTAATTTCTAGACCTATAAGTAGATATATATGATTATAGTAAGAGAAGAAATAAAATCCAATATTTGTTACAACATACCTGCTTAACAGTTTAACATTTCAATTACAGGAAGGGTGCAAGAAAAAGTTTTATATGGTAGTTTGACGTAATGAAGTTTTCAGGAGGCTGTTTATACCTCTTTCAATACCAATCGTCTCAGACAAAGATTCACCTTCTAGCTTACGTTTCACTGTTTGATAACGTGCTGAATCTAACAATGTCACGTTTTACTAAGTGATAGTGGACACTTCCCCGAAGATTTATGTGTTTCAGGGTTCAGGAAGCCGCAACCAGGATGTGGGAGGTGGGAAAAAAGAGTCCCTGTCTTTGTTTGTCAGTGGGGAAAAGTGAAATCGGATCCGCACGGGTAGGATGCCCCTGGGTCAAGCTAATAGGACAGTGTTTAGCTAAAGCGTTTAAGGGGAAACTATTATGTTTTGTCTAATAAAGAAATGGATGTATTTTACGACTGTATTCCATCCCGTCTTATCACTCTTTCTTTTAAAAAGAATAAAGAAAGAACTTCGTACCTTTTGAGGGTTTAAGTGGCTTTTTTGGAAAAATGAAAGGAAAGCGAAGAGTGTAAACTGATTCTTAAAACCGGTGGATTGATTCTTTAAAGCGAAAATTTTAACATGGAAATAATACATTTGTTTTTGTTTTTGCGATATTGATTCTTATAAACGGTTGATTCTTATAACCACTGATCACTATAAGCGGTGGTTACTGTATATATATATATATATATATATATATACAGTGGTACCTCCTTTAACGGACACTCCCGAATAGCGGACACCTCTATTTAACGGACATTTTTACGAGTCCCAGTCCTTTTATAAAGGACAATCTATGTTATTCCCTCTGGATAACGGACACTCCGAATAGCGGACATGTATTTTTGAAAAACTTTCAATTATTTTGGCAAATATTTCAAATGTATTCTAACAAGCAAGCTAAAAATATATGCTTATGCGTCCTTACAAAGCCTAGATGTTTCCTTAAGAAGCCTGGATGTTTCAAGAACATTGATGGAACGAAAACTTAGTATTTCATGGAAGTCAAATAAGAAAGCGTGTATGACCGCTGAGATAATGAGCGATTGGCTGGTGGCGTTAGACAAGAAAATGAAAAAACAAAAGAGAAAAATCATTCTGTTCATGGACAATGCTACTTCCCATCCTGATGATTTAAAGCTCAAAAGTTTTAATTTCATTTTTTTGCCTTCTAACACAACTTCGATGCTATAGCCACTTGATCAGGGAATTATCCGCAGCTTTAAAGTATGATACAGAAATCTGCTTCTGACACATGTGCTTTCACGGATTATCTCCTGCAAATCCAGCGAAGAGGTGGCAAAATCGGTATCTGTTTTGCAATTTCCTGGACTACGCCAGTCCTTAAAAAGGTGGAACCCCGTGTGCGTTCTAAAATGTTTTAAAAAAGCTTGAGTTTTGAGTACAAACGAAGTGGCAACTGACAGTACTACTGAAAAAAGCGAAAAAAAACTTGTGGATCTAGTAGTCAATTTGGATACAAATGTCAGCGTTGAAGAATATGTCACGATCGACGACGATTTATCCATTGAGGAAGAAAACCTGCATGTTTAAAATTTCATTCATCGGGATACCACTGAAGCACTGGCCCTTTCTGAGGATGATGATGAGGAATCGCCAATGGAAGACTGCAAAATCAAAGATTATTCGGAAGCACTGAAATACAGCGAACATTTAAAACAGTTCTTTCTGAACAATAAACATTCGGAGGGACGAGCAAAGCTAAATCTTATGAAGATTCACCTTGAAAAACAGGTTTCCTGTGTAAAAAAGAGAAATCAAAATTTGTTAACAGATTTTTTTCAGTAGTAATTAAATTAATTTAGCTCCAATACATTGTATTTTGGGATTTTTTAATGCAAGATAAAAGAATTAGCCACAATTAAAAGGTAAAGTAGTAAATAGTTATTCTTTTCTTACATAATTAATTTTTCCTTTTTAATTAAAATTGCAGCCGTAATTTTCAATCAAATGTCAGACAGAAGTGCAAAAAACATTTTATAAAAAGGTTGTCCTCCCCAATAGCGGACACCTCCTAATAACGGACAAAACTTTGGTCCCGTGACTGTCTATATATATATATATATATATATATATATATATATATACACTAGCTGAATACCCGTACTTTGCTACGGAGTACATTCAAATTAAATACAACGGTCAATGTATGCAACTGATGTAAAAAAAAACGAAAAAATATATTTATAAAAAAATGGTAGTGGATATTTTTATAGACAAAATAATGTAGAAGAAAATATTCCAATTATATCTAACAAAACATACGAAAGAATATAGTACAGTTAATATAGTACAGTTTGAGGAACATGTCTTTTACTGTATTTTAATATTTTTTTGGATAATGTCCAGACGTCTGCCGCATTAGCAAGAAAACTTTTTTTATCGATTTCGTTGTTATGTAAGTGACGCTAAATTAATTTAAAGTACCAGAAAAAGAAATCACGTGATCGGCATTTAATAAATTAATTCTAAAAATTAATCTTTAAAAATTCACCAAAAATCAGAACATGGAGGTAAAGATTCGAAAAAGATCTCATTTTAAAGGAATTTTTAAGATCTTTCTCCTGATATAAATTTTATAACCCTCAAATTGTTATTTTAAATGCAAACTTAAAAAACGTTACTAAAACAGCTTAAAAATTTTATTTTAAAAAATCTAATTAGAATTTTTCAAAAATCTTTCTTAGTGCACACTACACTATAAGAAGAATCGCCATGCAAAATTTCAGCCATTTAGGTCCAGCAGTTTGGTCTGTGCGTTGTATGTCAGTGAGTCAGTCAGTTACGGAGCTGTTATATATATATATATATATATATATATATATGCACTCTTAGAGGGAAAAAATCCGACGCACGAAGAAGGAGTAATGTAGATTGGGCACAAATTGATATGCCTACAGGTTTCGACAAAAAATGCAAAATTTTAAAGTTTGGCGGACAATGAATGAACATGTGACAGCACATCTCAACTGAGCGACTGGCGAGATATTAAAGAGGAGAAATTTAAATTCCCGGTTGTAAAATTCTTTGCGAATTTCCTTTCGTTTATTCCGGTAGACACTAACTATGCCTCCGGTAGACAGTAACTATGCAGATGTCAGTATTTGAGAGAGGAACGTTTAGTTGGGCTCAAAGAAGCCGGTCGGTCCAATCGGCGAATCACTCGACATTTGAATAGGAGCGATGCCACTATTAGACGATCTCTGCAGGAATGGGTGAACCATGGCCGAACACGGCGTCAAGAAGGAAGCGGTTGGCCTAGAGAAACGACAGAAAGTGAGGACCGAGCAATCGTCAGAGCGGCACTCACAGCCCCAGATTCATCATTATCATCGATCGTAAGTGTGAATGGTACTTCAGTAACCACAAGGACCATTCATAGGCACCTCAGAGAAAGGGGGCTGAGCTCACGGCGCCCCTTGCGCCGACCACCATTGACCTCTGTACACCGATAAGCCCGTTTACAGTGGTGTCAGGCACATTCGACCTGGGAGGTCACTGACTGGTGTAGAATGGTCTTCAGCGATGAGTCCCGTTTCGAATTGAGTCCCGATGACCAGCGAATACGAATCTGATGGTACGAATCCGGTGGGATACCAACCTGACTGTATTCCGCCATACGGGCCGCCAACCAGGAGTGATGGTCTGGGGTTCCATTTCATTTCATATCAGGACCTCTTTGGTTGTCAACCGCGACACCGTTACAGCACAGTGGTACGTCGCCGTTAGTCTACGCCCCGTTGGTTTCCCTTCATGTCCGCCATTCTGGGCTTACATTTGAGCAAGATAATGCCCGCCTGCCCACGACGAGAGTTTCTACTGCTTGTCTTCTTGCTTGCCCAACGCTACCTTGGCCAGCAAGGTCGCCGGATCTCTACCCCATTGAGCACGTTTGGAGCATTATGGGCAGGGCCCTGCAACCAGCTCGGGATTTTGACGATCCAGTTGGACAGAATTTGGCACGATATTCCGCAAGAGGACATCCGCCACCTATATCAACCAATGCAAAGGCGACTAACTGCTTGGATAAGGTCCAAAGGTGGACCAACGCGTAATTGACATTTTACCATGTTTTTATTAACTTGCTTTTTGTTTGTTTCTGTGTGTTTGTCCCTTACAAATCTTGTAATCGATTTTTAATTAACTTCCCGACTATCTAGACATTTGAATCTTTTAGAATAGCTCAGAACACGATGACAATGCATATTTTAATACTCTTAGCCATCTTTAATCAGATTTGAATACATTTTCAGTTAATTTGGTTTTGTAGACTTGTGCAGCCATCTATCGGCCGGGACGGGAACGAAAAGTTTAACGCGAGTTAAATTCCAATTAACTTCATTTTCTTTCAAGTTGATGAGATAATTCATCAAAAAATTTTTTTTAAATGTATTTATTAATACATAGAATTGTAAAGTTTATATGATTCGACAGAAAATTTAAAAACATGGTATATAAAAAGTTATTTTTGTCTTGTAATTATTCACTTTGTGAAGCTCTTTATAGAGTAAATAACTCACTTCTACCCAAACTTGGGTGTATATAATTTGAAGTGGCACTCTATTTGAATTTGAAACAAACACAGTTTATACATGAAACAATGTTTATTGAATTCGTTGCACATATATAATTGGCTTTTACAGCAATAAGCATACGTACTACTTGTACGGAATATATATATTATCATTCAATAGAAATACACATTTCGAATACTCACAAACAGTAAGTCAAACCAGCAATTCTGCCACGCAAACTTTGGGCCCCCTAAGCACTAGCTCAGGATAGTAGTGGAGCTGCATACCTCGTAGCTCCCTATCGCTTATCTATCAACTTTAACAACCTTCTTCAACCCTAACCACCTTCTTTTTTAATTAATGACGCTGCATGGTATTTATACTAAGCGCGTATGCCGAAATTAGCATATCTAAAGCAGCTTCTTTAATTCATTCACTCAAAAGTTCGATTCTTGTGAATCGAATCTTGTGTATACCTTACATCTTTCTCTTGAATATAATCTTCCAACTTCTCTCAAAATGTAATTATTTGTTTTTCTATACACGGACATCAAATCTACCGATTTTCGTCCCATTGGGATAACTTCTTTAGGGTGCGTCCTTTTTATTATTATTATTATTATTATTATTATTATTATTTTATTTTTGTCTAAGCGTGTATATATATATATATGTATATATATATATATATATATATATATATATATATATATATATATATATATATATATATATATATATACCTTCAAATTCTAATAAATTTTATCTTTTAGACCAACAACGTTGATGATCACGTAATTAAAATATCTGAGGAGCAAGTATGTCATCGTCGGCAACTACAGCATAATAAAATGAAAGAAAATGACAGTGTTTCTGAGGAGATATTTTATTTATGAGTCGGTAGAAAGTTACATCGATGATTTCACTGCTTTAAGGAGGAAAAAAATCCTCTCTTAGTCTTCGTTGAATGTTTCGAGGAGTCTCATTAAGTTAGGCTAATGTTTCCATGTCAGCAGCGGCGTATTTCGCGTTCGGTAAAGGGCAGCACCAGTCTACAAAACAAAATTAACTGAAAAAGAATTCAATTCTGCTTAAAGATGGCTAAAAGTATTAAAAGAATGCATTGTCATCGTGTTCTGAGCTATTCTAAAAGTTTCAAATGTCTAGCTAGTCGGGAAGTTAGTTAAACAATCGATTGCAAGATTTGAACTGGACAAACACATATACAAACAAACAAGAAAGCAAGTTAATAAAATCATGGGAAAAATAGATAAACTCTTACCTAAATAAAGTTGCTTTATTTAATTGGGGAAACTTCAATAATGCCAAAAGGCACAACACAGAATTATGAAAGCTAAACTGGCATTCAGAGTCTGTGTACTGTACCCAGGAAGTAACCGCAATTTTCATTTACCGCCAAATAAAGGCAATAGATCTCTTAACGAACTGAGTTTGCGCTTTGAACAAGGCCTTTTAAAAACGTCACGCCCCCCCCCCCCCCCCCAGAGTTTGTTGGTTATTAGGAGATCGCAAACTACAAAACTGAAATATCTGCTTTCCAGTCACATATTCATCAGCCAATCAAAATTACTTTTGGTTGGGTTACTGTTGGTATTTTTAGCATTCTACTGATATTGTATTGCGTTATTCTGTTTAGTTCCGTGTTTCCCAACGTGGGGCCCACGGCCCAATTTGATTGTTAAAGAGGGAAATTTGAAATTTGAAATATCACTTCATCTATCTCATAATATTAATGCACGTGAACAAAATAGCCTTCGTTCAGACTTAAAAAAAAGATTCTCACTCTCTCATCTAAAATTATCTCATTGTAACCGACTTAAAATCTATATATATAAAACAATTCCGTAACTGACTGACTGACTGACATACAACGCACAGACTAAACCGCTCGACCTAAAGGGCTGACATTTTGCATAGCGATTCTTCTTATGGTGTAGGGGTGCACTAAGAAAGATTTTTGGAAAATTCTTAGATTTTTTAAAATTAAATTTTTAACCTGTTTTAGTAACTTTTTTTAAGTTTGCATTTAAAACAATAATTTGAGGGTTATAAAATTTATATCACGAGAAAGATCATAAAACTTCCTTTAAAATGAAATCTTTTTCGAATCTTTACCTCCATTTTCTGATTTTTTGTGAATATTTAGAATTTCATTTATTAAATGCTGATCACGTGATTTCTTTTTCTGGTACTTGAAATTAATTTATCGTCACGTGCATAACAACTAAATAGACAAAAAAAAATTTTTTTTCTTGCTAATGTGGCAGACGATTGGACATTATCCAAAAAAAAATTAAAATACAGTAAAAGATGTTATGTTCCTCAAACTGTACTATATTAATTGTACTATAGTCTTTAGTATATCCTATTACATTTTATTTGAATAGTTTCTTCTACATTATTTTGTCTATAAAAATATCCCTTACGATTTTTTTATAAATATACTTATACTTATAAATATGTCGGGTTTTTTTACATCATTTGTATACATAGATCGTCGTATTTATTATATATATATATATATATATATATATATATATATATATGTGTGTGTGTGTAATGATAATGGGTGTAAGCTCGAGGTGTAGTCGTACATATAATTTGACCGTTGAAATCATCAGTTTTGTAGTCGTAGCTAAGGCAAATGGAAACTGAGGCGGGGCGAAGCAATGGCCGGCATCTTCAAACATTTTGAATCCATAAAGTGTAATTGAAGTAGCGAGTGGCGAGGTAGATGGAGAGGACAATAAAACCCCTCGGAACACATCAGGAAAAAGGCAGCTGGTTCATACATAGTCTTTATTTCCGACACTGTTTCGTAGAACATCAATTAGATTTATGCGAACACATCGCGCGACACTGGCCTGGACGGGGACGCGGCCCCTCCCGTACAAATATGGCAGGAACGAAACTCACATCTTTACTGGCTGTGAGCAAACAGACAGAAGACTTCAGAAGCGCGCAATCTCTCGCCCGAGTACGGGTCTATAAAACTTCTAATTTGTCAGAAACGGACACGTGATTAAGTCACGTCATATGGGGTGATGATCGCGCGATGCCCGTTATATAAGGCTTATATAAGACTCTCCGCTGCACGTGGCATTAGGGGAAAAATAGATTGATATTGGTTGATTATAGGTCGCAATTCAAAGGTTAAGCGACGGTATTCTGTTGCGTTAGGATGAAGAATTTGGAAAGGGCGTGTTAAATATTAAAAAGGGGTTTTAAATTTATTTCATATATATATATATATTTGCATTAATTGCATACATTGACTGTTGTATTTAATTTGAATGTACTCCGTAGGAATTTTATGTGAATGTAACTCCGAAGTGCGGGTTTTCAGCTAGTATTTAAATAAAAGCAATTTAACATCAAAGTGGGGCATTCACTACATAAATTCTTTTATTTTTTATAAAAATGAATTTTTTAGAGTTTATTTTTTATAAATAAATATTTTATGAAGAAGGGTACAGAAGAATGAATAACCATTACAATAATTACAATATACCGTACTAAAAAAATATGATAAATTTAATAATAATAATTTAAATAACAAATAATTACTAATAATTAAAATAATATGGAAAAATCTTTCATAAAAATTATTTCGTACTTGAATTTCAGTTCTCCGTCATATGTTTTGAAAATTTACTTACTGTGTTTCTTCAACAATTCCTTTGTGATTTCTTTCTAAAACTTATCATTTAAGTTTCTTCAGTGAACAATTAAATTTTTACTATTAAAAATAATTACAGGATAAAAATAACTTTTTATATACCATGTTTTTAAAATTTTTGTTGAATCATATAAACTTGACAATTCTACATATTAATAAATACTTAAAAAAAATTTTTTTGATGAATTATCCCATCAACTTGAAAGAAAATGATCAAATGCGTAATCAATCGTTTAGCTCGAGATTTGAAGTTAACTTGCGTTCAACTTTTCGTTCCCGTCCCGGCCGATAGATGGCACCAGTCTACAAAACAAAATCAACTGAAAATGAATTCAAATCTGCTTAAAGATGGCTAAAAGTATTAAAATAATTCATTGTCATCGTGTTCTGAGCTATTCTAAAAGTTTCAAATGTCTAGCTAGTCGGGAAGTTAGTTAAAATTCGATTGTAAGATTTGTACTGGACAAACACACACACAAACATACAAACAAACAAGAAAGCGAGTTAATAAAAGCATGGTAATTATGCATATGTTACATAGAGGGGTTAGGGGCATAAGAATTTTAGAAAGGCTTAGGTGGGGATTGTCACAAAAAAGGTTGGGAAACACTGCTTTAGTTAGGGAGCGTGTGCACGCATGTGCTTGTGCTGTTAATAAACAGTGTGTGTTTAGCATCGATGTTTATTTTCCGAATTATAACTTGTGCACAGGAGATAATTAATACCTGTTGGGTATTTTCTTCATTATCTCAACCAACATTGGTAAATAAATATCGATATTTTTTTTCGGTGAAACTCGCTGAACAGTTACTTTAATTCGATAAAGCCACTAGTTACTTAAATTGAATTATTTAATAGTTGCTTTATTTTAATAATTTAACAGTTACTTTAATTCAATAATTTAATTGGAACCGAATATTTAATTTAACAAAAAAAAAGGAAGTAAATGAAATCATTTTAAATGTGATGGTTGGGCTTGCAACTCATGTATACCTAGCTTCGAATATATACAGTCGAATTCCGTTATAGCGAACCCGGTATGTGACGAACTCACGGATATAAAGAACGAAAATTTTGGTCCCGCCATTTTCCTATTGTGCGTAATTTAATTAGTATTGTGTCAGTTAAATGTAATCGATTTAATTCATTAAAGATCATTTTTAATAGATTTTATCATTATTTTAATACATCCTTATTGAATGCACATTGCAACTAATGAGTTATACATTTTGTGAGCTCTAGCATTTTTCTTAACGGTTCAGATATAGCGAACCACCCGATAAAGCGAACAAAACCTTTGGTCCCTTGAAGTTCGTTATAACGGGGTTCGACTATATATATATATATATATATATATATATATATATATATATATATATATATGTATATATATATATATATATATGGCGACCCCCATGAGGGTCGAGATCCACAGGTTGGGAATCACTGAACTAAAGTATTTTAATAAAAATAATTAACGGTATTAAAGGCATTAAAAATATTCCTACTGCGTGTATCTTCGATAGAAAAAAAAGAACCATCTTAAGTAAATTTCATTCTGATTTATGTTACCATCTATCGTGCGGTTTCACTCACTAAAATAATGAATGAGTGATCAATCTTCACAGAATGCATTTCGTGAAGGAAACGGAAAGAAATTTATTATCCAACTCAATGTCAAGTTACTAACGCCATCTATTGAGTATTGAAGGCAGAATTTACGGCCTCCAGAGCTCACCCATTTCTCATTTTATTAAGTTTATTATTCTCTATTTTACTTGCCTCAGGGTCAGGTCTATGATTCTTTGTGTCCCGAGCAAGCAGTAAGAGGAACCTAAAACCTCTTGACTGTAGAACAGAAATGTCATTAAAGGATTTTTTTTAAGTAAATATATTGCAGAATGGATGACTTAATTAAAGCAATGCCCATCATATTCTACTCGACGAAGTCCGCTAAATATTATGCAGAAATATTTTCAAATTTTGGCGGTGTTGGTGCGTTAACATATTGACTGCTACCAGTACTTTGCCTGGTACAATATGAGTACCAGGCAAAGAACAGTAGTACTCCTATACTTGCAGACAAAAGAAAAAAAATTCAGGTAGTCTCATCTAATGAAACTACCGCGGGTTATTAACGTTGGATTACTTATCGTTGCTTACCTCTTTCAGTGGCGCACCCAGGATGGCGCAGGGCCCCTTGGCACCCCCCCCCCCTGTGTGCGCCACTGACCTCTTTTGTATGTATATATGTATGTATGTGTTATGTATATATGTATCTATATATATGTAAGTATGTATATATATATACATATATGCATGTCAAAATTTTGACGCATTTTGATACTTTTCTGTTTAACTGTTTAGTGCTTGTCCAAGAGATACAGACTAGGTTTGGCGCGCTGCCAAAATTATAACTCGCAAGGTACTGATGGACGGTTTTAGCGTTTGAAATTTTGCTTTATGGAGGAACGTTATGGAGTAACGCAATCCTACGTTAAAAAAAACCCACTTGGAATGCAATATTCATTTGACAAACACTTTATGTGCTTCCTTGTTACGACCACAAAAACAAGGAAAGTATAATTGCAATCATAGTAATCATAATCATTAAAAAATTTGCAATTACATTTTTTAAATAAAGGGACAATGTCCAGCAGTCTAAGAAAAACTCAGCTCTTGTTTTGTTCATATCTGGAAGTTACGCAGTACAGGTAACCCTCCTATAACACGGTAGATAGGTTCCTAGAAAATGCCGTGTTGTCTGAAACCGTGTTATATGAGACCCAGAGGCAGTTCAAAACAGAGGGTTACGTTCTGAAAATTCATTAAAAAGAAACTTTTTTTTTGACAAAAAAATATTATTTTCATTTAATGCGACCTTAATTTAATAAATTTCTTCTTCATCACTGCGCAGTACAATCAAACGAGAACGTTTTTTCGATTGAACGATATCACCTTCACTTTCAGAACCTTTTTCTTCATTGAGATTTTTGCACCTTCTATCCTCTTTAAATAATTTTTAATTTTGGTAATTTGCTGTTTCTTACAAGATAATTGTAGATTCACGGTATGGAGATAGACAATTTGCAGCTCCCTTTTGAATTTTCGGCTTCTTTCGGAGGAAGGGTCTGCATTCGGGAAAAATGATTCAAGATTTTCAGCTAAGCTTAGGCCTTCATACAGCTTAGGCCTTCAGCTAGCTTAGTAATTTCATACAGTTATAAATGAATAAATTATAATTTGTTTATACATTTTCATGTAAAGACCGTCTTTGCCGTCATTATTTTAAGGTAAATTAATTTTTAAATGTGTTAAACAAAAATCACGTTATCTAGTGCTATAGAAATAAAGTGTTGTACAAAGGTTTTCGCAATTTTTTTTATTGTGTTAGAGTGAAACCGTGTTACAGGATGCAGTGTTATACGAGGGTTCCCGAAATTTATCTTATCGTGTTAGAATTTATCTTATCGTTAAGATGCCGTGCTGTAGGAGGACTACCTGTACTGTTCTTTTACAGTCAAAAAAAAAAAAAAAAAAAAAAAAAAAAAAAAGAGACATGTCATTCAAGAACTGGCTTTTCTTGTCTTAATTCTCATTATTGCTCTGAAATTGCTATTAAAATCTAAACCTTGATAAGAGATATACCCATTTAACACTTCGGTGAGAACATTTGCCTCTCAAGTAGCTAAAGTTTCTTTTTTCAACGCT
This sequence comes from Dolomedes plantarius, assembly GCA_907164885.2. Taxonomy (NCBI): domain Eukaryota; kingdom Metazoa; phylum Arthropoda; class Arachnida; order Araneae; family Dolomedidae; genus Dolomedes; species Dolomedes plantarius. The sequence continues at coordinate 3,043,658 of OU015503.1, forward strand.
GGACCTCCCCACCAGGGCCGTGCTTAGGGGTGGGCAAACTGGGCAACCGCCCAGGGCAGCTAAAAATTTAGGGTTCGCCATTTTTATTCCTCATCCCAACACTTTTCTAAATGTTACGGGGTTTTTAAGAAATCCCTCATTTTTCATGGTTTCTATAATTCAACTTATAAAAAAAAAATATATACATGTTTCGATTTTTTGAAAAGAATCCTACAAAGAATGTATAGAGAAAATAGCTCACTTCTACCCAGAATTGGGTGTATATATTTTGAAGTGGCACTCTAAATGAATTTGATACAAACACAGTTTATACATGAAACAATGTTTATTGAATTCGTTGCACATATAGAATTTGCTTTTACAGCAATAAGCATACGTACTACTTGTACGGAATATATATTAACATTCAATAGAAATACACTTTGCAAATACTCACAAACCAGCAGAGAGTCAAACCAGCAGTACTGCCACGTAAACTTTGGGCCCCCTAAGCACTAGCGGTGGATAGTACTGGAGCTGCATACCCTCGTAGCTCCCTCTCGCTTATCTATCAACTTTAACAACCTTTTCTTCAACCTTAACAACCTTTTTCAACCTCTGTATTAATCAAGCTGCTTGGTATTTATACCAAGCGCGTATGCCGAAATTAGCATATCTCAAGCAGCTTCTTTAATTCATTCACTCAAAAGGTCGATTCTTGTGACTCGAATCTTATGTATACCTTACAAATGTTAACTGACAAACTACCCTTTTGGTTTTTAATATCGAAACGTAATGCATTAAAAGTAATAATTAGTAAAATTAGTAGTGAATGCAGTTTTTTTTTGGGGGGGGGAGAGGAGGGGATTCGGGGTTGTCTTACAAGATCCATTACTCAGTAGAGAAATTTTATTGCCAGTAAATGTGTTTCGCCAAGGGCCGCTAAAACCCTAAGCACCCCCCCCCCCCCCCTTCGACCTTAGTTTTTGTTAGTCTACTCATGCTTCAGTCAACGTCTTGCCTTCAGTGTGGAAAGGTGATTCGCAACGCCAGCCTTCCATGGTTCAGATAAAAATTAGATTAATCGGAACAAAAATTAAAAATCCCAACCTAATCACTCGTTCGAAAACGAACCGTGATATAACCAGTGATAATTATTGGTTATGTTCAATAGAAGCTGGTCAAGAATTAAGGAGAAATGGTTTGACGATTGTGGCTACCATGAAATGCAATAAACAACTAACCCTGATTTTCTAGTTAGGAATACCTGGGAAAGAGATATTCCATCTACACATGCCTCACAGGCAGATGTTCCCACTAAGCGGGAAAAGAATGATGTTCCAACCGGAGGGTTAACAGTTATTTTTTTTTAATATTCACCAAGCACTTAACAAAGTTCATGGGTGAATAAACGACTTTTTTTTTTTAGCGTAGGATTACGTTCATCCATAACGGCCCTCTCCGGAAAGCAAAATTTCAGATGCTAAAACCGACGGTCGTCGCGAGTTATAATATTGGCAACACGCCAAACGCAGTCTGTATCGCTTGGGCAAGCAGTAAATAGTTAAACAGAAAAGTACCAAAATGCGACAAAATTTTGACACACACACACACATATATATATATATATATATATATATATATATATATACAAAATAGGTAAGCAACGATAAGTAATCCTACCTTAATAACTCGCGGTAGTTTCGTCAGAAGAAACTACCTGAAATTTTTGCTACTTTATTATGGGAACTCCCAAGACAAGTCAAAAACAGCCATGCCTTAGACGGGGTTCGAACCCAGACCCAAACACCCCTGCAATATGGGTGGTACAAACAGGTTTATTCAACCGTACATAGGTGTCTTTTTATGCAGCGAGCTCAAGTGGGTCTTCTAAACCGGTAGTGCGAAAAGTTTTTTCGACTGCGACCCATATTCTTCCAATAAAAAAATCCCCCGACCTCAATGAAAATTTATTGGAAATAGCAAATTTTTAAAAAAAATTAGGCAGATGTTAACAAAAGAATAGAAAAACGAAAGAAGGAAATTTTGAGAAACTATTCAAAAATCAATGAACTGTAGATTTTGGGTACATATTTGCTTTGCATAAAAACAATAAAAAAATGTCTTCCTTACAATCTACATTCTTTTTTTTTTTTGTCAAAATCTTATGTGACTAAAACGTCATATTTAAGTATTAATATCTATATCTGTCTATCTATCTATCTCTCTCTCTTTATATATATATATATATATATATATATATATATATATATATATATATATATATATATATATATATATATATATATATACAGTGGAATCTCGATCTATCGTTTTTCAAGGGACCGATTGAAATGAACGATAAATGCGGGAAAACGATAGATGCGGAAACATAACAAAGCAATATGATCGTTGGGACTGGATAAAAAGATCGACACATACTGAAAAACGATGGATCCGAAAACGATCGATCGAGATTCAACTGTGTATATATATATATATATATATATATATATATATATATATATATATATATATATATATATATATATATATATATATATATAAAACAGTTCCGTAATTGACTGACTGACTGACTTACAACGCACAGACATGTGTAGGGGTGCACTAAGTGTACGGGTGCACTAAGAAAGATTTTTGAAAAATTCTTCTTGGATTTTTTCAAATTAAATTTTTAAGTTGTTTTAATAACTTTTTTAAAGTTTACATTTAAAATAATAATTTGAGGGTTATAAAATTTATATCACGGGAAAGATCATAAAAATTCCTTTAAAATGAAATCTTTTTGAATCTTTACCTCCATTTTTTGATTTTTGGTGAATTTTTAAATATTAATTTTTAGAATTTAATTTACTAAATGCTGATCACGTGATTTCTTTCACTGGCACTTTAAATTAATTTATCGTCACGTGCATAACAACGAAATAGACAAAAAAATATTTTTATTCTTGCTAATGTGGCAGACGATTTGACATTATCCAAAAAATATTAAATTACACTAAAAGAAGTGTTCCTCAAACTGTACTACATTAACTGTACTATAATCTTTAGTATGTTCTTTTAGATTTAATTTGAATATTTTCTTCTACATTATTTTGTCTATAAAAATATCCTTTACAATTTTTTAAAAATATATTTTTTCGTTTTTTTACATCAATTGCAAACATTGACCGTTGTATTTATTAATATATTTTTTTGTTTTTTGGCATTAATTGCATACATTGACCGTTGTATTTAATCTGAATGTACTCCGTAGCGAAGTATGGGTTTTCACCTAGCCCCTAGCCTATTTATATTTCATTTAGATAAAACCTAACAAAAGCTAAAGTTAAAATACAGCAGGATTTTAAAATTTTAAGCTACATTATTTTTTTTTCTAATGCAGAAACCTGTGGACAAAGTCTTTAGCTATACATAAATAAGGGGGAAAATACAAAACTGCAAAGGAGAACGAAATGGGAAATACATAAAGAAGAAAAGCAACTAAGATACAATTCTAGTGCGGTCACGGGCTTCCCAATATCGTCAGTACAGAGAACGTCCAGTTAAGGCTGCTTTGTACTATGTATAACCCTATTGGATTCTCTCACCTCAATATTAATCTATGGAAAATGTGTCAAAGGATTGCCAACTTGGATTTAAAGTTTTTTTTAAATTATACTCCGTAATAGAGAAAGAAATTTTGCACCTTGGCGGGCATTTTTCGTTTTTTTTTTTTTTAAATCATTTAGCGGGCGCGCCCGTGTACAAAGTGCAACATTTTCGTAATTTTGAATGGTTTGTTTTCACATGTAAGGTTTGAATGTAATAAGCAGTTTCTATTAATAGCTACACCCTTTCTAATGCAGGTCTCATTTTCTGACCCTTGTATTCCTTTCCATACATTGTTGGTCGTGATTTAATCGTGGTAAACCAGCGATTATATTGGATTAGAATACGATAAAAGCAGGAGTTGGTGTACTCGATCAAATGTGCAGCTATTAAACGGTATCCAGCATATCATAAAGATGGACAATCTCATTGTTTTTTAGGTTTTTGGACATAATAGGAATCGGTTCGCAAGTTGTCCTTAGTTCCAATAAACCAGACAGTTTTTAAATAAGGCGATTGTATCTGCATTCTTTGGCCTTTAATTATAAATATGTCTCAATATTATAAACATTTTATATCTTGCCATAAAACGCAGAATTATTATTTTCAATTTGAAAAAAAAAAAGTTTTTACCAAAGGAATAATCAAGTTTGAAAGAGACGTTGCACTTTGTGCTACGCGCGTCTGCTGGTGTTCCAAAAATTGGCGCGCTCGCTGAAGGGTTAAATGCAAATAATATTTTTTAATTTAAATGATTCCGGGGGTAGAAAATCTGGTATAGCGTGTTTTAAACGATCCTAAATTTCTTTGGTTTTCGAAATTTATAAAATGAATCCTGTTGCAAGGTGCTGAAAAATTCAGGTTATCTGTAAATACCCTTTTAATAATTGGATTATCAGCATTTATGTAGCTGCCAATAGCAGACAAATTTTCTCCATAGGTTATGGTCGGCAGATCTGTACTGTCCGTCCGGCGCCCAGGCCTATATTATTCATAAACCGAACAGGGAAAATAAACCCTCGACTGAGTTTGCAGGTTTTGCTACGCAGCGTCTGGTCTTCAGCTGCGTTCAGGGCTTATACGCGAAAGCGGGGGGGAGCCGGAAGTTTGTCGAATTTCTCCATAGGTTAACATTGAGATGAGCGAATCCAAAAAGGTTAGTATACAGCAGTCTTAAGGCGGGGTAGGACATGATGTGCTTACCATCCATGCTGTCGGAATTTCAAATAAGGCATATAGGGCTAAAAAAAAAATTCCCATTCTGTTTAAATACATAGCCAGGCAGTCCTGTTCAGGTGCAATCCTGAAAGCAGCCATTGCAATTTCACGTGGCCATCGGGTAAGAATCCTTTATTTTCTGCTTTAGAATCATACATGTAGTTTTATAAGGTACTAGCTGAAAACCCGCACTTCGCTACGGAGTACATTCAACTTAAATACAACGGTCAATGTAGGCAATTAATGCCAAAAGAAAAATAAATAAATAAATATATACATCTCTCTCTCTCTCTCTCTCTATATATATATATATATATATATATATATATATATATATATATATATATATGTGTGTGTGTGTGTGTGTGTGTGTGTGTGTATAATAAATACGACGATCAATGTATACAATTGATGCAAAAATAAAAATAAAAATATATTTATAAAAAAATCGTAAGGCAAAATAATGTAGTTGAAAATTTTCAAATTAAATCTAATAGGACATACTAATGAATATAGTACAGTTAATATAGTACAGTTTGAGGAACATATCTTTTAATGTATTTTAATATTATTTTGGATAATGTCCAATCGTCTGCCGCATTAGCAAGAAAAATCTTTTTTGTCTATTTCGTTGTTATGTACGCAACGATAAATTAATTTAAAGTATTTGTTCAATATTTGAAGACATATTTGAGAATGCTACTCTCATATCATCGTTATATGGTTATTAAAGCTACTAATTTTGGGAATCAGTCTTGAACATATAAGTAAAAGCGAATGGAAGCAATGTAGCCTTGTAAGACTGTTTGATGCCTTATTTAATATTATCATATATTTAGAACATGTAATTTTTTAAAAATTTCTGTATAAAATATATTAAATTTTCTTTTATTTTGCTTTTTTATACACTTAAATATGTCTCATAATAAATGGAGATCTAGCACTGTTTGTATTATAAATTTCTCGATGAAAGATAAAAGATAAAGTAGATAAGGTAGGTATACTTACTTTATATATCTATGGCTCTAAGCTATAGATTATTCTCATATGGACGACATTTCTAAGCTTATATCTATATAACTCTACAGATATAATGTACCGATATTATAACGACTACTATCGTCTAATATCGGTGCATATCGATATCTCGAATTTTCATACATATAGATATATTTAAAGTCGTACTTACTTTTTTGCAGGAAGTATAAACAGTGGAACTTCTGTATGGCGGACAGAAACGGTTGGTGGTCGTTTTGAGGGGTAGTCGTGAAAAAGTGGGTAAAATAGCATTGGATCTATTTAGTGTATTCAATCAGTTCTGAGCAAAATAGGGCCGTTTAGTGCGGTGGCCGCTGAATAGGGGTCAGCTAGAGAAGTTTTGATATATACGTATATATATATATTATATATATATTTATTCATTTTTTTAATATCGATCTATATACCAATATTAGTCGATATATATATATATATATATATATATATATATATATATATATATATAAGCTTTGAAGCTTTATATATCTATAGATATATATTTATGCAGTGGTGGGATTCAGCCGGTTCGCACCATGTCTGTAGAACCGATACCTAATGTAGGTACCAGTTCTACAAAACCGGGACGAACCTGTTGAAGCCCACCTGTGATTAGGGCATAGAACCTGTTATTAATTTATTTGAATCTCACCACTGTATCTATGGGTATATATATACATATATATTTATATGTGTGTGTGTGTGTGTGAGGGATGCCTCCTTTAAGATTGGGCTAACTAGTCGTCTGATAACCAATCTAGCACCCCACATTTAATACAAGACTCAGGGTGACTCATAAATAGTCTCTCACGAACAGTAACAATAGACGTTTATTCTGTAGACACCACAGTTACACATATAACATTTAACATATAATAGTTGACCTTTTAGTATTTACAATATTGCCAAGCCCTCTACCAACTTGGACTTCCGGGAGTCACTCAGACTTCCTCAACCCAATTTGCCAAGCACTCAACCAGCTTGGGCTTCCTGAAGTCACTCAGACTTCATCAGCACGGGAGCTTACTCTCGCTTCCCTTCGGCCCGTAGCTACAAGCTAGGCCCAATCTCCGGGGTGTCTTCCCCGTTCTCTCCTAGGAACCCCTTCCTTCAACACTCGCGCACGAGAGCCTCTGCCCTCTGTCGCCTCCAAATCTTATCTCCCCTCAAACACTCTCTCCCAGTTTATCTACCGAAGTCCTGGTAGCGCTGTAGTCGCATAACGTACACGGCGGCATATAGCTTATAGCCGGAGCCCTAGGATAATACAATCCTATATATATATATATATATATATATATATATATATATATATATATATATATATATATATATATGTGTGTGTGTGTGTGTGTGTGTGTGTGTGTGTGTGTGTGTGTGTGTAAGTAAGTAAGTAAGTAAGTAAGTAAGTAAGTAAGTAAGATGCATCTTGTCAGGAACGTTGCTATGTTAGCCCTCCCTCCTTATGCACATGAGGGGGGCCCCTTTCGCCATTTATTGGCACAACTTATCCTAAGTTCAGGTGGAAGGAGAAACTCGCTTACGCCGAACCTACAGACAAGCGATAGCTTGACTCCTTTACAAACACGTATTTTTTCGTATTCCCATCATATTATTTGTGTGTTTTTGTGTACGTCAATAAACTTAATTTTTGTGCCTATGAAGGAAGATTTTGATGCGTTCAGTAGTACATGACAAAAGAACCACGACAGTTTACGACACATCTTATAATCTGTATAGTAGGATAGATAAGATAGTCTACTTATTTACGAACTAAGTAGATGAGTAGTTCCAAAGATTTCCTCAAAATATTATGAAGTTAAATCTAGCTTTTGCGCCCATGTTTTACGCAGTTTCATAAACAAATCCGTATTTACCCATGTATAAACTTCATGAAAGAACTAACTATTTCCTCAAAGGTCCATCCGCTTAATCACCGTGGCTTTGTAAGCGGGCTCGTTATTCGGAACAAATGAGAGCAAGAAACCGCTCTAAAGGAATTTTAGGCATTTATCCAAGACACATAAATATGGGGTTGCCTTGAAAATGCCGGAGCAATTATCTGCGCCTGGTTCATTTAGATGTTTGAATAAATTTTCGCTTTACTTTTGAGTTAAATTATATTTCATTTAAAGTGAATTGTTACAAACTTTCTGCCTGGAGGAACACGGTTCTCTGAGTTGTTGTGTGGAATCTAACATAAAAATTAAAAGCTTGGGATTGGTTTAGTTTTAGCTTTGTTTGTCTTTAACTTTCATTCAGAAGTTTTTAAAAAAAGTATCCAGCTTTTGTTGTTTAAGTTTTCTAAATTCAATGGGAACTAAAAGTATAAGTATTCATCTTTACTTCATATCTCAGTTAGAAAAAAAATTGTGTGTCAATTCAGTTTTTTAACGCTTAATGTGATGTAGTTACGATACACGAAAATTGATCGGGTTTTTCTATTCATAGCATGCCTATGATGACAGAAAACTATAACTGCTAAATTTAAAAAATACAGTATTTTTTAGAGAGAATACCAGAAAACAGCACATTCCATTACAGAAGTTAATTTAGGAATTGTCAAAGAAGCAAGGAAAAGTGTATTTCTGTGTAAAATTACCAACTTAAATCTGCTTGTACTAACCCTATACTTCTACCATTCGTGCTCCGGTCTCTGAGGGTAACAGAAGCTGCCCTTTTTCCTTATCTATGAATATGACTTATACAGTCGAACCCAGTTATAACGAACTTCAAGGGACCAAGTGTTTTGTTCTCTATATCCCGTGGTTCGCTATATCCGAACCATAAAGAAAAATGTTAGAGTTCACAAAATTTATAACCCATTAGTTGCTATGTGTATTCAATAATGATGTATTGAAAAAATGATAAAATCTATTAAAAATGATCATTCATGATTCACTGTTTTGATACAGAAATAATCGGTAATCTTCTGCTGACGTGATGCCGATTTCAAAAACATTTTACGAATTTCTTTGTCCAATACATCAAATGACTCCACCAGTCTTTCTTCCACTGTTTGTGAAGACAAAAACTCATTAATAACACTCATCACTGCTGTAGCATCTGAGATGGTGAAGATTTATGTCATTTATGAGCTTCTCTTCATCAGCATCAGATGCAGAATCTTCGATTTCAGAATTATTCATTTTAATTTCTTCCACAATATCTTCATCAGTCGGATTTTCCCGTTAATGACTTCATCATCACTTTTCGAACAATTGCATGGCACAGTCTGAGAATGATGAAATTTTGTGCTTTTCTATCCATATCGCGATAGGTAAGTCTTCATCATCTTCTTCTTCAACATTCTTTGCTTCTTCAACATTCGTTAAATCTTCAACATTTTTAAAAAGTTTAAAAATAAAAAAATTTAGTAGTTGATGGAAAAAAAGGTTCCTTAGAGCCGATTCTTAAGATTTTGGTGGTTCGCTATAAAAGGATAAGTTAGCATTAAATACAATAGGAAAACGGCGGGACCAAAATTTTCATTCGTTATATCTGGGAGTTCGTTATATACCGGGTTCGCTATAACGGGGTTCAACTGTACTGACAAGGAGAAAGTGTTTCCAACTTGTACCAATTGTTCCAAAGGCCAAGCCACTCCGGATCATATCCTAGTGTGCTTGGGACTTGAAAAAGAAAATCTACTGGAGCGGCCATTGTTGGTCATTGACTTCTTGAGAGTGTGCGGTATCATGGACCTAATCTAGCCCTGCTGGGTGACAGGGATCAGCAACAACAACAACAACTAACCCTATTGGATTCTCTCACCTCAAAGTTAACCTGTGGAGAAAATTAGTCTACTATTGACAGCTACATAAATGCTGATAATCTAATAAAAATGGTATTTTCAGATAGCCTGAACTTTTCTGCACCTTGCAACAGGATTCATTATTACCATGTTTTTATTAACTCACTTTCTTGTTTGTTTGTGTGTTTGTTTGTGTGTGTGTTTGTCAAATACAAATCTTGCAATCGATTTTTAACTAACTTCCCGACTAGCTAGACATTTGAAACTTTTAGAATAGCTCAGAACACGATGACAATGCATTTTTTTAATACTTTTAGCCACCTTTAAACAGAATTAAATTAATTTTCAGTTATCTTCAGTTAATTTTGCTTTGTATACTGGTGCAGCCATCTATCGGCCAGAACGGTAACAAAAAGTTAAATGCAAGTTAACTTCCAATTAACTTCATTTTCAAGTTGATGAAATAATTCATCAAAAAAAATTTTTTAAAGTATTTATTAATACATAGAATTGTCAAGTTTATATGATTCAACAGAAAATTTAAAAACATGGTATATTAAAAGTTCTTTTTATCTTGTAATTATTTTATAAATTTCGACCAACAAAGGAATTTATAAGCATTTAAAACACACTATACCAGATTTTTTTCGCCTAATAATTTTAATTTTAAAATATTATTTGCATTTTTTAAAAGCGAAAAGTGCCCCCAAGGTGTAAAATTTATTTATACATTTCGGAGTACAGTTAAAAAAAATTCTATAAATCCAAGCCGGCAATCCTTGAACACATTTTCTCCACTGGTTAACTTTCAGGTGAGCGAATCCTATACCGTTCGAACACTGCATCCTTAAGAAACAATAGATTAAGAAAATCTCTAGCACATACAAACGAGTACACTTTTTTTTTAAATAAAAGAACATTTTGAAACAAAAAAGGATATGCTCTTATTTCTAAAATAATAAATTTAGAAACTAGAAAAGAAGCATTGATCATTTTGCTAAAATAATAGAATTTAGTCTTATTTATCTTGTTAGATTAACAGAATTTCTTTTATAATGTCAAAATCGATTAGTAAGTTAGTTCCAGTTCATTCGTTGATTCAGTTGTTTGTTCGTATTGAATAAAGCATCCAGGAAAAAGTATATTTTCAATGCAGACGATTAAATAAAATATATTCTGAAAAAAATATTGATAGCTTATACAATGTTGCGTCTTTTTCTGATGTATTTGACAAAGTTCAAAGCAATATACAGTTGGCTTTCTGTTTAACGACGCTCAACTTAACGACAATCTCTATTTAAAGACGATATTTCCCAGTCCCGGCCCCTCCGACGTTATGGGAAATATTATTTTTTCACAAATTCTATTTAAGGGCGATCTCTACTTAAGGACGATTTTTCACGGTCCCTTGAGAGTCGTTAAACAGAGAGCCAACTGTATATCTATTCAGTAGATGAAGTTACGTGCAGAGTCAAAATAATTCCAAAACACGAATTTCAGGATGAAAAACATGTTGGAAATTGATGAACTTCAAAATAAAATTTGGGTTTATTTAAGAAAGTAAATTGTAATTAAAATAACTAGAACATCAAATAAGACATATTGAGCGTCTTATAACTCGAAAGCTAAAATTGCTTTACAGTTCTATCCCTTGAAAATTTAACATATTTCATGTATCAGCTTTAAATGTGAAATTATTTTTCATATTTAAAAGACCAAACTTTAACGATTGTTGCAGTGCTTGTAAATGGGAGGAAGGACTCTGTCAAATCATATATATATATATATATATACAGTGGAATGTCGATCGATCGTTCCCCGAACGATCGTTTTCCCGTATGTATCGTATATTTCACGCAGTCCGGAATAAATCCAATAGAAAACGAGCAAAAAAGACCTCATGGATCGTTCCTTGATCCATCGTTTTCCCGCAATATTCGTTCAGAATATCGCAGCTTTACATTAATTTATCGGATCGATCGTTTATTCATAATAACTGAACCTGAAATATAAATGTCTGGATTGAGCTAGAATGACGCTCTAATTAAACAATGATCAGGACATTTGAGATGCACGGTCTCGTATTTTTGTTCTCTCTTGTTTAGCTTGGTTTCGCTTTATTGTACCACTCCCATTATTTGTTCGTCGTTAGTGTTCCTTAATTATTTAGCCCCTGGAGCACCCTATTTTCGGCAACTCATTCCAAATTCACCTACTATTCAGCATTTCAGTTCTTATCAGCAATGGCTCACAGTCAGCTTTTTTGTTGGCCTTGGGATGGAGGCGCCCTGGTGTTTGGTCTAGTGTGTGAGAAGTTTCTGATTACAGCAGTTCTACACTGGCCGATGAGTTTTTCACCCGGAAGCAGAACTTCCTGGTGGTCTTATGTCGGACCCCATCCAGTGCAATGGAATGGTTCTAGTTACAAACGATTCACGGCTGCCGCTTCTTTATACTCTCACACAATAACCGATACCGAAAAGAATGCAATTTGCAACACAAAAAAAATATTGCTTATTTGTGGAGAGAAAACCACCAAAAAAGAAACGACGATTAAGTACTTTTATTTTAATCAAAATTCCTGTGTATCTACGTGTATTTCTTTTTTTATTATTATTATCTTGGATTTCAGTACAACTCAGTAAACTAGTAAATTATTAATTAAATTAGAATTAAAATTCTAGAGTTATTATCGAATTTATTATTAATTAAATTAGAATTATAATTAGAGTTAAATTAGAATTTTTCTAAGTTAGTAATAGTACAATTTTATAAGAAAAATTAAAGGTAGAATAAACTGATTATAATGTTATTTCACACTGCGCCAAAATAAGGTGCAATAATGGATACAACTGAACGAAAAACGTTCTACTATCGACGTCTAAGCCATCCCTGTCATACTACATCCCCTAAATAAATTATTTCGCACAATTAGCTGATCATGTAATTATTTCACACTGACAAAGTAATTTTTCCAAATATTATATCGTCTTCTTCTCACCTTAAAATCCTGGCATTCCCAAGTTTTTTGTTTCTCTGTATCCTTCCTCTTCAGAGGCAAAATTTCGATGTGCGACAGCGTTTCCATAACAAAATAAGGAGCTTATATCGAAATTTTCACTTTCTTAAGTCTGCCTTGTTTCACGGACCCTTCGAAATAAACTTCTTCAAAAATTCACTTAAAAACCGGAGCATCAACCTTACGAACACGATTCACTTTTTCTCACACACAACGCGTATGAGAAAAAAAATGTATTATTTTTTTGCGTTATTTTTCGTGTAAGGTGAGGTCCGTGCTCAACCTTTTTTTTATTTTTTCCTCATTTTTTCCTCCGTGGCGCCCCGAATCTGGCGCCATGGCGGGGGCAGCCCACGCCTTTACCTTTTGACCCCCCGTAGGGCGGGCGCCTGACCTCAAGATGACACTAGTGATGGATTTGGCAAGATATCCCTTTATTTGGCGATGAAATTCATACATATATGCACTGCCGTCTAGGAGGTACACCTTTTCGAGAGATGATCGAGGAAACAATTGAACTCACTCTCTCTATGGGCTGATTAGTCTCTAAAAATGTAGGATATCATGAATATTTAATTTTTTTTAATGTTATAACAGGTTGCTGTTTAAGAACGAGTAAGACGGTTATCATTTAGAACAAAACGTTAAATTTCACAGTAACAACAAGGGACGATTATAACAATAAAAAAGGTATCCGGAAACGTTAAAAGTTTCCTTCGGATAAATAAAACTTCGGTAAACTATCGACTTTTTAAAATTGATGATGAATATCATTTTAAAAAATAAACAATTACCAGTATTAATTTTGAAATTAATAAATTATCAGCAACAGTTTAAAAAATAATCAGCAATCAATATCAGTTTAAAAAATAATCATTTATCGGTATCAATTTAAAAAATAATCAGCAATTAATATCAGTTTACAAAATAATAAGCAGTCAATATCAGTTTTTAAAATAATCATTAATCTTATCAATTTAAAAAATAATCAGCAATCAATATCAGTTTTTAAAATAATCATTTTCTTATCAATTTAAAAATAATCAGCAATCAGTATCAATTAAAAAAATAATCAGCAATTAATATCAGTTTAAAAAATAATAAGCAGCCAATATCAGTTTTTAATATAATCATTAATCTTATCAATTTAGAAAATAATCCGCAATTAATACCAGTTTAAAAAATAATAAGAAATCAATATCATTTTTTAAAATAATCATTTATCTTATCAATTTAAAAAAATAATCACCAATCAGTATCAGTTTAAAAAATAATCATCTATCAGTATCAATTTAAAAAATAATCAGAAATCAATATCAGTTTAAAAGTAATCAGTTATCAGTATTAATTTAAAAACTAATCAGAAATCAATATCAGTTTAAAAAATAATCAGTTAGGAGTATCAATTTAAAAAATAATCAGAAATCAGTATCAATTTTAAAAATAATCAGTTATCAGTATTAATTTTAAAATAATCAGCAATCAATATCAGTTTAAAAAATAATCAGTTATCAGAATCAATTAAAAAAATAATCATTTATCAGTATCAATTAAAAAAATAATCATTTATCAGTATCAATTAAAAAAATAATCATTTATCAGTATCAGTTTAAAAGATAAACATTTATCAGTATCATTTTAAAAAATAATAAGAAATCAATATCAATTTAAAAAATAATCAGTTATCAGTATTAATTTAATATATAATCAGCAATCAATATCAGTTTTAAAAAATAATCAGTTATCAGTATCAATTTAAAAAATAATCAGCAATCAGTATCAGTTTAAAAAATAATCATTTATCAATATCAATTATTTCAAAAAATTTCAATTATAATATCAATTTCATTATCAATTGAAATATCAATGATCACTATAAATTTTAAAAAAGTATCAAAAATGTTATCAATCTAAATATCAATTATCAGTTTAAAATCAGTCAAATGATTATGAATCTAAAAAATCTGTATAACAATTATCTGTCAAAAAATAAATCATTAAGATGAATATAGAGCAATAATTTTAATAATAAATCTAACAGAATGCAATTTGTATAAATTATGTTAAAAATATCATGGAATATCATGGCTGTTTTCCCTGTAATTACAAATGTAAAAACCTGTTAATAAAAATAACACTTAAAGTTTTATCCCTCTGAATTAAACATTAAATTGCCACAACAATTAGTATTATTACTATCATAACGGTATCCTAACGGTAATTATTAAAATGAAAAAGAAATATTAGAAATGCCATAAATAAATATCAGCAATAACACAATGTAATATTGTTAATATTGAATTTATTAATATATATCATAACGCATAAAATATGATAACATATCTAGAATATCATGATTATTTTCATTACATTTTCCATTATAACAGTATTAATTTAAAAAATAATCAGCAATCAATATCAGTTTTAAAAAATAATCAGTTATCAGTATCAATTTAAAAAATAATCAGCAATCAGTATCAGTTTAAAAAATAATCAGCAATCAGTATCAGTTTAAAAAATAATCATTTATCAATATCAATTATCTAAAAAAATTTCAATTATAATATCAATGTTGAGAAAAGTACACAGAGATCGGGTGGGCCAAGGGGCCCTGGCCCCTTCCAAAGAAATAGAAATTGCATTATGAATATTGAATTTGCATTATAAATATTTTTATCCGTTCAACTCGGCCACCTCCAAGATTAAATCATGGGTGCGCTACTGGAGATCATCACGCTGCCTAAATTTTAAATTGCAACAACAGAGAAACGTGGTTAGAGCAAAGCGTAAAAGGCGCAAGTCGGAAGTGCAGTCTAGCCTCCTGGTCACAAGATTATCGAATTTTTCGCACCATAAGATGCACCTTACGATAATACGCACCTCAAAATTTATGGGAGGAATTTTAGAAAAAAATATTTTGTATTTTTTAGGTATATAAAGATATTTTCCATTTCTTGCTTAATAAAGATAAAAAATGTATATCATAAATATAATAAATAATATTCATAAAATATATATAATAAACATACATATATATAAATGATTAACAAGTGGTTTCGTGCAATGTTGTTCACACTATGGGTCGAATTAAAAATTTAAGGGGTTGCGGATAGTTTGAAGTAAATTTATAGTGGATTATTTAATCAAAATATGCTTTAAATGTTCTATAATTACATATTTTTAGCATTTTTATTTAAATTTTTTCATATGTTAAATATTAAATGATATGATATTGTTATTATAAGGTGTCAAACAGTCTTGCAAGGCTATATCTGTGTGAAACTAACAACTTTATAGCAACTTCAAAATTACTTCCTGTAAAAACCATACAACGATTACGTCTTAATAAGGTAGATGATATAAGCATGGCACTCTCAACTATTTTAACAAATATTGAAAAATTATTATTCGAGATTTAGGCTCATCTTTTTCTATCTTAGTTTTATAGAAATAAGTGAAGTTTATAATTTTCGATGTTTTAAAATGTAGCTTGTAATTTTGAAATCATGATCTTTTTAATCCAAATTTTTGTTTATTTTTACCTAAATGAAATAGAAATACATATTTATATTTCAATATGAAGTTCCGATCACATGAGATGTGGCACAAACAAGTGCAGATGGTAATCAAGACTCTTTTTTATTATTGTTATTATACAAAGTCGATATATAACTGCAATATAAAGCTCAATGATTTTACAAATAGTATATTTTGACAATTTTTTGTGAACTATTTCCTAATTTGTTGAAAAAATTGGCTACCACCAAAAAATGTTCATTAGAGGTGGAAAATTGGTTACCACGAAAAAATGTTCATCAGAGGAGGAAAATTGGCTACCACCAAAAAATGTTCATTAGAGGTGGAAAATTGGCTGCCACCAAAAAATGTTCATTAGAGGAGAAAAATTGGCTACCACCAAAAATGTTCATTAGAGGTTGAAAATTGGCTACCACCAAAAAATTTTCATTAGAGGTGGAAAATTGGATACCACCAAAAAATGTTCATTAGAGGAGAAAAATTGGCTACCACCAAAAATGTTCATTAAAGTTGAAAATTGGCTACCACCAAAAAATTTTCATTAGAGGTGGAAAATTGGATACCACCAAAAAATTTTCATTAGAGGTGGAAAATTGGCTACCACTAAAAAATGTTCATTAGAGGTGGAAAATTGGCTACCACCAAAAAATGTTCATTAGAGGTCAAGTGATTTTTTATTTAAAGGAAGTGGGTCGTTGGGGAAAAAAGTTTGCTGCGCACCACTGCTTTCGTGTGTAACCGCTTAACAAACTTAAAGTCGCTTTCTGATTTATAGTAAAATAACTATGATGTATTTTTGTTTCTAGGATCTTTAATTTTTACTGTTTAGGAATTTGAGGAACAAAGAGGGGTGTGTTAAAAATAGCTCTGATTGGTTAGTCGGTCTTGCACGTTGGAGCTGTGTTTCCCAACCTTTTTCGAGTCGCGACCCCCTTCAATGGTTTCCAAGGATCTTATGACCCTCTCCCTCCCCTCCCACCCTGCATATTCTCACCAAAAAAACCTCTTAAGACACGAAGAAAAAAACACTAAAATATTTTTTCCCTAATTTAATTCCAACTTAACGTTTAATTTAACAAAAAAAAAAAAAAAAAAGAAATTTGTAAGAATTTTGTAAGAAATTGAGAATATTAATCCTTCAGTAGGAATCTGAAAATTATCAGACGCCAGTGGTATGTATCTCTGAGTCTGCCAGGCCCAGGAAATTAAAAAAATTTCAAAAATACATAAATGCTAATTAATCATTAAAAATGGTTTTAAGACATTAATTAGGACACTAAGTCTGAAATTTAAGAAATTAATTTAATTTTATTTTTTTACATACTAAAAGCTGATTACATAAAAAAATTATAGAAAACCGATACAAAAAAATAAATTTGATTAGAATCTAAAATAATGTAAACATTGCAACTGCAATTTTGACATATCATTGTTGCATGTTTTAAGCAGATACACATCATCTTGACACTGTAAATTGAAAACCTTTTTCGAAGTAGACGGTTTCATGTTGAACAAAAAAACTAACACGAGTGATAGGTCTATGAGGCCCAGACTGCTTTTTGAGACCTGTTTGTCACTTCAATTTTCGAACTAAACTAAGGTAGGATCAAGGAATGCCATCTAGAGGATTTGATAGGGAGGTACTCTAGTGGTGAACTGGTTAACTAGTTTCTATATACCAGATAATACAAAAACTGTTGTCTCCTGGGCCTCACAGACCCCGGGATGCCACTGAAGGGTTAAGAAACATTCATCCCTGAGTCAAAGGTGTGTAAAAGCAAAAGCAGAATAGAACCCCAAGAAAAATATTCCAATTACCTTATTGATTCAGAATTGTATAACAATGAATAATTACAAGATAAAAAGAACTTTTTATATACCACGTTTTTAAATTTTCTGTTGAATCATATAAACTTCACAATTATATCTATGTATTAATAAATACTTTTTACCATGTTTTTATTAACTTGCTTACTTGTGTGTTTGTCTAGTACAAATCTTGCAATCGATTTTTAACTAACTTCCCGACTAGCTAGACATTTGAAACTTTTAGAATAGCTCAGAACACGATGACAATGCATTTTTTTAAATAATTTTAGCCATCTTTAAGCATAATTAAATTCATTTTCAGTTAATTTTGTTTTGTAGACTTGTGCAGCCATCTATTGGCCGGAACGGGAACGAAAAGTTAAATGCAAGTTAACTACCAATTACCTTCATTTTCTTTCAAGTTGATAGGATAATTCATCAAAAAATTTTAAAAAAGTATTTATTAATACATAGAATTGTCAAGTTTATATGATTCAACAGAAAATTTAAAATCATGGTATATAAAAAGTTCTTTTTATCTTGTAATTATTTAAAAATTTTTCATGAATTATCCCATCAACTTGAAAGAAAATGATCAAATGCGTAATAAAGAGGTATCAAATGCGTAATCAATCGTTTAGCTCGGGAATTGCGAGCGTGACTTGCGTTTAACTTTTCGTTCCCGTCCCGGTCGATAGATGGCTTCACCATTCTACAAAACAAAATTAACTGAAAATGAATTCAATGCTGCTTAAAGATGGCTAAAAGTATCAAAAGAATTCATTGTCATCCTGTTCTGAGCTATTCTAAAAGTTTCAAATGTCTAGCTTGTCGGGAAGTTAGTTAAAAATCGATTGAAAGATTTGTACTGGACAAACACACAAAAAGAACACACACTGGAGAAACACACAAGAAATCGAGTTAATAAAAATGTGGTAAAAAATAAAAATTCTTGCCAAAATAAAATCGATTTATTCCATTGGGGAGACTACAACAAACTAATGAAAGATAAACTGATGTTTAGAATTTGTGTATACTGTATGCAGTAAATAACCGCGACTTTCATTTACCCCCCCCCCCCCCCCCCCAAAAAAAAAAAGTGGTAGATTTCCAACAGAGTTTGCCTTTTGAATGAGAAATTTTTCTTTAAAAACCTCACAGCCTTACAGTTTCGTGGTAAATAAATATTGTAAAAATTTTTTTCGGGGAAGTTCACTAAAAACTTAATTTAATTCAATAAAACTACGGCGACCTTCTGGAAAACACTTCGCGACCCACAGGTTGGGAATCGCTGCGTTAGGACAAATGTTGACAAATACGGTAGACAACAGCAGAAAGACGTACATAGATAAGGCGGAAAATTTGATTAAGAGGCTAACCTTCAAATCTGTAAAGATGTCTGGGTCATGTCTAGTTACACGGTTAAAACAGAACATAAAAGGAGATTATCGGGACGTCAGATGGGCACACATTTGACCAAAGTTTAACAGCGTTTTTGAGTTATGAAATCCTTTCTCTCATTTCTTATTTAAAATACAGTCAAACCCCATTATAGCGATCCTGGTATATAACGAACGAAAATTTTGGTCCCGCCGTTTTCCTATTTAATGCTAATTTATCCTTTTATAGCAAACAACCAAAATCTTAAGAATCGGCTATAACGAACCTTTTTTTCCGTCAACTACTGAATTTTTTTTATTTTTAAACATT
Organism: Dolomedes plantarius; assembly: GCA_907164885.2. Lineage (NCBI taxonomy): Eukaryota > Metazoa > Arthropoda > Arachnida > Araneae > Dolomedidae > Dolomedes > Dolomedes plantarius. The sequence goes on from OU015503.1 coordinate 3,063,331, forward strand.
TTAAGAATGTTGAAGATACAACGAATGTTGAAGAAGAAGATGATGAAGACTTACCTATCGCGATGTGGATAGAAAAGCACAAAATTTCATCATTCTCAGACTGTGACATGCAATTGTTCGAAACGTGATGATGAAGTCAGTAATGTGAAAATCCGACTGATGAAGATATTGTGGAAGAAATAAAATGAATCATTCTGAAATCGAAGATTCTGCTTCTGATGCTGATGAAGAGGATCACATAACTGACGAAATCTCCACCATCTCAGATGCTACAGCAGAGATGAGTGTAATTTATAAGTTTTTGTCTACACAAACAGTGGAAGGAAGAGGGTTGGAGTCATTTGATGTATTGGACAAAGAAATTCATAACATGTTTTTGAAATCGGCATCACGTCAGCAGAAGATTACCGATTATTTCTGTATCAAAACAGTGAATCATTAATGATCATTTTTAATAGATTTTATCATTTTTTCAATACATCATTGTTGAATACACATAGCAGCTAATGAGTTATACATTTTGTGAACTCTATCATTTCTCTTAACGGTTCGGATATAGCGAACAAAACACTTGGTCCCTTGCAGTTCGTTAAAACGGGGTTCGACCGTACAGTAAAACCTCATTTATCCGGACTAACTGGGACCATAGGCAATCCGGACAATCGAAAATCCGAATAATCCGGGTAATATGGGTAATAATCATAACAAAATCCTTAAATAAGCAGACTTACCGTATATTACGATAAAAACTATGTTTTATAACAAAATTACATAGTATTATTTACAAGACATTTAAAAATATAAATTTAACTTTTCACAGCATTTCTTAACAAAGAATTGGTAAGTCTAGTAAAGATTTCTGAAACTCAACACGTTTTCATCATTTCTTTTATTGCGCCAGTAGATAGATTCTTTGGTGTTTCTTCGTCGTTCTCCACTGACAAACTCTCCTCTAGAACTGCTTGCTGTGAAAGACACTGCAATTCTATTAGCTATTCGGTGGTCAGCTCTTGGTTGTGCTCTTCCACAACCTCCTCAATATCATTGCTAACCACTTCCAGTCCCATGATATTTGCTTCTCGAACCATCCATGACTACCCTTAAATACTTATTTTTCGGCCGTTGATGATCCTGGTGACGTGAAGATCCGAGTGACGTGAAGATCTGAGTGACGTGAAGAGGGGACTTCCTTCCACGTCACTCGTTATGCGAAATGTTGCTCGTTAAGCGAGCCATTTTTTTACGATTTCTTTTGCTCGTTATGCGAAATACTCGTTATGCTAGGTGCTCGTTAAGCGAGGTTCCACTGTATATATATATATATATATATATATATATATATATATATATATATATATATATATATATATATATATATATGCCACATGACTTTACATAATAACACACAATATGCACAAATGAAGAGGAACAGTTCTTTTAAAATTTCAGTTCTTTATTTCACAAGAGTTGATAGCGGATATCAGAGCGCCCTTCTAGCATGACGCGAAACATACATGTCTTTTCACATACACAGCCAACAACAGAATGCCTGCCTGACTCATTTGGCCAGGGGCTGTTCTAAAAGTCAGTGACTGTTTACATCAACACAGATGTTTGTCGTGGGTGGTATACTACTAATAAGCACAATGGGTGCGTTTTATCTTTATGGTATTGTTTGACACTTTTGATCATTTTATCTCTGGCACCTGCAGCCATTATCTCTGAGATATTGTGAACTGCGGATTTTAGATGACTAGAGACGGGGTTTTGCTACTCCTTCTGGGCTGCACGACTTCGATATTTCTATCAACTGAAAAGAGTTTATTGTGGTGTTTGTCCCACTGGAATTTGCAGATGTTCACTTGCTGTTGGGTGGGCTATTCTGAGAAAAGGGTCCTCTCTTAACAGATGTGGGGACCCGAATTATAGAAATAGACGAGATTCGACTTATAATGTCAAGATTCAACTTATAATGTCACACATATATATATATATATATATATATATATATATATATATATATATATATATATATATATATATATATATATATATATATATATATATATATATACATTAAAACCTCGTTTGTCCGGACTAACTGGGACCATTGGCAATCCGGGCAATCGAAAATCCGGATAATCCGGGTAATATGGGTAATAAGCAAAACAAAATCCTGAACTAAGCAGACTTACCATTTATTACGATAAAAAAGTATGTTTTGTAACAAAAATACATAGTGTTGTTTAGAAGACTTAAAAAATATAAAAATAAATTTTCACATCATTTCTTAACAAAGAATTGGTAAGTTTAGTAAAGCTTTCTTCAATTCAACAAAAAGCATTTTATTACCATAATTTATTGTAGTACGGTCTATGCAGGAACTGTACACTGAATCAAACTAAAAAGCGAATATTTGGCGTACTTGTAGTTACGTTCTTGCTACCATAGTAAAAATTTATTATCTAATGTGAACATTAAATATAAATGATGTCTACAAATCCGATTCGGATTATCCAAAGAACCGGATCCACGAGGGTCGGATAAACGAGGTTTTTGCTGTACTAAGTAGCTCACATTTATATCTCCGGGGTCTTAACTGGTTAGATAATTAGGGAACAGAGATGTGAATATTGCTACTGATCGATTGATCGGTCTTAAGATTAAAGCCTATCAGCCCGTGATTTGAACACTGGGGTCTTAAATTTGAAATGGTTCGGAATTTATGAGGGAATGGAAAACTTAAATCGGACTGGTCGATCGGCCTGGACTGAATGGTTGATGTCAAAACAAAAAGTTGGTTTCATTTAAAAGTAATTATTTTTGTTTTTATGTATTTTTAAATGGAATTTATGAAACTGTTTTCGTATTCACGATATAAATAATTACAAGGTAAAAAGAACTTTTTATATACCATGTTTTTAAATTTTCTGTTGAATCATATAAACTTGACAATTCTATGTATTAATAAATACTTTTTAAAAATTTTTTTGAAAAATTATCCCATCAACTTGAAAGAAAATGAAGTTAGTTGGAAGTTAACTTGCATTTAACTTTTCGTTCCCGTCCCGGTCCGACAGATGGCTGCACCAGTCTACAAACCAAAATTAACTGAAAATAATAAAAGCATGGTAAAAATATGCTTAAAGATGGCTAAAAGTATTAAAAAAATCTTTTCTCATGGCTTCTATAGCTTTAAAACTTTTCAGTTTTGTAAAATGAGAACGTTAGGCATTGGTAATAAAAACTGATTTCAAAATTATGATAGCTTTATGTAGTTAGTTCCCTACTCGTTGGAGTTTAACGACTGAGAAAAATTGTTCAGGAAACAATGGAATTTTTGAGGAAATTTAGACATACGAGATTGGTTAAGATAATTTTTTTTTTAAATAATTACAAGATAAAAAGAACTTTTTATATACCATGTTTTTAAATTTTCTGTTGAATCATATAAACTTGACAATTCTATGTATTAATAAATACTTTTTAAAAAATTTTTTGATGAATTATCTCATCAACTTGAAAGAAAATGAAGTTAATTAGAAGTTAACTTGCGTTTAATTTTTCGTTCCCGTCCCGGCAGATAGATGGCTACACCAGTCTACAAAACAAAATTAACTGAAAATATCTGAAAACGAATTTAATTCTGCTTAAAGATGGCTAAAAGTATTAAAATAATGCATTGTCATCGTGTACTCAGCTATTCTAAAAGTTTCAAATGTCTAGCTAGTCGGGAAGTTAGTTAAAAATCGATTGCAAGATTTATACTGGACAAACACACACACAAGAAAGCAAGTTAATAAAAACATGGTAATAATACTGGGTGCACTGCCATCACTTTAAAGTTTTAAAAGTTGCCAGGGTTGTTATGTGGAGTTAGAGTCGTCTGTTGCAATACGAGAGTTAAACTGACTGGTACCTGCAGCATAAAGCCAATTCCGAACGTCTGCAGCGATTTTAACCACATGGTTCGAACCCGCACTCTCGTTCCGAAAACTAAACACCCTGGCCAAACGACTTTCGCACGACTGTAGTTTTTAAAAGAGCTGTAAGAACGTAAATAGGGCGTGTTATATATTTACAACAAACTGCATGGAGAGTTTTTATGCCACAGAATGATAAAGGCTTGAACTTTATTGAAATGGAAATTATTATTTTATTTATAAAAATGTTACATTTTTTCCTATTATTTTATGCAACGATCCGGCAATATTGCCCCTCTTCTATGGAGTGAATACGTCTACTATCCCACGTAACAATTAGATGACTTCTAAATTATATTAGACTAGCTGAAAACCCGTACTTCGCTACGGAGTACATTCAAATTAAATACAACAGTCAATGTATGCAATTGATGCCAATATATATATATATATATATATATATATATATATATATATATATATATATATAATAAATACTACGATCAATGTATGCAATTTACGTAAAAAAAAAAAACGAAAAATATATTTCTAAAAAAATCGTAACGGATATTTTTATAGACAAAAAAATAATGAAGAAGAAAATATTCAAATTAAATCTAATAGAACATACTAAAGAACAGGGCCGCCCAGAGGGGAAGGGCAACAGGGGCACTTTGCCCCAGGCCTCCAACTGCCGGAGGGCCCCAAAAAACTTTTAAAAAAATTATTTATTAGATTTTCTCAGAAAATATAACAAGAGAGCAGTGCAATGAAATATAATAATTATGTTAATCATTCATGTAATAAAATTTTAAGTATGAGTAACTTAATTTGAATCTGTGCTTTCGTCTCTTTGCATTTTTTATTTTTCTTGGGGCCCCCAACAGAAGTTTGCCCCAGGCCCCTTAAAGTCTCTGGGCGGCCCTGCTAAAGAATATAGTACAGTTTGAAAAACATTTCTTTTATTGTATTTTAATATTTTTTGTATAATGTCCAATCGTCTGCCGCCTTAGCAAGAGAAAAAAAATATTTTTTTTGTCTCTTTCGTTGTTATGCACGTGACGCAAAATTAGTTTAAAGGTATCACAAAAAGGAAAGAAACCACGTGATCCGCATTTAATAAATTAAATTCTAAAAATTATTCTTTAAAAATTCACCAAAAATCAGAAAATGGAGGTAAAGATTCGAAAAAGATTTCATTTTAAAGTAACTTTTATGATCTTTCTCGTGATATAAATTTTATAACCCTCCTCGGATTATTATTTTAAATGTAAACTTTAAAGAATGTTACAAAAACAGCTAAAAATTTAATTTTTAAAAATATAAGAAGAATTTTCCAAGACAAGAAGAATTTTCCCCTACACTATAAGAAGAATCTCCATGCAAAGTTTCAGCCCTTTAGGTCCAGCGGTTTGGTTTGTGGGTTGTATGTCAGTAAGTCAGTCAGTCAGTCCGTTACGGAACTGTTTTATATACATAAAGGACGTCTTGACAACTATAGTACCGCGTTATCCTGTTATCCAGAGTGAGCAACCTTGGGGACGATATATCGAGTACGTGTACCTTCTTCCCACTCCTACAAACTCCACAGAGGGTCTTTCCGGCTCATAGATTTAACATACCCATTCCCCGCGTAGACATGAGAACATTCAGTACATCCAACTCTTTTTTACACGGTAGATAAGTAAGTTCCTCAGAAATCCGTGTAAAAATAAATCGCGTAAAAAAAGATACGTTTCGTATAGTAAAATGGGGGATACGTTCCATGTGATCCGAAAACCGTGTAAGATGAAATAAAGAACTATATTTAGTTTGAAAAACCACGTAAAAAAGAACTAAAACTACTGTAAATGTTCTGACATACATACATACGTACATAATATGCATTTTTATTCAGCAATTTTGTTCAAAATACATAATTCATAGGTAAATTAATTCTAATTAATTATCGTAATTATTCTTTGGAAGAATCTCAGCGTATAAATCACTGAAGTATACTTTTAATTAATAACTATGCTTATTGATACTAAAAATATAATCAATTGAGTTTAATTTAAGTCTACAGGGTTACACTTAAAGACTGCATCAAAGAAAATTCGTTAAACAGAAATAAGTTTCTAGTAGTAAACATTTATAACATAAAATGGAATGGTTGGATAAAAATTAATTAAATATTACTTGTTGTATAATGGAACATTAATTATTTAATTAATTTCGTAACTTGTTTAAGTAGCAGTGCTACTACTTTTGTCAGTGTGGAAATAGATTTTTGATATGTACATACATATGCACTTACAAGACAATGATTTTGAAATCGTGTTAGACTAAATAAGGCGTGCCAAAAAAAAAAAGAGACCTTATTTTTCTTGGACCGTGTAACTTCAAATTCGTGTAAAAAAGGACGTGTAAAAAAAGAGTTGGGTGTAGACTCGGGAGTCGTAACGAGTACCCTCTAACCACTAGGGTGCTCCGCGCTATCTGTACGGAGTTGTAAAATTGTGAGTTTACGGTACTGTTATTGCCCGAAAGACATCGAAACAATCTTAAGTGGCATCTCTGATTAGTATTAACGACATGAATTCGGCAATTGGACTGTATTGCATTTTCAGATCCGTGGACAGGGGTTAATAACAACCATCCACAAGATCAGGCACGAGGGGGGGAAGGGAGGTAGGACCTAACAAAAAGCCTGTGGGGAAAGTTTCAGGTAGGTAGCGCTACTTTGCTTAAATGATTATACAGAGGCTGTTCGCACATTTTTTAGACGATTTTGGTAAGCGGTAATAAAAAATCGCTTGCTGCAAAAGAAATAATTGCAATTGTACTATGTTTTTAAAAGTCAAAATTATCATCTGCGGCTTGAAAGTTTTGTTTTTATTCAAAATAGCGTTTTTAACAAAGCAGTGGTTCGAAGGCTACATTTATGCTCTTTCCGAAGAGAAATATGCATACTCTTATCCAAAAACGATGTGAGAGTCATCGTTTTGTGATATCTAAAGGGTCGATAGGTAATATCGTCAACAAGAAAGGGAAAAAACGTCAAATTGGAGCCTCAAGTGGGACAAAAATTCCAAACAAGTATCCAAGGAAAAAACGGACATCTTCGACTATTGCAAAGGTACGTTGCAATAGTCGAAGCTGCTAGTAGAACGAGCTCTATGGTCGTATTCTTGATTTGGTTTTTAATCCTTCATTTCTCTTTATGGTTTCATGTTATTAAAATTGTTTGTTATGTTTATCCGTGCACCAGATTATTTGATTATTCTTTGATTTACCACTGACCACTTTCGATTTTGCAACAAGCGAGGGTTCTCCAAACTACGGCCCGCGAGCACCACTAATCCGGCCCGCGGTAGTGGGCCAGACATGCCCGGTTACTGGCCCGCCATAGTTTATTTTGATTACATTATAAAATTTACAATGTAAGTAAATCATACAAAATAATAATCAGATGTTTTTATTTAACGACCAATTGAGGAACACAATAACTGACATACATAATGAAATTGAACATTTTAACTGTAATTCATGATATGAGTGTAATTCTAAATACTTACAATAAATGACATGCCTAGGTAATTTACATAATAAAATTTAACATTATAATTATGATTAATGAGATTCATGTAGCTGTAACTTTCCACTGACAATTGTTTGCAGCTGTGGATCAAGTTTACTAATAGAAATTATCAGCAGGGGCTTCAAATGCTCATCAGTTAATTTGGATCTGTAAATATTTTTTGTATATTTCATTTTGGAGAATGGTTTTTCACACAGATAAGTTGTGCCGAAAGCGAAAAAAAGCCACGGGAAATTTTATGCTACTGATAAAGCTGTGTGAGTGGAAGACATTACGTTGGTATGATGGTATGAAACGGTATGTTGTAATGATGAGATAGCTAGCTAGGTCTTGGCCTTGGGACTTAGTGAAGGAGTCAGAGTGGCCCTTAGGCAAAAAAAACTTGGAGACCCCTGCACTAAGCCAATGAACCTTGGGTTTAGGGTTATTACAAGGCCCTAGTGTAGAACCTCGGAAAACTCTGAGCTTGAAAAGTGTTTGGGACAGATTATGCCATCCTTAATTGGCATGTTCTGAAGGCCAACATGCCAACCTTGTGAACCCTTTTGGTGTTCAAAAGGGTCCCGGGTGTTACGATTTTGACGCTTTTGAGTGCCAAACAAGAGGAAGGAATAAGTCGTCAGAAACGCTTTTTCAAGCTGAAGGAAACCTACAGATATAAATATAAATAAAAGAGACAAAGAAATGAATGAGATCCACTTTAGTGGAACCACCTGACTGTGCGGCGTCGACATCCTCCTCTATATGGGACAGATCCTGGCAGACAAGAAGCCTAATGGGCTGGTATTGTTATTTTCCCATTTTATTCCTTGTCTACTGTCATTGTTTTCTTTCTTTTATTTGTGATATCTTGCACGCCATAGGAAATAAAAAATAACAAGAAAGTGACAGCAAAAAAGTCTCAAACTCATGGAGGGTGAAACATCATTTTTCACTCCCTCGAGTTAAATCGAGAGTGATTTCAGAGACATCGATGACGGCATTGTAAGTGAGAGCTAGCTGAAGAGTGAATTTCATCTCCAACCTTATAATGTCCGATTTAAGTGGTTCTGACCTCGTTTTCGGAAATGCGTTTCTAATCTGTCGTCAGAAAATAAATAAAATCTTCAAGAGCTCCTCTATGCCTCTTCAGACTTAAACCAGTCCTTGTTAACGTTTTGTGAGAAAGTGAAACAGTGTATGAAACTGAGTGATCGTCGGCTGCTATTTTGGCGCAAACTTATTTGAGGAAACTATTAAAAAGTGTTATTTCAACTAACGTATTTTACACCTACGTTTAGCTGTGTCTTAAAAAAAATTATCCATGGACCCTTTTTATTTTGCTTTTTTGGCGCAAATGTATCTGAGACAACCATTAAAAACTGTTATTTCAACTAACGTATTTTACACCTAATTTTAGCTGTATCTTAAGAAACTTAGCCATGGACCCTTTTTATTTTCCTTTTTTGGCGCAAATTTATCTGAGAAAACCATTAAAAACTGTTATTTCAACTAACGTATTTTACACCTAGGTTTAGCTGGATCTTAAGAAATTTAGCCATGGTCCCTTTTTATTTTTCTATTTTGGTGCAAATTTATCTGAGAAAACCATTAAAAACTGTTATTTCAACTAACGCATTTTACACCTAGGTTTAGCTGGATCTAAAGAAATTTAGCCGAACCCTTTTTTTTGCTTTTTTAGCGCAAATTTATCTGAGAAAACCATTAAAAACTGTTATTTCAACAAACGAATTTTACACCTAGGTTTAGCTGGATCTTAAGAAATTTAACCGGACCCTTCTTTTTTTGTTTTTTTAGCGCAAATTTATCTGAGAAAACGATTAAAAAGTGTTATTTCAACTAACGTATTTTACACCCAGATTTAGCTGGATCTTAAGAAGTTTAGCTGGACCCTTTTTACTTTGCTTTTTTGGCGCAAATGTATCTGAGAAGACCATTAAAAAGTGTTATTTCAACTAACGTATTTTACACCTAGGTTTAGCTGGATCTTTAGCCATGTACTCTTTTTTTGGCTTTTTTGACGCAAATTTATCTGAGAAAACCATTAAAAACTGTTATTTCAACTAACGTATTTTACACCTAGGTTTAGCTGGATCTTAAGAAGTTTAGCTGGACCCTTCTTTTTTAGTTTTTTTAGCGCAAATTTATCTGAGAAGACCATTAAAAACTGTTATTTCAACTAACGCATTTTACACCTAGGTTTAGCTGGATCTAAAGAAATTTAGCCGAACCCTTTTTTTTTTGCTTTTTTAGCGCAAATTTATCTGAGAAAACCATTAAAAACTGTTATTTCAACAAACGAATTTTACACCTAGGTTTAGCTGGATCTTAAGAAATTTAACCGGACCCTTCTTTTTTTGTTTTTTTAGCGCAAATTTATCTGAGAAAACGATTAAAAAGTGTTATTTCAACTAACGTATTTTACACCTAGGTTTAGCTGGATCTTAAGAAGTTTAGCTGGACCCTTTTTACTTTGCTTTTTTGGCGCAAATGTATCTGAGAAGACCATTAAAAAGTGTTATTTCAACTAACGTATTTTACACCTAGGTTTAGCTGGATCTTTACCCATGTACTCTTTTTTTGGCTTTTTTGGCGGAAATTTATCTGAGAAAGCCATTAAAAACTGTTATTTCAACTAACGTATTTTACACCTAGGTTTAGCTGGATCTTAAGAAGTTTAGCTGGACCCTTCTTTTTTATTTTTTTAGCGCAAATTTATCTGAGAAGACCATTAAAAAGTGTTATTTCAACTAACGTATTTTACACCTAGGTTTAGCTGGATCTTTAGCCATGTACTCTTTTTTTGGCTTTTTTGACGCAAATTTATCTGAGAAAACCATTAAAAACTGTTATTTCAACTAACCAATTTTACACCTAGGTTTAGCTGGATCTTAAGAATTTTAGCTGGACCTTTTTTTTTTTTTTTGTTTTTTTAGCGCAAATTTATCTGAGAAGACCATTAAAAACTGCTATTTCAACTAACGTATTTTACACCTAGGTTTAGCTGGATCTTAAGCCATGGGCCGTTTTTTTATATAAACAATGCAATTTAGCTCTCATCTTAAAATATATATTCCGTTCCTAATTAGATTCTAAATATTTAATTATATTGTTCTAAGTTTCTGAGAAACTATTTTAAATGTTCACAAATCTCCAGACAACTTCAGACATTTTACGCTTGAATTTAGCAATATTTTATGAAAATCCAGCCAAGGTAAATCTCATTTAGCAAATAATGTTTTTAGTCCTTATTTTCACAAGTATCGCATTGTAATTGTTGACTATTTTGTTAATGAATTTTCTCAGTGAAAATCGATTGGAATCGTTTTAATAACAGTTTTGTGTCACTCTGAGATATTTTATGGCTTGATTAAAAATTATTTTATGAAATCTAGCCATAAAACTTTTTTTATCCTCTAACATCGTACTGTAGCTCCCATTTCAAAGTATTGCCTCCACCTAATTTGATTTTAAATAGGCAATAGGATGGCTTTCTGAGATAAAACATAGTAATATAATTACAAGATAAAAAAAACTTTTTATATACCATGTTTTTAAATTTTCTTTTTAATCATATAAACTTGACAATTCTATGTATTAATAAATACTTTTTTAAATTTTTTTGATGAATTATCCCATCAATTTGAAAGAAAATGAAGTTAATTGGAAGTTAACTTGCGTTTAACTTTTCGGCCGTGTAACTTTGCGCTAACCGTTCCGGCCGACAGATGGCTGCACCAGTCTACAAAACAAAATTAACTGAAAATAATAAAAACATGGTATAAATCTGCTTAAATATGGATAAAAGTATTAAAAAAATGCATTGCCATCGTGTTCTGAGCTATTCTAAAAGTTTCAAATGTCTAGCTATTCGGGAAGTTAGTTCCTATTGTATTTAATCTGTTTTCCTATTGTATTTAATGCTAATTTATCCTTTTATAGAGAACCTCCAAAATCTTAAGAATCGGCTATAACAAACATTTTTTTTCAGTCGACAACTGAATTCTTTTTTATTTTTAAACTTTTTAAGAATGTTGAAGATACAACGAATGTTGAAGAAGCAAAGAATGTTGAAGAAGGAAAGAATGTTGAAGTAGAAGATTATGAAGATTTACCTATCGCGATGTGGATAGAAAAGCACAAAATTTCATCATTCTCAGATTGTGGCGTGCAGTTGTTCGAAACGTGTGATGATGAAGTTATTACATCTGAAAATCCGACTGATGAAGATATTGTGGAAGAAATTAAAATGAATCATTCTGAAATCGAAAATTCTGCATCTGATGCTGATGAAGAGGAGCTCATAAATGACAAAATCTTCACCATCTCAGATGCTACAGCAGTGATGAGTGTTATTAATGAGTTTTTGTCTTCACAAACAGTGGAAGAAAGAGTGGTGGAGTCATTTGATGTATTGGACAAAGAAAATCATAAAATGTTTTTGAAATTGGTATCACGTCAGCAGAAGATTACCGATTTTTTCTGTATCAAAACAGTGAGCAACAATTAAAGATGAAATCAATTTATTTCCCTTTGTCTTCGTTTTTAGTTAATTTAATTAGTATTGCGTCAGTTTAATGCAATCGATTTTAGTCAATCTAATTCATTAATGATCATTTTTAATAGATTTTATCATTCTTTCCATACATCATTATTTAATATACATAGCAACTGATGAGTTATACATTTTGTGAACTTTAACATTTTTTTAATGGTTCGGATATAGCGAACCACCGGATATAGCGAACAAAATCTTTGGTCCCTTGAAGTTCATTATAACGGGGTTCGACTGTATTTCCATCCAATCTTGGGGCACAAAAATCCCTCTAATTGATAACCTTCGGGCCCGTTCAATGACACCAAAGTTTTTGTCGCATTTTGTTGTAGGAGTGCTCAGACATAAGGTACTTATGATCTACTTGTTCAATATGTGTGGTTTTAACTATAAACAACCAGAACTTGGCCATGTACTGACTATTTGTTTTAGCCTCCCTGCATTGTCACTGAACATAGTTATTTTCTAACAGTTGCCGGAAGAGTTTTGATAAATTTCAAAAATATTTTCTAAAATTCTTCTTTGAAGACACCGTCAGTATAATGAACAAAACAGATTAGAATAACTTATTAAATTGGAAAACACAGGCAGTTGATGCAACAGCTGTCAATATGGAAAGCATAAAGTTTGGTTCACAAGGTGTACAAAGTGTTAGTTGTTCCCCTTGGCCTCGAAACAGAACAACTGATTTTTCTAGTAGTTATTTTTGTCGCCGCTAAATCTCAGCACAGGAAAACATTTACTTATATCTCTTTGCCACCAACATTTCACATGTATTAACTATCCAAAACCGCACTTAACTTTTTTTTTAAATGTCGCTTGTACCCCTTGGCTTCTCACCCCATCAAATGATAAAATGTCTTTCTTAAATAAAAGTCTGTAGTATAAACATGCACAATATTCTTAGTGGATCTGAAAATACACCAGTAATATCCTATTAAGGCTGCTGTGTACTTATCTTATTGGATTCTCTCACCTCAATGTAAACCTATGGAGAAAATGTGTCCAAGGATTGTTGACTTGGATATAAAGATTATTTTTTAATTTTCACCGGAATAGAGAAAGAATTTGACACCTTCAGGCATTTTCGTTTTTCTTTTTTAAAACGCAAATAATATTTTAAATTTAAATTATTCGGGGAGGATCTGGTATCGTGTGTTTTAAACGCTCATCAATTCCTTTGCTGGACGAAATTTATAAAACGAATCCTGCTGCAAAGTGCAGAAAAGTTCAGGTTATCTGGAAATACCATTTTTATGGGATTATCAGCATTTATTACCATGTTTTTATTAACTCGCTTTCTTGTTTGTGTGTGTGTTTGTTCAGTTCAAATCTTGCAATCGATTTTTAACTAACTTCCCGACTAGCTAGACATTTTAAACTTTTAGAATAGCTCAGAACACGATGACAATGCATTATTTTAATACTTTTAGCCATCTTTTAGCAGAACTTAATTCATTTTCAGTTAATTTTGTTTTGTAGACTGGTGCAGCCATCTATCGAACGGGACGGGAACGAAAATTAAACGCAAGTTAACTTTCAATTAACTTCATTTTGTTTCACGTTTGATTGCATAATTCATCAAAAAAAATTTATTTTAAGTATTTGTTAATACATAGAATTGTCAAGTTTATATGATTCAACAGAAAATTTTAAAATATGGTATATAAAAAGTTCTTTTTATATTGCAATTATGTAGCTGTAAATAGTAGACACATTTTCTCCATAGGTTAACATTGAGGTGAGCGAATCCAATAGGGTTAGTACAGAGCATTCTTGAGCTTTCATTGCATGTTCTATATACAGGGGGATTGAAAATGAATATAACGATTACAAACGGCTATAACTATTTGATCGAAAAGAATTGATTGATAAAATTTACACAGAATGTAAAAGGAAGTTCAAAATTTTGTTTACATACTTCATAATTGTTCTATGCCACTCCCCTTGGTCACACGGACAACATCTAAGCGGTTGTCCATTTCACGCCATACATTCTGGAGAATATGTGGAGTCACCAACGCAAGTGCATTGTGGAGTCATCAGTGAAATCCGTATGTAGCTGTGGCATACGGATTACTTCTTTCAGCAAGATGGAACACCCCCACATTGGGGTATGGAGATTCGAACATTTTTAACCCTTCAGCGGGCACGCTCGTGTATAAAGTGCAACATTCTCGTAATTTTGAATAGTGTGTTTTTACAAGTAAGGTTTGAATGTTCTAAGCAGTTTCTATTTATAGCTACACCCTTTCTAATTCAGATGTGATTTTCTGATCCTTGTATTCCTTTCCATTCATCGTTAATCGTGATTTAACTGTGGTAAACCAGCGATTATACTGGATTGCAATACGACAAGATTATGAGTTGATGTAGTAAATCAAATGTGCAACTATTACACGGTATTCCGTATATCACGAATATGGACAATCAACATTGTTTTTTAGGTTTTGGGACATAATAGGAATCGATTCGCAAGTCGTCCTTAGATGCATTAAACCAGACAGTTCTGAAATAAGGCGATCGTATTTGCATTCTTTGGCCTTTAATTATAAATATATCTCAATATTATCAACATTTTCTATCTTGTCATAAAACGCAGAATTCATCTTTTCAATTTGAAAAAGAAAGTTTATTACAAAAGGGATAATCAAGATTTAAAGAGTCGTTGTACTTTATGCAACGCTCGCCTGCTGGTGTACCCAAAAATTGGCGCGCTCGCTGAAGGGTTAAACCAATATCTTCCAAAGCATTGGCTCGGTCGAACAGGAGATGCCAACGATGTGTTCTGATCTTGGCCATCTAGATTTCCGGTATGGGGTTATGTGAAAGACCTTGTGTATGTGCTTCCTTTGCTGAAAATAATTCCAGAACTCAAAATGCGCATTTCTAATGCGCTTGCGTTGGTGACTTCACATATTCTTCAGAATGTATGGCGTGAAATGGACTACCGCTTAGATCAGTGGTTCCCAACCTTTTTCAGCTGGTGACTCACCTTTCCTTATCGGAATACCTCCACGGTCCATTGGTCCATGGTGGAGTAAAAAACCTTATTTGTATCGTATCCCTTCCTTATGTATATATAATTTACCATCAAATATTGCAAATATATATATATATATATATATATATATATATATATATATATATATATATATATATATATATATATGTATATATGTATATATATGTATATATATATATATGTATATATATATATATATATGTATATATATATGTATATATATGTATATATATATATATGTATATATATATATATATATATATGTATATATATATGTATATATATGTATGTATATATATATATATATATATATATATATATATATGTATATATATATATATATATATGTATATATATATATATATATATATATATATATATGTATATATATATATATATATATATATATATATATATGTATATATATATATATGTATATATATATATATATATATATATATATATATATATATATATATATATATATATATATATATGCTTTTTTGAAGATACAGTTTGATTATTGATAAACAATTTGTGTTCTGATTTGAAAATGGTTGACAAAATATAAGCACTTTGTAGCAAAACAGTTATTTATTTAACAATAGATATATGTTTGCAATATATGCAACAAGGGGTTTCAACTAACAAGTGTTCCTAGGTGAAGATAAAAACTACAATTATAAAAGTACACAAACACCATTTTAATTTTTCAGGCAAAAAAAAAAGTCATACAGCTTTCATATAATTACAGTTAAGAAAATTGTTATCACAATCTATCAATATGCAAAATTGCTGTTTTTAAGTAAGTTTCGATTTTTCTTATCTTTTTTGGTGGTTTATTCGATGGTTTCTGATAGTTTTAGGATCGAGTCGCGACCCACCGGTTGGGAACCGCCGGCTAAGATGTTGTCCGTGTGACCAAGGGGAGTCGCATAGAATATTTATAAAGTATGTAAAGAAAATTTTGAACTTCCCTTTACATTCTGTGTACTTCTTATCGATAATATTCTTTTCGATTAAATAGTTATAGCCGTTTGTAATCGGTATATTCATTTTGAATCACCCTGCACTTTAAATATGCTTGAGCTTTAACAACATAACCAGCAATACAACTATGACGATATTTGATGAAAAGTTGTAACAATCATGATCGCATATTACTTTGTTCAGTGGCAAAAGATGGCTATGCATCCCGCTTTATACGTAATTTTTTACAAATAAATTGATCTAGGACTTTACTGCATTCAACTATTTTCCTTCTATTAATTTGTTATATTTTACTTGTGTTTAAAAAGCCAACACTGACCAGAAGATAACAGAAATATCTGGAGTTCTTTTTTACATAAGAATAAGCACACACTAACCTTTCCCTGACGGGGTGGGATAGCATGCAGTGTTGCCAACTTGGGGGTTTTCCCCCTAAATTTGGGGATAAGTTAGATGAAGAGAGGTGTTTTTAGGGGCTACTTTTTTGGGGGGTATTTTGTGGGGGGGGGGCATATTTTAATATTTTGTACAATCGAGAGGCGTTTTTTTTATTAGATTATAAGTTCCGGGGGGACGGCAGGGATACGTATGTCAAAAGTAAATAAACCCCCATTTCATTATGTAAGTGTGTATATTCTATTTATTTCAATTTATCTATCAAACAGGATGCATGTTTGGAACCGGAATTTCTTTCAGGAAGGTCTAGGGGGATCTCAAGTTGGTGTTAGGGGAGAACAGGGGGATTTCGAGATGGCGCTAGGGGGAGGTGCTTCGTAGAGGTTGGCAACACTGATAGCATGTATCCCAAGAATACGGGCTCAAGAATGAATATATATATATATATATATATATATATATATATATATATATATATATATATATATATATATATATATATATATATATACACTGCTGGCCACCCAAATTTCAACACCAAGAAAGACAAGAGATATCACAACAAAATTTATTTTGTAGATAACATGTTGACCAAGTATCAAATGATTAAATTTATTGACTTCGAGTGAAGTGTGGTTCCTGCCAAAATCAGTAGCCAGAGTAGCCGCCATTGTTGGAGATCACCGCTGCCACATGCCTCGGCATTCATTCAAAGAGACTTTGGATGAGTTCTTGGGGTACAGCAGACGAAGCAGCTTCCACACGTTGCCAAAGTTGATCTGCTGTGGCAGCTGGGGATGGAATCTGGGTCAATCGTAGAGCAACCATGGACCACATGTTTTCTATCGGCGAAAGATCCGGAGAGCGAGGAGGCCAGGGAAGCAATTCAATCTGGCGATTGACGAAGAACCGTTGGACAATGCGTGCCACGTGTGGTCGCGCATTATCCTGTTGAAATATGGCTGTGGGCAAGCCCTGAAGGTAAGGAAGGACAACTGGCTCCAACACCTCGGAGATGTAGCGCTGGCTGTTTAAAGTACCGGCAATGCGTACTAGAGGTGTGTGAGAGTGATATCCAATACCGCCCTTATACCATAATACCCGGTGCAGGACCAGTGTGGCGGTGCATAACGCAGCTGTTCAGCATCCTCTCTTCACGGTGTCTCCAGACTCGAATGCGACCATCGTGGTGATGCAGACAGAAGCGTGACTCGTCAGTAAAGACAATTTCATTCCATTCTGCTGTCCACATCCTTCTGTCATCGCACCATTAGCAGCGGAGACGTCTGTGGTTCTGCGTCAAGGGTAGACAAAGCAATGGACGTCTTGCGGACAGACCACTCTGCTGGAAACGGCGTCGAATGGTACGCGCAGACACTGGATGATGCGTTACAGACTGCATGTGCTGTGCTATGGTTCGTGATGTGACTGAGCGATCCGTCACTGCCATGCGCACAATTTGCCTGTCATCACGTGAAGTGTTGCGCTGAGGTGGATGCGATCGAACACGCCGGTCCGTCGTACCCTCCTGAATCCAACGATCACATATCCACATAACAGTTGTTTGGTTTCGTCCAACACGACTACCGATTTCCCTGAAAGATAATCCATAATCTCGGTAGGCCACTATCCTTCCTCTGTCGAACTCGGATACTTGATCAAAAGATGATCGCTGTTTTCGACGAGGCATAATTGATCGTTTTTTGAAAAAACCACAAGAAAAACACAATTGCCGAACTTGAAATCGTCGAAATCTCCAAGCCTTAAATAGCGCTTTGAAGTGGCGCCACAGGCGCGCGTGATGTGCGTCTGCGCTGAAATTCTAATCATCTGCAAATCTCAACTCCGCTAATGCATGTTGTAAACTTCATGTTATTTGCATGTTTCCTTCAGGGTGTTGCATTTACAGTGGCCAGCAGTGTATATATATATATATATATATATATATATATATATATATATATGACGAGCGTCGTATTACGCCCGTTCACGAATTTAGTATTTGCAGTCGTCTTCATTTAACAGTACTTGGCACAGAGGGAAGGCAGACACACAATTAGTCGCTCGGCATTATCTGATTTAGTTAGTCTTTATT
This sequence comes from Dolomedes plantarius, assembly GCA_907164885.2. Taxonomy (NCBI): domain Eukaryota; kingdom Metazoa; phylum Arthropoda; class Arachnida; order Araneae; family Dolomedidae; genus Dolomedes; species Dolomedes plantarius. The sequence continues at coordinate 3,081,895 of OU015503.1, forward strand.
CATTCAGCTTCGCGACAACCACCACTCCAAAAAGCGCACCTCTTAGCGCTCGCCATTTTACAAAATCCGTGGACCCGGCTAGCGTGCGTCTGCTATCAACGAATTAATCCCATCGGTCTGCTGCTTGTCTATTGTCTCAAAAGCTCCCAATACAACTGCTCATGCCCTCATTACGTTTGCGTTGAGATGAGGCCGGGGCGTGACTTAGTTTGATACTATTTGTAGATTATCTTTATGATTCTTCTCAAAAAGGGAATTTCCCTTCCTTAGGATTGAGAATTGGCGCGTTTCGAAGTACGATAAATAATGATATTTAATGCTAGAAATTAGATTATTCTGAAGACCCCTGTAAATTGCTTAATTATTATTCTTTTTCTAATTAATTCTTAACATAAATAAATGTATATATATATATGTGTGTGTGTGTGTGTGTGTGTGAAATGACCCGAATGGTCATCTCTTGAAGAAATACAATCAAGACCGAAATAATTCAAGTCGGAATCACGTACAAAGGAATTTATTCCACGAAAACAGTAGCATCTTACACGCTTCGAAGCCAGCCACCGTCTTTTGTTATGCGCGAATCTGGAATTAGGTCAAAGAGGGGTTGCCAGTAATTGGCGGAGAGAGTTAGTATTGGCAAAGGGGTAAAGGCCGGAAAGGTTTCCATAGGAAGAGTGAAATCGGATTACTGGCGATTAGAGGTGGTTAAAATTCATAACTTACACACACACACACACACACACACACACACACACATATATATATATATATATATATTCATTCGAATTCTGTCTATCTGTTCTCTATGCATTCCAAACATTTCGACTGTCCGTCCACTGAACTGCTAAATCGAACCGTTCGCTTAAGACTCATGAATACCATTTAACAGTATTAGGAGGATCTGTGTTATAAAATCCATCTCTAATACATTCTACATCAGTTGTAACCAAAGATTTCGTCCTCGTTAAGGCGCGTACTTATACAGCGAGCGAATGTGAACGAAGGGTAACGAACGAAGTTGTTCGCGTAATGTACACGTTAGATTGCCTTTGCCACGGTTCGCTCATTAGGCTATAAATCAAAGGAAATTCGTTCCCTTCGTTCGTTTTTACTTTTTGCTCGGAAATTTCATTTCGAGTAGGAAACTCAATTTCGTAGTTCGTTATCGGAAACTGTTTTGCGCAATATAATATGGATTAGAGCAGCGTTTCTCGACCTTTTTTTGAAACATTCTTTAAAGTTTGCATTTAAAATAATAATATGGGGGTTATAAAATGTATATCACGAGAAAGATCATAAAACTTCCTTTAAAATGAAATCTTTTTCGAATCTTTACCTCCATTTTCTGATTTTTGGCGAATTTTTAAAGATTAATTTTTAGAATTTAATTTATTAAATGCTGATCACGTGGTTTCTTTTCTTTTTGTAATGCTATAAAATAATTTATCATCACGTGCATAACAACGAAATAAATTGACAAAAAAATTATTTTTTTTCTTTCTAATGCGGAACACGATTGGACATTATCCAAAAAAATATTACAATACAGTAAAAGAAATGTTCATCAAAGTGTACTATATTAACTGTACTATATTCTTTAGTATGTTCTATTAGATTTAATTTCAGATATTTTCTTCTACGTTATTTTGCCTGTAAAAATAATCTGTTACGATTTTTTATAAATATTTTTTTTGGCATTAATTGCATACATTGACCGTTGTATTAAGTTTGAATGCACTCCGTAGCGAAGTACGGGTTTTCAGCTAGTTTGGCATATAATGTTAATGAGAAGATTGCTTCTGCTGTTTTTCAATTAACTTTTCAATTTTGGGTTCTAAATAAGTCAAGCTAAGTTGGAGCGGTGAAACAACCGAAAGCCGATTTTTGAATTTATTTTTTATTACCGTCATATTGTTATTGAAACCCTTTCTCTGCTGTGAGCCCTCCGTGAAGTTTAAAAAAAAATTCTAGACGTAACATGTGACAAATGTGTGCACACTCCAGTGTTGCCAACCTTCAAAGACAAAATTATGGATTCTAGATCCTAAAATTATGGCATTAATGTAAAAAATATCGTACGAAAATTTATTATTTTTTTAAAAAATAAGAAATTTCTTTTAACGCGGACAGCTAAAAATTTCCGAGGACCGGTCAAATTTTTCCGCGGACCGGTTACGGTCCGCTGGACCAGCGGTTGAGAATCATTGGATGAGTATTCACCACAAAAATTCCCTTCACGAAAATGAACGAACTGCTGCATAAGTGGGGTTTCCAAATACGGATTTTCTGTATAGTATGGATTAGAGTATTCACCACAAAAATTCACTTCACGAAAATGAACTAACTGCTACATAAGTAGGGTTTCCAAATATCCGGATTTTCTGTATAGTATGGATTAGAGTATTCACCACAAAAATTCCCTTCACGAAAATGAATTAACTGCTGCATAAGTAGGGTTTCCAAATATCCGGATTTTCTGTATAGTATGGATTAGAGCAGAGGTGGGGAACGCGCGGCCTTCATAAAATCTAGCACTGGTATTAATTAATATTTAATTATATAGATTACAACAATTTGCAAATCAATGGAATTAAATAAAGAACGGCATGAATGTATGTACAGTGTCGGCCAAAATAAAGTTGACATTTTGAAATTGTTGTCTAAAGTCGCTACAATTGTATATTTGCTTCGTTTACCTTGATTGTATGATATTTTAACTACGCTTTATATGCAATTTTATGCTCAGAGTTTCTTAGCAATACTACCAGACATGTTATATGATCTCTACACAAAAACTATTTTCTTACTATTAATGTTGTGACTGACTCCATGTACGTTAAAACGTATTATTTTTCTGCACGAATGGCAACAGGAAGATTTAAGTTCGGGTTTTTTTGGAATTGCTTTGTCTTTAATTTAGATAAAGGAATTATGTTCTTTTAAAAACGGAAGCCCTTTTGACGCTAAAAAGGATCCAATAGAAATCTGGAAAAATGCTGTTGAATATCCATGCCTACGAGAGCATGCATGCCGTTTACTTTCCTACATTGACGTGCTTACTGCTACGAGTCAATATTTTCTCTCATGACAAAAATTAAAACTAGTTTAAGAACGCAAATCACAGATGCTCATTTAGAAGATCAATTAAGGCTTCGCGTTACGAAGCTTGATCCAAATATTCAATTACTTTCAAACAAGAAACAAATGCAAATATCCCACTAACTTAAATTTTCCTTCGGAATTTAAAATTATTTTAGGAATTGTTTTTATGTCAGTTATTTATAATTTAATACTATTATTTTTCTATTGTATTTCTTTATAATGTTAAAATTATTTAAAAATACTTCTACTTTATTATTTTTATTTGAAATGGTATTTAAATATGTAGTTTATTAAATTTTAAAAATCTGGATGAATGTTTATATATATATATATATGTGTGTGTGTGTGTGTGTGCTTACATAAATGAAAATATCAACAGTGAAATATAAAAAATTACAGCGGTATCTATGAATCGAATAGTTTTATAAAAGAAAATAATTAATGATTAATGTTATAACAAGTTTTTACCCTTATGTGAATACAAAAATATTTTATATTTTAACTTTTTATGTCAAATAATAAACAAATAAGGACTTAATTTTTTTTTTGTTATTTTTCTATATAATGCACCAAATTGTTAAAACTATACCTAACTAGAATAATTTCATAAAAGTTGCATTTATAGGTACATCAACTTATGCGGCCTCCTTTATTACTACCTAATTTACATGTGGTCTCTAATAGTAAGTTAAATGGTAAGTAATATCGCCGCCGTCCACACCCGAAGGTTATACGACCCTTCAATAATAAAGCTAATCATGCCGACGGCAATCCAGCCCAACCGGGTCCCGAAGTTTTTCTTTTTGCAATTCGTTTACCTGTCTTTTTTTTTAAATCTGAGGGGCTATCCACCTTCCCCTTGTAGGGGGAAGTGTATATTCATAAGTTCCTGCATAATATTCTTGATGTACCTTCTACAATAATAATCCGTAAATAATTTACTAGGGGCCCAATCTTGAAAGCCCAAAGGTAGGTTTTTTCGTGCTTCAGCTCATTTGCTACAATTGTATATAAGTGCTTTATAGTTTGTATATTGCACACTCACAAAGATCTGTTTTAGCAAAAAATCTGTTTTGATAGACTCCTATACAGCCATGTTCAGTTATTGCTTGATTAACAAGGAAATCTGCCGACAGTCTTTTCGTAGAAACTCTAGGGAATACCTCAAATACTTTCCTTCCTACACTGCTTCTCTCCCAATTTTCTTGCCATATATTTATGTAATAATTATTAATTTTATTCTTAATCTGTTCTTTAGTTAATTTATAATTGTTAATTTATAATTTCCTGTGATTTCATTCAGTGTTGTTGCTTGTTTAGCTGCTGCGTCTACCATCTCATTTTCATTAATGCCACAGTGGGCTTTAACCCAGTGTAAGTTTACTACTATCTCATGACTTTCTATTAGTTTTTTTATATATTCAATCCTATCTCCCTTAAAATAATATGTGCATATAGCTTGCAGTGTACTTCTAGAATCACTGTATATGTCGATTTCCTGTATTCCTTTACTTATAGCATCAGTGATGGCCATGTCAATGGCTTCAACTTCGGCTCTATAGGATGAGGCCTCTAATAGTAAAAAGGTTCCCCACCTCTGGATTAGAGTATTCACCACAAAAATTCCCTTCACGAAAATGTACGAGATGCTGCATAAGTTGGGTTTCCAAATATCCGGATTTTCTGTATAGTATGGATTAGAGCAGGGGTGTCAAACTCAAAAGCTACCTTGGACCAAACAAACAATGTTTAACTATAGGTGGGCCGCAAAAAAAATCAATATTAATAGAAACGTAGGTTTATTTACCTAATTACAGTATATTCAACATAAATATATGCATTTTGTTTAATAATAACAAAAAAGAGTACCATTAAAAAAACATTTAGCGAATTCTTCCTATCTTATTATAATTCTGCGTCGGTTATTTTATTATATATTATTGTGTGCCATATTGGCCGGGCCGCAAAAATGTTCGTCGCGGGCCGCATGCGGCCCGCGGACCGCGAGTTTGACACCCCTGGATTAGAGTATTCACCACAAAAATTTACTTCACGGAAATGAACGAACTGCTGCATAAGTAGGGTTTCCAAATATCCGGATTTTCTGTATAGTATGGATTAAAGTATTCACCACGAAAATTCACTTCACGAAAATGTACGAACTGCTGCATAAGTAGGGTTTCCAAATATCCGAATTTTCTGTAAACTTGGTTATCCAATAATTTTAAAGTTATCCGGCGTACACTGGATAACCGAATAAAAATAAATACTACTGAACTTTATAATTATTACATTAATTGCTTTTAAATTTTAAAATACAAAATTTTATTTATTTGTTTTTACTTCAGAAATAGTGTTTCAAAAATACTAATGCATTCAGTGATGCGCTAGAAAGCCTATATCTAATTTTTGAACAGCAATTTTCCAGAAACGGATAAGGCTGATGAAAAGGTTTTCACTGCCTGATACAACAAATCAAAATTTTGTGTTCTCTTAGAAGTTCTCTTAAAGATGTTAAATTATTACCATGTTTTTGTGAACTCGCTTTCTTGTTTGTTTGTTTGTGTGTGTGTGTGTGTTTGTTTGTTTGTCCGGTACAAATCTTGCAATCGATTTTTAACTAACTTCCCGACTAGCTAGACCTTTGAAACTTTTAGAATAGCTTAGAACACGATGACAATGCATTATTTTAATACTTTTAGCCATCTTTCAGCAGAATTGAATTCTTTTTCAGTTAATTTTGTTTTGTAGACTGGTGCAGCCATCTATTGGCCGGGACGGGAACGAAAAGTTAAACGCAAGTTAACTTCCAATTAACTTCATTTTCTTTCAAGTTGATGGGATAATTCATCAAAAAGATTTGAAAAAAGTATTTATTAATGCATAGAATTGTCAAGTTTATATGATTCCACAGAAAATTTAAAAACATGGTATATAAAAAGTTCTTTTTATCTTGTAATTGTTGATTTAAAATGCCGCTATCGATTGATATCCCTACATGTTTTACGCTGTATGTGTTTGAAATGTATGAATTTAGTTCCCACAAAGAATACGAATTTAGTTCTCCTACAAAATGTCGTCTTCATCCTCTATTTGCTGCCAACTTTATACGAATTTAATGCAAACTTTTGTTTTTAACTTTTGTTTTAATGCACAATGTGTTTTCTTCAATAAATTTCGAAAACTGATTTCACAAATAAAAAAATAATCTATAAAAATTCAAATTTCAATTTTTTTAAGGAAAATTTTCAAAATTTAAGTTCAGGATATCCGGAAAATATTGGAAGCATATCGGATACGGTTTTAAATTAAAAAAACCGCGTATAACGGATACAGAAATATCCGTTTTGGAAACCCTATGCACAAGCATTTGGTTTGATCATGTGGACGGCTAACCGAATTTGAATCCGAACGCCGTATTGGATCGTATTTATTTGGCCCCATTTGTTTGTTACCTTTTGTTCGCCGTCGTTCGCTGTATTTCTATAGATCGTAAAAAAAAATTTTAGGTTGTCTCTTCTAACGGAACAACTACGGGTTATTAACGTAGGATTACTTATCGTTGCTTACCTCTTTGTTTGTATGTATGTATGTGTTATGTATATATGTATATATATATATATATATATATATATATATGTGTGTGTGTGTGTCAAAATTTGGACGCATTTTGGTACTTTTCTGTTTAACTGTTTACTGCTTGCCCAAGCGAAACAGACTGGGTTTCGCGCGTGCCAAAAGTATAATTCGCGACGCATGACATTTGCAATTTTTCTTTCTGGAGGATCGTTATGGAGGAACTTAATCCTACTTTAAAAAGGGAACGCATAAGGCTCTAAAAGGTTCGAAATTACTTAAAAATTGTGCAAAATTTTTAAAAAAATCCTTTGCGAGAAAAAAAATTAGCATGTTCAAATCCAGAAAAAGACGTAAAAGCCGTAGATAATCGTAAATACGAAACTGTAAGATAATCATGTTAGATAATCGTAGATCAATATAAAAAGTACTTTAGAAAGTCTGCAGACTTAAAGCTTCGATACCAATTTAATCTGATGGATTTCAACCAAAATTGAAATTCAGGAGGAATTTTCTATGAGATATAATTTATAATTTATTTCTTCTCTCTTTAATAATAGGGTAGTTTTCGAGCAGAGAAGAAGCAAGTGCGATGAACCTCTCGACACCTGTCTAAAACGTAATGACAATTGTATTCTTTTTCCCATTAATCGACAGTTGTATTCAAATCACTCCGATCGCCCGCCAGTTGGCGACAAATTTCATACGGCTTCAGTTTGCTGCAACCCTGGCGCACCTCTGAATCCCCGCCATTTTTTTTCACCTTATCTTTGTTATTATTTAAAAGGATCAACCTTACGTTACGGGTGGCCATAGTCTTCGTGAATGCCGGCAAATTTTATTTATTTCATTTTTTTTACGAGTCGCACTTTATTATAGTTTTTGCGATGAGTTGTCGCCTTGTGTGAGATTAGGTGTCAATCAACAAACAAGCGTTGATTAGACGGAGGAAGATTGAACTATTTAATTACTTTCGCACTTTAATCGGAAGTGCAGCTTGGGATTGGTGCGCAAGCGGAGGACGCTAAATATGCTGTCTATTTGCTTTTGCAGGAGAATTAGAAAATACATAATTAATTAACAATAAGTGAATAAATAATTAATTATCAATCATGAATTCACTGTCTGTTTGGCTGTTTTCCGATCGTTGAAAAACTTTTTAACTGATTGACAGCAAAATTTGCATTAAGTTAATAAATAATTAATTAATGATGTGTATATTTACATAATTTTCAAATTCTGTCTGTTCGCTATACATCTGTAAACTTCTTGACCAATTCGCATCAAATTTTGCATATTTACAGTGTAACATTCAGAAAATATAAGCTACTTAAAATACATAAGTGTGTCTTTGGACTGGTTCTTTAGCGAAGAAGGCCCAATCTATATATATAAAACAGTTCCGTAACTGACTCATTCATTCACTGACTGACTGACATACAACGTTCAGACCAAACCGCTGGACCTAAAGGGCTGAAATTTTGCATGGCGATTCTTCTAATAGTGTAGGGGTGCATTAAGAAAGATTTTTCAAAAATTCTTCTTAGATTTTTTTAAATTAAATTTTTAAGCTGTTTTTTAAACTTTTTTACGTTTGCATTTAAAATAATACATTGAGGGTTATAAAATTTATATCACGAGAAAGATCATAAAAATTCCTTCAAAATGAAAATTTTTTCGAATTTTTACCTCCATTTCCTGATTTTTGGTGAATTTTTAAAGATTAATTTTTAGAATTTAATTTATTAAATGCTGATTACGTGATTTCTTTTTCTGGTACTTTCAATAAATTTATCGTCACGTGCGTAACAACTAAATAGACAAGAAAAATATTTTTTTCTCTTTCTAATGCAGCAGACGATTGGATATTATCCAAAAAAAATGCATATCCCTTACGATTGTTTTATAAATATATATACATAGATAGATATATATTTTACATCAATTGTATACATTGATCATCGCATTTATTATAAATATATATATTTATTTTTTGGCATAAATTGCATACGTTGACCGTTGTATTTAATTTGAATGTACTCCGTAGCGAAGCGCGGGTTTTCAGCTAGTATGTTATAAATGTAATCTGTATTTGCTTTCACAGTGGATGAAGGAAATAAAATAATAATTATACAGGGTGCCCGGGCTAAAAGTATCCAAAAGATATGGCTTATTTTTACGGAACTACTCATTAGAATTTTTTTTAAATACTTAAATAGAAAGAACATCTCTCCAAGTTTTATTATCAATCATAGATTTTAATTATAGTATCATAGATTTTGATGTGTGCACCTTTTGTAGCACGACAAACGTCTAAATGGTAATCTAGTGCTCTCCAAGTGTTTTGTAGCTTATCACGAGTTATTACACGCATTGCTTGAATGATACGCTTCTTCAACTCATCCACAGCTTCAATTTCTTGTTTATAGACAACGGATTTAATGAATCCCCAAGCAAAAAAGTCTAATAACTCCTGATATGCTACGAAACACTTGGAGAGAACTGGATTACCATTTAGACGTTAGTCGTGCTGTAAAAGGAGTACACCTCGAAATCTGTGATACTATGATCGAAATCTATGATTGATATTAAAACTTGGTGAGATGTTCTTTCTATTTAAATAAATATTTTTAAATTATAATGGGCAGTTCCGTAAAAATAAGCCATAACTTTTGGATACCTTTAGCCCGGACACCCTGTATAATTATATATTTATGTAAAATTCAATATAATTATATTTATATTTAATACAATTGCATTGAATTATAAAAAATCCAAACTCTGTCTTGTCTATCTGCTCTTCATACATTCTAAAACTTTTTACCGATCCACATCAAATTTCGAATATTTGCTACCTATCTTATAGAAAATATAGACTACCTAAACTACCCCCTCCTCCCGTTCAACGCACACTCAAAAGGATTTTATAACCTGAAAATTTTGTGATCACCATATGTATTTAGTTAGGCTCTTGAGTTGTTTTCTTAGCATTGCTCTCTGATATAACGTTAAAAGCTTACTTTCTGAAGGTCAGCTGATAGCTTGATTTCTGACGGTCATTTGTGTTGCTTAGTATGAGTTAGTTGAAGATGTGGATGAGCTCAGGGATAGCAAACAAGTCGGTCGAGGATTGTTTAACGTAGGATTACGTTCCTTAATAACGGTCCTTTCGGAGAGGAAAAAATTGTCCTGCGTCGCGAGTTATAATTTTGGCAGCGTGCCAAACCCAGTAGCAGTAAACAGTTAAACAGAAAAGTACCAAAATGCGTTAAAAAGAGAGAGAGAGAGGGGAGGGAGAGGTAAGCAAACGATAAGTAATCCTACGTTAATAACCCGCGACAGTTTCGTTAGAAGAGACTACCTGAAATATTTTTTTTCAATCAATTCCACACGCATCAGAGTTTCATGTATTCAATTTAAGTTCTATACGCTGTCTATAACTAGATTATTTATAATTTTATGTTTGGATTAAAAAATTTTGGAACCAATTTTGATTTTTTCAATTAATTGCACTAAAGTGCTTAAAATAGGGAACTAACTCTAAATTCGCCAATAAAGTTCTTAGGATTTTAATATACTGATAAAATAATTTAATATTTTTAGTTTTCTTTCAAAACAAATTCTAATAAAACTTTATTGATATCTAAAGCAAAAATTTTAAATTCGCTCATATTTATTGGGTTAGCAAGAAAGTAATTTCGGTTTGGCCAAATAGATGGTGCTGTGTTTGTTTTGCTATTCTTCTGTCAATGTTATAATTCTTTTCTTTTGAGATTTCGTTGTTGGCAATGTTTGGTTACTATAGAAACAAATTCCGTGTAACTTTGTATAGAATTGTTAGTTTACGGTCAGTTTTGATATGGAGTGCAAAAATAAACATTTTCAACATTCAGGGTGGTCATAAAAAAACTTTGCCGATATATGGACCTCTATCGGCCGTTCCGTTCAACCTATCGAGATGAGATTTCAGTTATAATTATTCAGAGATATGAGCTCTGTATTCTGTGAATGGCAACAACATGGCGCTCACGGTTACGGTTATTGGTACAGAAACTCGAAATTTTCAAAAGGCAACCCTCACGTTTTTCCGTCGCAAAATGCTCAGCTCATGCGAAAACCCTATAGAGCATTGGGACGGTACGTGTATCACAAAAAACGGACGCGTTATGCACGCACAAAAAAAGAGCTCTGCGAATGGCTAACAAAAACACGATCAGAGAGCTTTTCATCGGTTTTCTACGCTGAATATCTGACGAACGGCGTTCTGTGATTGGCTTCTAGCCTCTGTCATATGCAAATTTCCTCCGTGCGACCCGAAGTGGGCGTTGCCATTCGAAAATTTCGAGTTTCTATAACCGTAACCTTGAGAGTCACTGTGTTGCCCTTCTCAGAATTCCGAGCTCATACTACATCTGAATAACTATATCTAATATCTCGATAGGTTGCACGGAACGACCGCTACAGGTTCATATATCGTTTCTATTAGCCATTCGCAGAGCTGTTTTTTGTGCGTGCATAACGCGTCCGTTTTTTGTGATACCGTTCCAAAGCTCTTTAAGGTTTTCGCATGCGCTGAGTATTTTGCGATAGGAAAAAATGGGTGTTGCCATTTGAAAATTTTGAGTTTCTGTACCTATAACCGTAACCGTAAGCGCCACTGTGTTGCCGTTCTCGGAATCCCGAGCTCATACATCTGAATAACTACATCTGAAATCTCATCTCGATAGGTTGAACGGAACGGCCGCCAGAGGTCCATATATCGGCAAAGTTTTTTTTAGACCACCCTGTATTTTACTTTTCTATTTTCATAAAGGCAAGAAAGCGACTGAGGCTCACAAAGAGATATGTGAAGTTTACGGTGTAGATTGTTTAACAGAACGCACGTGTCAGAATTGGTTTGAAAATTTCGTTCTGGAGATTTTTCACTTAAAGATGACCAACGTTCTGGTCGACCTTCTGAAGTTCAGGAACAAAGAGAAAAGGCCAGAATTTGCAAATCGCAAAGGAATCGTGTTCCACCATGACAATGCGAGGGCCCATACATCTTTGGCAACACGTACGAAATTATTGGAGCTTGGTTGGGAAGTGATGTCGCATCCCCCATATAGCCCCGACCTTGTAACATCGGATAATCACTTATTTCGAAGTTTACAAACCTTTTTGATTCAAGAAATTTTGCCGATATCCTGAGCTAATACCATCAAGGTAAGCTCAGGAGAGAAAAATTTATTCTTATATTATTATTTAACTAGAAGGTAACCCGTCATTTTGACGTCATAAGACTAATAATGACGTCATAATGGAAAAGTATATGAAAGTTAAAAAATATCCCGAATTATCTAACAATATTGCATTTAATCCACACCTTGTAAAAGCAAACCCTTTCATTATTTTTTATTTATTTAGTTTTTCATGCGATTGGAGTAGTAGACTGCCATCCAACCCGTCATTTTGACGTCATAATACTAATAATGACGTCATAATGGAAAAAGTATATGAAGGTTAAAAAATATCCCGAATTATCTAACAATATTGCATTTAATCCACACCTTGTAAAAGTAAACCCTTTCATTACTTTTTATTTATTTAGTTTTTCATGCGATTGGAGTAGTAGACTGCCATCCAGTTTTTTACAGCTCACTACGCGATATGAATACTTGAGCTACTTGATTCATTCACATTCAAGTTTGTTTACTTTCAGAATTCATCGCAAAAGTAAACAGATTTTTAAAAACTGTTAAATATACAGCTAAAAGCCTCCAATTTTTTTAGTTCTGAATGTTTTATAGAAAAATAGGCTGAACAAACGTGATTTGATGGAGAATATATTAGTTTTTAGGTAAGAAAAAATTCTGATCCACATCTAAAATTGAAATTAGGCCTAACCGGCCGTTTGTTTACTGAGGGCTTCAATTGAAAGATGAGTACAGCCCGGAAGTGTTATACAGAGACAACGACTATTATATATATAATTTAATGTGGGCTGAAAAACAACCCTGTACATTGCCTAGGCTCGAACCTGGACCAACAGCATGGCAGGCGAGTACACCACCCCTGAGCCAGCGCTAATACATATACAATTATACTATTTCTTATACATTTAAATCTACATCCACTGCTGTTTCACCCTACCTTAAACCATTATGCAAATGCACAGAGTTATTTTACACAATAATTAATAGTCAACAACAGTTAGTAGTCAACAATATGACTTTACATTGATGCATTACAAAATTTTTCCTTTTTTTATTTTTTTTAAACACTAGTTACACTGATATATTACTAAATACTTTTACATAGATACATTACTACTAGTCAACAAGAAATATAATGCACTTCAATTACAAATTATTTCATCTACATTTCTTAAGAATATTTGTTAAGAAGGGAAATAAACTTTACAATATTCTTGCATTATTACTTTTAAATTTTGTGTATTTATCTTTTCATCAATCAACTAAGCTTCAGTCCATCAACATTAATTTACCTTCAATATCAGTATCGCACTATCTTACTGTCATTGACTGCCTAATGAAGGTCATAAGTCTCAATTTTCAAGCAAGCACGGAATACAAATACATGAGTCCCTGTTCAAGGATTAGACTTCAACTAAACATCAATCAGCAAGTTTCTTCAATATAAGTAATCTGTTTCCTTAAATTTATATCTCAATTGTCTATACTATATGCAACTTTCGTTTTAAACTTTGAATTTATATCACGTACCTTGTTTAACATTCATGTATATTGTACAACTTTGTTATTCCAGTATTTTAAATTTAAATTTTATGCCATTTGTTTATAATCTATTTATAATCATAATTAAATCACTTCCTAGCTTTCTCAATGCTGGATTTTATTTCGGAATATTACCAATATTATTATTTCATTTATTCTAAACCTTTAGTATCTATATCCTTAATCTATAATTTCTCCGCATATATTTATTAATTTATTCAAATATAATCTTAGCTTATTCTTTTCATTTATTCTTTACCCCTTAATTTCTATACTATATCTTATATATACAGTCGACGCTCGTTAATTCGAACTCGAAGGTTCTCAGAAAAAAGTTCGAATTATCCGAAGTTCGAATTATCCGATGTTAAGTGAAAATATATAACTTTAAATGTGTATCACTGAAGAAGAAACTCTCCTAGTATGTATAACCCCAGAAAATATATTATACTATGTTATCTAAAGTTAAACATATTTAAAAGCAATACAGACTTACCTTCATCATAAAATGAAGCAGAAGATATGCAGTATAAAGTAAACTTTTATTAAAAATATGAATTACACTTTCGGGAAAAACTGTAAAATGGATGTTTGGTTCTGTTTATGATACCTACATTGTTCAGCCAGCTTCTCGATTTGAAGTAAACATTTCAATTCATTTTCAGAGGAAGGTTCCATCTGAATAAATGCTTTCAGAGTTTTAATAGAGTCCATTGTGGCTTTGTCCATTAAGGCCGCATTAAAAATATCTTTCGGCAGGTAAGTAGAGAAAAGCCCTGGCAGTTTCCTACCGAAATTAGTGCATACGTCTTCGTTTACGTCAGAGCTTTGGCCACATACAGTTTGATAAGAAATATTGTGCCTTGACTTAAATCGAGAAAGCCATCCATCACTGCATTTAAAATCTTCAATACCCATTCGACTTGCCAATTCATCAGCCTTCGTCAGCACTAGGGGTCCATTTATCGGAAAATTTCGAGATCTAACATCCTGGAACCATAGCAGTAGAGCTTTTTCTAGAACTTCTTGGGATGCATTTCCCATGTGTTTCCTTCCTCTAGCAAATTTTGATTTTTCCCATGAATATAAAATTGACTCCTTGTTTTTCAAATTTGTTGACAAGGCATTTTTTAAAATTCCATAGTCAGCTGCTAACTTTGTTTTACATTCGCCATTCTCTACTTTCTTTAAAATTTCTACCTTTGTCTCCAAAGTTAGGGTTTTGTACTTTCCACGTGTAGACATACTGAATTTTTACACGTTCACACCACACAATGAGGAAGAAAAACTAGACCACATTAACTTGTCTGCACTGCAGTTATAACTGACGCAGCTCCTTAGAATCTGTAGTAAAGACTAGCTTTTCTGAAATTCTAAGAAAAACGATCCAAATAAAGGAAAATTGCTTTTTCCGTTTAGCACTAATAAGAAGGACAATAGCTACTAACGTTTAGCGGACATGCAATAGTCCGCTTAGTATTTTACATGGATTATGTGCATGAATATCTAAATGCAGGTATGTGCCTCTTTACATAGAAAAGATATTTTGACACATAAAATAATAAATACAGTGTGTATTTTCTCCATTAAACGAGTTAAAAAGAATTTTTTTTTGTCAAATTTTTAGCTCGAATTAACCGAAGTGATAAAAATTTAGTTCGAATTAATGAGATATTTTTAACATTAACTCCAATAGAAGCTTTTTGGGGCCTTTGGATTAGTTCGAATTAACCGAAAGTTCGAATTAACCAAGTTCGAATTAACGAGCGTCCACTGTAGTTGTTTTTTAAACATGTATACCAACTTTCTTATCCGTATGCCTATATACCATGTACCATTACAATTTGCATATTTAAACTTTAGCTATTATTCATTTAGGAAATATACATTTCTAATTTTTCCCTTATTTTTTATCTAAAAATAATCTTTCAATCTTATAATCTTATTCAAATTTTATTTAATCTTATACCAATTTTATATTTATTTTATATAATCTTATTCAATTTTAGCAACTCACGATAAAATTCCTACCGCTTCTTTACAAAACTTTTTAAATGACAAAAATTTCTGTAACAACGATGACCTCAAATCGCACTTGGTTCAGTTTTTTGCCGAAAAGGACCAGAAATTCTATGAGCGCTGAACCATGAAGTTACCACGAAGATGGCAAAAGGTCATCGAACAGAATGGAAGATATTTTACTGATTAAAGTTCCTTTTTTGTATAGAAAGAATGAGTTTTATTTCACTCTAAAAAACCGAAATTACTTTCTTGCCAACCCAATAGTATAATGCGTTTGCAGTATTTAGAATTAGTATTTTACATGGATTATGTGCATGAATATCTAAATTTTCGGCTCTACTCATCGAATTAGAACGTTTTTCGTTGCCTTATAGAGCTGTGATATCCAGCAGATCGCATTATTCGTCTGAAAAAATCTAACAATACCTTGAAATTAATTTTTTGGACTGGATGTTTTCTAATTTACAAATGTAAATTAGACTTATTGAAATTAAATCAAATTAAATTGATATAAACATCAAAACCCATGTGTTATAGACCTCACGCAAATAAACACTTTTTGTGTAAATATTTGATGTTTTACATAAACTAGCATCAACATAAAACTAGCATCTGAAAACAACAGTGGAAGTTACATGTAACTACTAACAGCTGATGAAAATATTTAAGCCAAATTAATTTCTTTAATTTCGTATAATATATGAAATGGGTCATTTGGATCCTTCCAGATGTTCTAGGTATATAAGGTTCGAGAATTTAAAGACAGCAAAAGTAAAACTTATATATAAGGTAAGTGTCCCAAATATCACCTACCCTAACTTTTTTTCGACATTTCATCCAATTTTTAGTTTCTGATTAGGCTGGAAACTCAAAGAACATCCCTAAGAACTATTTCCTTTGGTATCCTGAGATCAACCAGCTCCAAAACCAGTGCCAGTTTAAGTTATGTAGCTAAATTGGAAAAATTGAAATTTCCAGTGAACTCCAGAGCGGTTCCTAATATCGCCTACCTCAGTTCCTCTTACCACCTACCAGGCGAAATTAGGAGCACCTGTTAAAAGGCGTTGCTAGCAAAGTCTCTGTTTAATGCACTTTCAAATGGTATAAGCAAAATTAGAATTTGTATGCATCTACCTGGTCATTCACTGGATTCTGATTCTTTGGAGCCAAAGCTTACGAAGACAACAGCCAAAACAACTTCAGACGCCATATAGTTTCTGTTGTCAGTGATAAGAGCGTTGTCGCTATCGCCGCTGTTAGTACAGACCCAGAACTAAGAAGTTACTGCATTTTCTCCTGCATAGCGCGAATCATACTTTAGAAACACGAGTAGGGGATATTAGGCACAGGGGCGATATTTGGGACACCCACCTTATCACAATTTTTAATAAACGAATTAATTAGGTAAAGTCATAGAAAGCTGGGTTGCTAACATTTATAAAACGAAAGTTATGAAAAATGAAAATATGAAAAGGATCATTAGCCCTAATCTGTGACATTTATTTGAGAAAAATGCACCCAAAATGGAATTTTTTCCTGCTTAATTTTGTCCATTATATCAATAGAAAGGTTAGAAAATGGTTATTTTTTAATAATTACAAGATAAAAAGAAATTTTTATATACCATGTTTATAAAGGATGGACTTATAAAGGGCCCCATATCTCAAATAGCTTAGGGCCTTATCAAGTCTAAATCCGGCCCTGGCTAGAGCTCCATATTCTCTGTATTCAATGTGGAATGTATTGTGCAGAGACTATAAACCCTACTTTCTTATTTTAATTATTAGGTAAGTAAGTTCCACTTACCTTCTGAGTTCGTGCTAAGGGCCGCTGGCTCTCAAATCCAGTTCTGTTGTTCAGACATTTAAATCAGACTCGAAATCATTCTACAACTAACAATTAAACGAACATTTAATAATACGTACACGTTACATTTACTACAAACTACACTAACAATTAAACAAAGGCGTTACACATTAAGATTATGCGAGTTCTCTCTATCTTCATTCAGTCCCATTACTGTTCTGTCCCGTTTCTATCTCGCTTCTCTCGTCCTATGTTGTCAAGACGTTCGCGCCCCCTATCGGTCTGCTGGGCTGCCGGAACATGTATCATGATTACCGTTTTCTAAAATTGATTACAATAGTACTGAGTGTATGTGAAGAATGAGAGGAGAAAAAAAAGGGAATTAAATTAAATTACAAAAAGTTTTAACAGTTCAGGTTGGTAGGTAATGAAGGAATGACTGGGGGTGTAGAGAAAAGATTAATAAAAGAGAGAGAGGATTTTGGAAAAATATATTTAACCTGAGACAATCAAGAACGATTCAAAGAGTAAGGATGGCCGGACAGAGATCCAATGAGGGAGAAGCAGCGAATTATACGAAGAGAGCTAATGGGAAATGAGTCAGTGGGCGGAGCAACATGATGGGAGCTGTGGTTGATTATTCGGAGTGACAGTTTGGAAACCATAAGTAGTCAAGCGAGTGGGGGTTTGAAGCGAGGAGATGGAAAGGAAGTTAGCTGTTGTGAATGGGAACAATCCCAGGGTTTATTATCAGTGTGGCCTTACGCCACATGGGAAATTCTCTAGGGTCATAGAATCCGACAGTGCAAATCAAACTTTTGCAAAACCAAAATTTTGGAATAAAATTCAATAGAAAGGACAGTGCAATTACAAATTCCAACTAACAGTGCTAAACACTCATTCGCGCTCCCAATTCGCGCCTTTAGAACTTACCACACACGCCGCAAATGAAATAAATAACGGACAAATACCGCCATCTATTGTGAAAATAGTAAAACTCCATATTAAATGTCCATTCGAAAGGAAAACGTACATCACGGAAAATAATCACTAAGTTTTCTCCTGCCCGAACTGAGTCCGGGCCGCACTGGTAAGGGGTTAAGACCTCATCCGGTATTCTAGTGTAAAGTAAGGTGTTAGTCTTGCAAGGCTATGCTTCCATTCGCCTCTACCTATCTGTGCGAGAGTGGGTCTTCAAAATGGGTAGCTATAAAAACCAAATAACAATCGAGACGTAACACTGATGTTGATAAAGAGGGTAGCACTCTCAAATATTCCACCAAATTTTGCACTAATATTGGCTCACCCCTCCGATTATTTTTTACCTCGTTTTTATTAACTCGCTTTCTTGTTTGTGTGTTAGTCCAGTTTCTTGCTTATGTGTTTGTCCAGTACAAATCTTGCAATCGATTTTTAACTAACTTCCCGACCAGCTAGACATTTGAAACTTTTAGAATAGCTCAGAACACGATGACAATGCATTTTTTTAATACTTTTATCCATCTTTAAGCAGAATTGAATTCATTTTCAGTAAATTTTGTTTTGTAGACTGGTGCAGCCATCTATCGACCGGGACGGGAACGAAAAGTTAAACGCAAGTTAACTTCCAATTAATTTCATTTTCTTTCAAGTTGATGGGATAATTCATCAAAAAAAATTTTAAAAAGTATTTATTAATGCATAGAATTGTCAAGTTTATATGATTCAACAGAAAATTTAAAAACGTGGTATATAAAAATTCTTTTTATCTTGGAATTATTTTATTTTAGTTTTATATAAATAAATGTAATTTATAATTTTCAGTGTTTCAATACAAAGCTTAGGGATGCGGTGGACCGGTCAGAAAAGGCGTCGAGCCAGTGATCTGCAAGTTGCTGTTTCGATACCCGATGCGACTAAACCGTCGACGTGTACACTAATGGCGGTTGGTGCACGGAAAAAATCTGTCGTAGTTGCAATGTCCTCCAAGTTCCCAAACAATACCTCTGGAGGTGCGTGGTTAAGTGTTCCGGTCTCGTCGCTTGATTCGATTCGAAATTACGGGGCCGGTATTTCACAAACGGGTGCAGCATGAACCCACCCCCTGTGGTGCACCCGGGGAAACGCATGCTGCGAAGTGGTCGCACACTTTTGACTTCTTCCGGAGAAGAGCATACGCTCAGCTCACAGCCATTGGAGAAAAAAAATCTACGAAGCTTATAATTTTGAAATCCTACTCTTTCTGAATTTTAATTTTCGTTAATTTTTATATAAACGAAATACAAATATATATATTAACTAGCTGAAAACCCCTACTTCGCTACGGAGTACATGCAAATTAAATACAACGGTCAACGTATGCAATTACTGCCAAAAATATATATAAATATATTTATAATAAATACAACGATCAATGTATGCAATTGATGTAAAAAGAACGAAAAATTATATTTATAAAAAAAATCGTAACGGATATTTGTACAGACAAAATAATGTAGAAGAAAATATTCAAATAAAATCTAATGGAACATACTAAAGAATATAGTACAGTTAGTATAGCACAGTTTTAGGAACATATCTTTTACTGTATTTTAATATTTTTTTGGATGATTCCCAATCGTCTGCCGCATTAGCAAGAAAAAAAATATTTTTTGTCTATTCCGTAGTTATGCGCGTGACGATAAATTAATTTAAAGTATCCGGAAAAAGAAATCAAGTGATCAGCATTTAATAAATTAAATTATAAAAAATAACCCTTAAAAATTCAACAAAAATCAGAAAATGGTGGTAAAGATTCGAAAAAGATTTCATTTTAAAGGAATTTTTATGATCTTTCTCGTGATATAAATTTTATAATCCTCAAATTATTATTTTAAATGCAAACTTAAAAAAAGTTACTAAAACAGCTTAAAAATTTAATTTAAAAAATCTAAGAAAATTTTTTCAAAAATCTTCCTTAGTGCACCTCCTACACTATAAGAAGAATCGCCATGCAAAATTTCAGCCCTTTAGGTTCAGCGGTTAGGTCATTTAGTATTAGGTCTTTAGTATTAGGCAGGGCCCGATTATGAACGCTGGGGGCTCCTGGGCAGATGCTATTTGGGGGCCCCCCTTACGGACATTTATAAAAATACATACTATTAGAAGTACTAGGTGCATACACCAAGGGGGTTTTGGGGCCCCCTAACATCAGGGGGCTCTGGGCAAAGTCACGATTTGCCCATGCGATAAAAAGGCCCTGGTATTAGGTGTAATTTTAGTCTATGGAGAAAAAATACGCCGGGCTTTTTTTTTAGGGGGTGGAGGGTGCAATTGCCTCTACTCCCCCCCCCCCCTAGGAGCCGTCATTGCCATGGGTGCAGGAAAAGCCACGACATTCATGAAGTGAGTCCGGCAGCGCGGTTCAACTCCTCGTATCCTTGATTTAGCATAACAAAGAGCGCATTCCCTCGCGCAGACTTCTCCAAGACGGAGAGCATTTCGTCTGAAGTGTTTATATCAGCGCTAGAAGTGGGTGCCGGCGACGGACCGTATTTTAATCCCTGCGACCGACATCGGGAGGCCAGTGTTTACACGCCGCGTGAGAAATGAGCAAAGCGACGCCCTGGCGGCTGAGGATCCCAAACACACAACAGAGGCTCGGGTATTCCCCCCTCCCCCCGCGAAAAGGGACAAATCGGAAGGGGGAAGGGGGTGCCGGATTTTACCCTGGAAGAAGAGATGTACGTCTGAAAATATGTTGCTAATATGTTACTAAACAGCTTTTCTTGACATCTTCTAAACTTCCAAGACATATAAAATAAATGCAATACAGTCGAACCTCCATATATCGAAGTAGCAAATTGCTCGAAAAGAATTCGATATATAGAAATTTCGATATATAGAATTGAGCTTAGCTTTATCATAATTCTCCTAAAAAAAATTAAAGCTAATTTCGCATACGAAACTCCATTTCTAATTTATATGCGAATCCCATTAAATGAAAGGTAATAACTAAAAAATGAATTAATATGAAAGATTTATCACAGTTACATTCTTATAAAAAAAACTGCGAATATCTTGCTGAACAGTTAGTTATGCGGAAAGTTCAAAGAAATGTTCGTATTTATTCAGTCCACTAAAAACTTCATCAGGGACATTTTCCGCGAATCGAAGTCCACGCTGTATTGTTTCAAATGCCAAAAATTGGGAGATTTTATTCTAAAGGGGTATAAAATCTCCCAATCTGTCTTGAAAAAAATTTCGATATATAGAGATTTTTTCGATATATAGAAACAATTTTTCTGTGTAAAGAACATGGAGATTTGCTAAGAGTTCGATATATAGAAAATTTCGATATAGAGAAGTTCGATATATGGAGGTTCGACTGTATATTTAAAGTCTTTATAAACATGCTACGGGCGTTCTTACGTAAGGAATACTCATATTTCTTCGACTAGTCCAGGTTTTTCATACCGTTTGGCATTAAATTCCAGTTTTACGATGTCAAAAGATACTTTCAAAAGATAAATAGTTATGCTATATTAAATTTCATATAATTTTAAACGTTAAAATAATTACAAGATAAAAAGAACTTTTTATATACCACGTTTTTAAATTTTCTGTCGAATCATATGAATTCAATTCTGCTTAAAGATGGCTAAAAGTATTAAAAGAATGTCATCGTGTTCTGAGCTATTCTAAAAGTTTCAAATGTCTAGCTAGTCGGGAAGTTAGTTATAAATCGATTGCAAGATTTGTACTGGACAAACACACAAACAAGAAAGCGAGTTAATAAAAACATAGTAAAAATGAATTCAATTCTGCTTAAATATGGCTAAAAGTATTAAAAGAATGCATTGTCATCGTGTTTTGAGCTATTCTAAAAGTTTCAAATGTCTAGATAGTCGGGAAGTTAGTTAAAAATCGATTGCAAGATTTGTACTGAACAAACACACAAACAAGAAAGCGAGTTATTAAAAACGTGGTAATTAATATAAAATCTCAAATTTTAGAGGAATATTTATTACGAATAGGAAGTAGGCTCAACCAATGTAATTTTAGCCCGAGTGTGATAAATCCAATTTCGTTATCTAGAAATGAAAGGTCACAGAATTGTTACTTATGCAAGAACATAAAAAAATGATGCATAGCGGAGTTACTCTGACCCTTAACGAAAATAAGAAAACGATTTTGGATTCCGCAAAGTCGACAATTTATCAGAAAAATCATCGGAAAATGTCTACTTTGTATGAAGTATAATGCTAAACCAATTAATACCAATTAATACCAATTAATAAGTCAACTCCCAAAGGACAGAATAACAGAATCACCACCATTCAGCATAATCGGGTTAGATTATGCAGGACCGATTTTCATTAGAGACAAAAGCGATACTTCAAAATAGTACATTGTATTATTTACCTGCCCCACAACAAGAGCTGTCCATTTAGATTTATCAACATAGATGACCACAAAATCCTTTCTTTTGGCTTTTCGGCGATTTCTGTCTAGACGTGGCACTTGTAAGGTAATATACTCAGATAATGACAAAAGTTTCAAGGCTGCGGAGTAAAGAGCTTCAAAATTTTGATAAGATCATAAAAGAGCGATAACTACAAGATTTCATTTCCAGCCAAGGTGTGAAATGGAAGTTCATCGTGGAACGTGCCCCATGGTGGGGAAGGTTCTACGAGCGAATGGTAAAATGTGTTAAAGACCCATTGCGGAGGATTTTAGAACGAGCTCTTCTTTCATTTGAGGAATTTAACGACAATTTTAACGGAAATTTAAGCCGTTCTCAATATGCGACCTCTGATTTACATACACAACCAGTGAATTTGGAGAACCTTAGCCCATCACAACTGCTCATTTCCTCCATTTTGGTAGACAGGACTTTAATTATCCCCTCCATTTTGCGGAACTGGAAAACAAACTCTCCACCAAAGAGAATTTAATCGGAAGACAGATTTGTCAGACAAGATTATTAAAACAATTGTGGACTAAATGGAAAGAACAACATTTATTCCATTTGAACTCTGCCCATCATTGTAAAACTGCAGAAAAACACCGAAATCTCCAGATCGGAGACATTGTACAGATAGACTGGACTTCTAAATCTAAACTGTTATGGGCGGTGCCGTAACTACCCATTCCTCTACCCTGGGCTTTGGTTTGGTTTGGAGCGCTACGGTCAACTTTTGCCACACTAAACCGCGACCTACTGCTTAAAGCCGATTCCGAAAGGCTACAAACGTCCATGCCAAGCGTGGGATTCGAACACACAGACTTTGGTTCCGAATGCCAGCGCCCTGAATTTGCATTTGGGCCACTTAATTAATTAGGTTTGGGAAAATAATAAAAGAAATACAGCATTTTGCCCCCCCCCCCCTTCCGAGTGGGCCCTGGGCGGGTGCACCTGTTGCACCTGCCTAGTTACGGCACTGGTTATGGGACTTGGGAATAATTGAATCGGTCATTTTGAAAAGGAGTCATCTCCACTTTTCAAAAACTCCTCTCCATTTTTCTCCAACTTTTCTGGGTACGCTCTCCCCCCAAGTTTAAAAAAATATTAACAAATTATATTTTTGCATCAGGATTAATGCCTTATAAACATAATAAATACTAAATTTTGTCTAACTAAAATTACATGAAGACAAGTTATAGTTTTTTGCTTCTCATTAAAAGTTTTAAAAAATGGAGATGACTCCTTTCAAAATCTCCGATTCAATTCTAGACATTATTCATGGTAGAGACAATCTTATTAGAGCATGTATGGTAAAAACTTCAAAGGGATGAATCAGAAAACCAGTGCAACTGTTGTATCCTTTTGAATTAGATTCTACTTGAATGATTAAAAATGTAACTTTAAGTGTTTAAAACTGAGTTTTTATATGTTTTTTCTTTCTTTTTTTTTTGCATTGTTTAAATATTATTTATCTGCATAAATTTGAGAGTTAGTGCATAAAATGTTTAATTTTAAATTTAATTTTTGTTGTCTTATAAATTGTTAATTTGCATAAAGGATGCTTTCTTTTTACAATTTAACTATGATATGCGATAATTTGAGTTTGTTTTTTTGGAATTTAATTTTCTCATATTAATATGTGGATTTAATTTGATTTAAATTAAAAAAAATATGTTTAATACAATTTCATCGAAACATTTGAATTTGAATATGTTGTAATAGAATATTATTGTAGTTGAATTTATATATTGTTTATTTTGAAAAGTGTTAAATATTGATTGTAACAATTATGTACTCTTAAAAGAGTGCAGGTGGGGAGTGTATGGGAAATTATTATGCTAGATGACGCTGCCATTCTATACAGGTAGCCCTCCTATAGCACGCCATCTTACAACACGATTTCCCTCTAACACGATCGGATGAATTGCGGGAACCCTCGTATAACACTGCAACCTGTAAAACGGTTTCGCTCTAACACGATAAATAAATTTGGAAAACCTTTGTACAACACTGTACTTCTATAGCACTAGATAACATGATTTTTGTTTAACACATTTAAAAATGAAATTCTCTTAAATTAATGACGGGGAGGAATAATGATCTATAGTGGCTTTACATGAAAATGTATAAACAAATTATAATTTATTCATTTATAACTCGATAAAATTGCAAGAAGGCCTAAGCTTAGTTGAAAATCTTGAATGCACACCCTTCCGCTGAAAAAAGCCAAAAATTCAAAAGGGAGCTGCAAAATTGTCTATCTCCATACCGTGAATCTACAATGACCTTGTAAGAACCAGCAAATAAACCAAAATTACAGATTTTTTAAAGAAGATAGAAAGTACAAAAAATCTGAATGAAGAAAAAGGTTCTGAAAGTAAAGGTGATATCGTTCAATCGAAAAAAACGTTCTCGTTTGATTGTACTGAGCAGTGATGAGGAAGAAATTTATTAAATTAAGGTCGCATTAAATGAAAATAATATTTTTTGTTTCTTTTCGTTTTTTGTTATATATACATTTATATTTTTAATAAAAATTAAATTGTTTACATGGAATTTTTAAAAAAAATGCTTGTTTTTAATAAGTTTTCAGAACGTAACCCCCTGTTTTGAACTGTCTCTGGGTCTCATATAACACGGTTTCACACAACACGGCATTTTCTAGGAATTTATCTACCGTGTTATAGGAGGGTTACCTGTATTTTAAAATTTAAATTATTCACGGGTGGTATCTGGTGTAATGTGTTTTAAATGCTCATAAATTCCTTTGACGGACGAAGTTTATAAAATGAAGCCTGCCGTAAGGTTCAGAAAAGTTCAGGCTACCTGAAAATACCATTTTTATTGGATTATCAGCATTTATGTAGCTGTCAATAGTAGACATATTTTCTCCAAAGGTTAACGTTGAGGTGAGCGAATCCAATAGGGTCAGTACACAGCAGCCTTAATATTTTACCAATTTTTATAATACATTTTGAATTTCCCCAGAAAAAAATATATTTACATTTTGCTAACTGTAAGAATATAAGCGTAAGCTTAGCGTCGTCCCACCTTGAAGGCATCCAACTCAGAGTTAATGAAGACTGGCCGCCGCGAGGGAGCACATCCCAAGCTCCGACACTCAGCACATATGCAACTTTACCGAGTCGCTCCAACTGGCCAACCGCCTGCAGAACGACTTTTTCGCTACTTCACATCACAACACAGACTTTATTAAAAATACATACAGCAAACATAAAATACATCGAAAATAGTTTCTATGGCAATTGGACGTGTTCGTCCATAAGCCTTTTAACGATTTTGTTTACTACTTTGCCAAAGTAGTAATCGTTATATAGTTTGTACTTGGTCCATTGGCTTGCATTCCCTGGCAGGTCGGCACGCAAGTCAGCAAAGTTTCTGCAATCGAATAGACAGTGCTCGACTGTCTGGATTTCGCCACAACTGCAGCTGTCCGACTTCCCGAAGAATTTGGCCTGATACTGGCCAAAGCTGCCGTGCCCAGTGATCGCCTGGTTCCTCAGGAAGTCACATTGGACTCTATCCAAACTGACTTTTTGGAAGATCTCATGCGTCCGCCTGCCTTTGGTGGACTCATTCCACCTTTCTTGCCATGATTTTAAGGCATCTTTCATAAGTATGCCTTTAAGCTGGTTCTTAGTCAGCTTATAGTCGTTATTGATGGTGGGAAGCTGAGTCGCACTTTTGGCGATCTCATCCACCTCTTCGTTGTTACTATTACCGGCATGGGCTTTCACCCAGTGCCAGGTAATATATAAGCCGTTTATAGTGATACTCCTTTTGAGGTTTTCCACCAGCCGACATTTAAAGCTCTTTGCTCTGAGCGCCTGTAGTGCGCTCATGGAATCCGTGAAGACGTCGAACTCTTCGGTTCGCGACCTTATTGCATCCTCAATCACCATCTCTAACGCTCTTAACTCAGCCTGATAAGAGGAGCTGTGATCTGAGTTCCTCTCCTTTAGATCATAGAGCCTTACATTGTTGTCATACTTGACAACTCCTGATCCGACTCTGCCTTCCATCTTAGAGCCGTCTGTGTAGTACTGCGTACTACACCCTGGCTCCAGATTGGTCGACCAGTCAATGCTGCTGATATCCTTGATGGAATGGATATCGAAGTTTCTCACTTCGCAGCTTTCCCCATCGAGCTTAAGACCGTTAAGGTCGTACGCTCCATTCTCATTATGGATCAGGTGAATTGTCCTCTCCATTTTGGCTCTGATGTCCAGAGGCAAACACCCCGCCAGGACGGCGAGTGTGTCCGTAGCTACTGTTTTGTAGCACTTTGTCAAGAGCAGCAGAAACGGTCTTTGGATCTGCAAAAGCTTGTCATTGAGTCTCCTTGTGGTGTTGTACCACGACGGCACTCCGTAAAGCAAGATCTTTTCAACGACTAGCTGGTAGATCTCCTTTGCAACGAGTGGTTTAATGCCCCAAGTCTTCCTGGAGTATCTCAGGAGCTTGTGCATGACAGCCAGAGCCCTTTCCTTGGCGTTCTCAAGGTGGGCGTTGAAGTTGAGCTGGTTATCAATGATAACCCCCAAATACTTCACCTCCTTCTCATACTTGATACTCTGGCCACACAGCTTTAGGGTTGGTCTCCTTAGATTTCTTGTGCTCGGCCCCACAATCGTGAAGTTGCACTTGCCAATATTGAACTTTAGTTCATTGTGGTTTGCCCAACTTTCGCACTTAGCCAGCGCTCTGCTGGCCAGATCTGTGAACCTGTACACGGCCTTACTACTGATGAGGATGACCAGGTCATCAGCGAATGCTTGAATGTGGAAATCCTCATTGTCCTCTTCCGCCTTTAGGAGGTCGTTGATCACTAAAAGCCAGAGAATGGGTCCCAAGGAGGAACCTTGGGGCACTCCCACGTTGTACTTCCATTCCCCTTGACCCAGCTTTATGCTGCGGTCTCGGAGATAATCCACTATTAGATACTTGAGATTCATTTCCATATTTAAGCTCATTATGGCCTCTATCACACGAATCGGGTTGATAGAGTTAAAGGCGTTTTGTATGTCGAGCGTGATCATACAAGTAAACAGCTTGTTCCGCTTGTTTTCGCCAATGATCCCAAGTACCCTTTTTAGGGCATCGTTAGTGCTCCTATTTCTTCGGAAGCCATACTGCTCTTTCGAGAGTACCCCGTTCAACTCTAGGAACTCCACGAGTCTGTTTGTGATCAACTTGTCCAGCACCTTTCCCATTACTGGAAGGAGGCAGATAGGACGGTATGCGTTCGGCATAGTAGGATCTTTTCCCTCTTTGGGGAAATACACCACCTTCGCTCTTTTCCAGATGTTAGGGAACTTCATCATTTTCAGGCACTTATTATACAGGTTCTGTAAGAATATAAATTCTGAATTCCCACGAGAGTGTATTTATTACCATGTTTTTATTAACTCGCTTTCTTGTTTGCGTGTTTGTCCAGTAAAAATCTTGCAATCGATTTTTAACTAACTTCCCGACTAGCTAGACATTTGAAACGTTTAGAATAGCTCAGAACACGATGACAATGCATTCTTTTGATACTTTTAGCCATCTTTAAGCAGATTGAATTCATTTTCAGTTAAATTTGTTTTGTATAATGGTACAGCCATCTATCGACCGGGACGGGAACGAAAATTTAAACGCAATTTAACTTCAAATCTCGAGCTAAACGATTGATTACGCATTTGATCATTTTCTTTCAAGTTGATGGGATAATTCATCAAAAAAATTTTAAAAAAGTATTTATTAATACATAGAACTGTCATTCTATGTATTGATAAACAACACATAGAATGACAACAGAAAATTTAAAAACATGGATTCAACAGAAAATTTAAAAACATGGTAAATAAAAAGTTCTTTTTATCTTCTAATTATATTTTATCAACTTTGGAAATATAAATTTTTAATTCCCCTTTGAGATTACATTGAGTTATATTATACAGACTTTAGGAATAAATTTTGAATTTTACCGATGAAAAGTGTCTTTGTATTTTACCAAGGTTGCCTATGAACTTTGAATTTTCCCAACGAAAAGTGTATTTACATATTTTAATGAATTAATTTTTAATTTTCGCGACAATGCATTAATATTTAACCGATATTCGTAATAAATTTTTAATTTACCCGACAAAAAAAGTATATATATATATTTTACCGATTTTGAGAATAAGTTTTGAATTTTTCAACAGTGCATTTATATTTGAACCAACTTTAGAAGAAATTTTAAATTTTCTCGACCAAAAAGTGTATTTACTTATTCTATTCACTTAGTGAATAAGAATTTTCCGACATTTATATTCTATAAATTTAAGAATTAAATTTTGAATTTCTCCAACAGTATGTTTATACTTTGACCACCTTTGGAATAAATTTTAAACTTCCCCGACAAAAAGTGTATTTACATAAAATAAGAATTTTCCCGACATATATACAGGAAGCCCTCCTACAACACGGCATCTTACAACACGGTTTCGCTCTAACACGATAGGATAAATTGCGGGAACCTTCGTATAACACTGCAACCTGTAACACGGTTTTGCTCTAACACGATTAAAAGAATTGCGAAAACCTGTGTACAACACTGTACTTCCACAGCACTCTATGACATGATTTTTGTTTAACATATTTAAAAACTGAATGACCTTTTTAATGGAATAAATTACCTTAATAAGGAATAATGAACTATAGTGACTTTACATGAAAATGTATAAACAAATTAAAAGTTGCAAAAAATCTAAATGAAGAAAAAGGTTCTGAAAGTGAAGGTGATATCGTTCAACCGAAAAAACGTTCTCGTTTGATTCTACTGAGCAGTGATGAGGAAGAAATTTATAAAATTAAGGTTGCATTAAATGAAAATATTTTTGTTTCTTTTGTGTTATACATACATTTATATTTTTAATAAAAATTAAGTTGCTTATATGGAATTTTAAAAATTATTTTCGAGTAATACCGTCGGTAATGAATCTTCTTTCGATGATAGAACTGAGTCAAGTTCAGCACATTGCTTTTTTAATTTCAATTTATCTCTATATCTTTTAGCACGTTCAGCATTTTTTTTCTAAAAAATTAATAAAAGTTAATATAATTTTTTATTGTTATTAAGGTTGTTCGGACAATACCAAGCAAGTCAAAAAAATCTAATTTTTTTTTATTAAAATTAAAAAATTTAATATATAAATTAATTATTTTTATTAAAATTAAAAATTTTAATATATAAATTAATTATTTTGATTTAGATGTTACCTAGCATAATTTTCAGTCGGATTAATTTTATTATTGAATCACCAACAAAAATAAAATAATGACACAATTTAAATCCCGTGAGAAATAAAACAATAACAAACAAAAAAATAAGTTTAAATTATTTACGTGTTTAGAATTGAGGTTATACAGCTTACCGCGCACAATGCTTGCTGCTCGAATCTCGATACTCGCACGAACACACACACACACACAACCGCAGTTTCTGTTTCTCGACTTTCCATTATAAAATTGCAATAATGACACAATATATATCCCGTGTGAATTAAAACAATAACAAACAAAATAACCAGTGCCCCAACTGTGCATATTTTACTAACTTTATGATTGAATTTTGAATTTCCTCGGCACTGCATGAATATTTCAGTTTCACTGGGGAAATTTTGAATCTCCCAGGCAGTACATTTTTATTAAACAAAAGGCTGATTTATAGACCGTGGGTAACCTGATTTGGAACAGCCTCGAGAATGACAATGCATTTGGCAAAACGTCATTAACTTCCGTACCCATGCTTAAAATCAACAGCCAAGCATCTATACACTTAGTTCGCTGCTACTTTAAAATATCTCAATTCTAAAAAAAAGTAACTCCCGCTGCCGCTGTCAAAAGCTTGTCACGCTATCGCCTCCGAAACCGAAAGGGGTATGAGGTCAAGAGCGATACCAATGGATGCAGAAAAATGGGGGTACCAAAGCAAGACATGTCTCATCTTCGTCGGACTTTCAGTTTTTTTTTAATTTTATGTTTTGGGGGGAAATATTGACTTTTTCATCTTCAGATTAAGATAACTCGCCAAAATTGATCGTAGAATTTTGATCTCTTTACAATCTAAGACTACAGACATTTCTCTTTCAAACTAGACCTCATTTGTTTAAAAATATTTTAAAACAGACTAATATTTTCATCAAAAAATGAAACAGTTTTTCAAGAAATATTGACTTTTTTATCTTCAGATTACGATAACTCGCGAAAAAATGATAGTGGAATTTTGATCTCTTTACAATATAAGACTACAGACATTTCTCTTTCAAACTAGACCTCATTTGTTTAAAAATATTTTAAAACAGACTAATATTTTCATCAAAAAATGAAACAGTTTTTCAAGAAATATTGACTTTTTTATCTTCAGATTACGATAACTCGCGAAAAAATGATAGTAGAATTTTGATCTCTTTACAATATAAGACTACAGACATTTCTCTTTCAAACTAGACCTCATTTGTTTAAAAATATTTTAAAACAGACTAATATTTTCATCAAAAATGAAACATAGTTTTTCAAGAAATATCGTCCCCTATGTGGATGTAATATCGATGCTCCTCGAGTTTTTATCTTACAAAGAAAATATTTACATCATCTGGAAGCTGAAAGATATCTTATTCATATAAACCTCATTTCAAGTCGCTGTCTTAAAATTTCGATTTTTAATTGAATTTTAAAGCTGATAATTCAACAGTGTTGAAACGCACTTCGCATTAAGGGTGACAACAGTAAATGGATGGAAGCTGTTACATTGCCCGAGAATCGCCCCTATGTATCTCGCTATTAGCCATAACAGAGGAGCGAGCGTAGCGAGCCTAGGGGCGAAGCCCCTAGTAACTTAAAATAAACTAGTTGGTACCCGTCAAAACACGACGGCTGGATAGTAAATAAATGTACTAACACACAAATTGCACTAAACTCATCATTACCAAATGTTAAAAATCTTAATATTAAGAATAGAGAAATACACTTAAAAAAATTTACTATTGAACCCAATAAAAAGAAATAGGGTTACTCAAAAGTGCAAAATAAACAATTTCCGTCAGGTTTAGCTCTATATCTCACAAACATAATTAAAAATAATTACAAGATAAAAAGAACTTTTTATATACCTCGTTTTTAAATTTTCTTTTGAATCATATACACTTGACAATTCTATGTATTAATAAATACTTTTTTAAGATTTCTTTGATGAATTATCCCATCAACTTGAAAGAAAATGAAGTTATTGGAAGTTAACTTGCATTTAAATTTTTGTTCCGGTCCCGGCCGATAGAGGGCTGCACCAGTCTACAAAACAAAATTAACGGAAAATAAATTCAATTCTGCTTAAAGAAGGCTAAAAGTATCAAAAGAATGCATTGTTATCGTGTTTTGAACTATTCTAAAAGTTTCAAATGTCTAGCTAGTCGGGAAGTTAGTTAAAAATCGATTGCAAGATTTGTACTAGACAAACACACAAACAAACAAACAAGAAAGCGAGTTAATAAAAATATGGAAAAAATGGCAGAGAGAGAGAGAGAGCTAGAGAGATTCCTCTGAATAAACAAATTGACGAATTTATGCAGCCTCGTGCTTAGTGAGTATCTAAAGCCAGATTTAAACATGTCACTGAGCATGCGCAGAAAGCAATTTTTAATTATAAATTATCGCTAATTAATAGAGATTGCGGTTACAAAAACCAAATTTGACACATCTATAGGTTAAAATCTTTTGTTTAAGACCAAAGTGAAATAAATTGCTGCAGTAGTTTTCTCTCACGGACTGCCCAAATAATCGGCTTAGCAACTTTAATATACAGATTTCTGGTAGTTATAGATTGACAAAAATAAATAAGATTCATCATGTGAAGCTACCCTAAGCGATCAAAGAAATGTTTCGTTTATCATAACATACCAGTCATACTAGAATTAATAGGAATACGTAAACACCCATAGAATCAAGGGAATAACTGGTAAATTTCTCTAATTAAAAATGCTAAAAAACTATGAAACCACCAGGGCCCGATTTAGAAAATTCTTGACTATAGGCACAACTCGGGATGGGGGCCCTCCCTAACACTGATGTGTGTAAATTTTCCAAAATTGACACACAAAAAAAATAATCATGAATCATTGTGAAAGTACCATTATACCAATAATTGGCTATTTGAAGCGTAGAAGCCTAGAACATTATCAAATAACAAAAAGCAATACAACATATTAACTTCATAATTAAAACACCAATACAATGCAACCAGAAAACCTTATTAATCCCTTATATACACTATAACATACATATGATGAACTATACATATAACTATACATATGACGAACCTATCAATCAAATTTGTAAGGATATATAAAAAAAAATTGCTATTAAAAATGGTAAAATTAAAAAAAAAATTGAATTGGGAATTTTTTCTTTTAAAATAAAAATTTTGGGCCGCCCCCCCAACATTCGGGGGGCCCCTAGGCCAGGGCCTACTGTGCCTAATGGAAAATCAGGGCCTGGAAACCACTGAAAAGAATCACAACCAGGGCTTGAAATGGATAAAGTTACGATCGAATTAGTTTTCGTGGATATTTTTATTTATTTATCCATATGAAACCATTATTTTGGGATGGATTTGATTGTGATCATTCCGGATGTTATACCCGACCAGAGCAATTAATTTGCTCCCATAAAGGAACTGTTTCGAGCCGGAACAAAAAATATCTCTCACATAAGATTTGCCGCCTTTCTTCTCTGGCGAGTTTTCAAAGAAAATTAAGCTGTTCAGATAAAGCTAGATTTTTTTTTTTTATTTGTAATTTTCAAGGAACTGTTATACAAAAATTTTATATATATATATATATATATATATATATATATATATATATATATATATATATATATATATATATATATATATATATATATATATATATAAACAGTTCCGTAACTGACTCATTCATTCACTGACTGACTGACTGACTGACATACAACGCACAGACCAAACCGCTGGACCTAAAGGGCTGAAATTTTGCATGGCGATTCTTCTAATAGTGTAGGGGTGCACTAAGAAAGATTTTTCAAAAATTCTTCTTAGATTTTTTTTAAATTAAATTTTTAAGCTGTTTTTTAAACTTTTTTTACGTTTGCATTTAAAATAATACATTGAGGGTGAATTTTTGGTGAATTTTTAAAGATTAATTTTTAGAATTTAATTTATTAAATGTTGATCGGGTGATTTCTTTTTCTGGTACTTTAAATAAATTTATCGTCACGTGCATAACAACTATATAGACAAAAATTATATTATTTTTCTTTCTAATGCAGCAGACGATTGGATATTATCCAAAAAAAATAAATATCCCTTACGATTTTTTTATAAATATATATATATATATATACATATATATATATATATATATATATATATATTACATCAATTGTATACATTGATCGTCGCATTTATTATAAATATATATATATATTTTGGCATTAATTGCATACATTGACCGTTGTATTTAATTTGAATGTACTCCGTAGCGAAGCGCGGGTTTTCAGCTAGCATATATATATATATATATATATATATATATGTGTGTGTGTGTGTGTGTGTGTGTGTGTGTGTGTGTATGTGTGTGTGTGTGTGTGTGTGTGTGTGTGTGTGTGTGTGTGTGTGTGTGTGTGTAATAAAAACTGTCGTGGGGCGATGCAACAGGCCGGTGAACTGGAAAAATCCTAAATGTAGTCGTAGAAAGTGGCTGATTGGCGTAGGGATGAAGTCCAGGCGAGAAAACATAATACTCCGCATATCTGGTTACACAGTTCTTTATTAAGTAACTAGCCGCTGCGCGACCAGCATGGTCGCTTTTATAAATTACATCCCTCTCTGTATGTACTATTTTTCAAAATTAAGATATCTACACTTCATCATTACATCAAATAAGGAATTGTTGGGGAAAAAATGTTCACTTAAAAATGGAGTAAAAATTCAGCAAGTACTAAAATATAGCGTGGATTACATCACTCTCTGTATGTACTATTATTGTTCACAATTCAGATATCTACACTTAGTCATAACAAATAATAAATTATTGGGAAAATGTCTTGACTTATAAAATGGAGTAAATATTCAGCAAGTGCTGAAAAAAAGTTTAGAAAATTAACTATTACTGGCTATCGGTTGCTGTGCCGGCGACGATTAAGCCTAACCTCGCTGTCATAATATACGCTCTCTCTTTCACGCCTCTCTCTTAATGAATTACTTCTTCTTCGCTTTCTTTCTTGTGACTGTTCCCAATTTTCACTTGATCGTGCAGCTTACTTTCGAGCATTCCTGATTTCAGTGCGTAAATCCACGTTGACACGCGGTTGCAAATTGCGGACGGCCGCTAATGTTTACATCTAGCAATTGCAGCCGTTGCCATTCGGGGTGTAGAAATATCGTCGATTTTTGTGCCGCATACCTACGCGTTTATATATATATATATAGATATTCTACTGGCTCAAGTACACTATTTAAGTTCCAGTTATAATAGTTATAGGACTTTATGCATAGGAAATATCGTTCTGGGGCTGTCGGAACAGCACATAGCAATATAAAACCCGCAGCTCAAAAATTACATGCTTGTCGGACCAGAGCGAAACACAAGTGCCGCGAAAACCCTAGTTCTATGTCCTTGAGTACAGGCACGCTGAACTTTAATTGGTTAGAATTAGCACCTGACTATAACGCGTCATATGGGGAGTGAACATTTTCGAATGTTCCACGACATTCGACTTATATAAGATGTAGGCGCGTGGCTTGCTTAAGGGGAAATTAATAGATTACTTTGGTTATTTATAGGTCAAATTTAAATGGGGGATAATGTTCTGTTGCAATAAGATAAAGGTTGGTGAAGGGAAACGTTATTGTTTCATATATATAGTGGAATCTCGATCGATCGTTCTCTGAATCATCGTTTTCCCGTATGTGTCGTTTATTTCACCCAGTCCCGACGATAATATTTCTTTGTTATGTTCCCGCATCTATCGTTTTCCTGCATTTATCGTTCAGTTCAGTCGGTCCCTCGAAAAACGATAGATCGAGATTTCACTGCATATATATTGTCTAATTGGAGTGAAATTTCAAGGAACAAAATTTTTTCGTTCCGAGCCGGATCAGTTCAGAAGGATAAAAAAAATTTTCGATCCTTGGGATTCAATCAACATAGGAACTTTATGCTACAGGTTACTTTTTTTTGTTCTGGTTCGGATAGAAATCGTTTCACCCTTAATATTTCTATTGGGTTCGGAGAGATTTAAATAGGAACAAAAAGAATTCGTTCTTCGGATAGATATCTTCAAGCCCTGATCAGAACTACAAGTATGTGGATAATGAAACAACAATAGACGTATGAAGGCTTCAAAATTTTGACCCTAACTGAGTGTAGCAAAATTTTAAATTACATTCCACCTCCGAATCGCAGAAAAACGCCTCAAGTTGTGTGGGTGTGGATATTTGTTTCAAAAGTTTCTTTAAACTACAGTGTTATCCTTATGGTTAATCATTCACTTTAAAGAGGATTCACACTGTGATTAATCGATAATGATTACATTAAAATGTTGTTCTAAAAAATATGCATCACCTCTGAATCGCAGAAAAACGCCTCAAGTTGTGTGGGTGTGTATATTTATTTCAAAAGTTTCTTTAAACTACAGTGTTATCATTATGGTTAATCATTCACTTTAAAGTTGATGCACACTGTGATGATTAATCGACAATAAAATGTTGTTCTAAAAAATATGCATGACAAACAAAATTATGTGTAATGCAGGGATTCCCAACCTTTTAACGTTTGCGGCACTCTTGGGAATGAGATTAGAGACTTGGGAAACCCTTGTTAGATTTTTTTTTTTTTTTATTAAATCTAAGTGGAATATATATCAGGAAACAAATGTATCAGGAACAAATTATCAGAAAATTTAAGTTCAAATAAATATTTGTTGATTTTATTCATTCGTTTAAACTATCGGATAGCATACATTAATACAGTTTCAAAAATATCCATGGGATTCAGTATAGTAATACAATAGAGGACTAAATGGAAATCGCTAAAACGAGTTTTGCTTTATTAATATGAGACTTGCGACTGATTCTAACAGCACAAATGTTTGATATCAGGA
Source organism: Dolomedes plantarius (assembly GCA_907164885.2). NCBI lineage: Eukaryota > Metazoa > Arthropoda > Arachnida > Araneae > Dolomedidae > Dolomedes > Dolomedes plantarius. The sequence goes on from OU015503.1 coordinate 3,118,747, forward strand.
GTAATAGTTGTGAGAGTAAGGGCCTGTTCACGTAGAATCCGTCGGCGTTACTCGTATTGAAATATATTTAACCAATTACAAACCCCCAAACGATTAGCCACAAAATTGTTAAGAACTGTGATTGGTTTAAAATATGTCAATTCGAATGACGCTGACGGATTCTATGTGAACACGCCTTAAGTGTAGCTAATTTATCCTCAGGAACGAGTTAATCGATCTGTGTCATAATATGTTGGGCGTGAGAATAACTAATTCAACTTAATATTTGTTTTAAGTGGGCTTAATATTTATCTTATTCAACTTAATATTTATTTTAAGTTCCCCCCCCCCCAAAAAAAAAAAAAAAAACTCGCGGCACTCCTGGCCGATATCACGACACCTTAAAGTGCCGCTACACACCGGTTGGGAATCACTGATTTATTTAATGTCTAAAAGTGCTATATATTGTCATGCCGCTTAGTCAGTCATCAGCTTAAAAATAGATAACATATTAATCTGTTAAAAAATAAAAATAAAAGCTGTAGTTATTAGTTCCCTTATTTTTTTTCCTTCCAACCAAATTGCAGCAATTCTTCGATCGCTGGAAATATTTTTTAAAGTTTCCAAAACATTATATGATATGCAAGTGTTAGTTCCCTTATTTTTTCTAATTCCTACCAATTTTCAGAAATTCTTAGATCGATATATACCTATACTTATAAAAAACGGTATATAACATAGGTTCCCAAAGTGGTCCAGGTGGACCCCCAGGGGTCCATAGGAGACCACACGGGGGTCCACGTAGACGTGAAAAGAAAACAGGGGTTCACAAGTTGTAAGTGGGGGGTCTACGAAAAATTTTCTGGTTTTCATAATAAAGAACAAAAATTTTGGCTTGGATTTACCTATCAACGTAGGCAGGTAGCATCATTCACTAGGTAGGTGCTCAAAAATATTCGAGACTCAGTTCAAACACAGAATTGAATAGAACAATAGATAATAGTACAAGTGTACACCACATGTCGAGACTTGCAAAGTGCCGCCCGTGCGCCCGCTCATCCAGGATGCTTGTTTAGACCTGCAAAGGAATGAAATGCGACTTGCGCTGTGCTTGCAATCTACATTAGTATAAATACGAATGCCAAGAACAAAACGTTACTCATTTGTTTCCGGGATTTTGAACATAAAAGTGTGACTGTGAGTGAATCGATGTCAGTGTTTGCAGTGCCGGAAAAAGTAAGTATCTGCCTATTTGTTATACATATTTTTATTGTATATTGTAATTTATCAATCATATTACACTCATGGACAAAAAAATTAGCGCACCAAGAAATAATTGCGGGATCGTAACGAAACTTGCAATGAAGGTACATGTCGGGGAGATATGCAAATGATTAGAAATGCAGCGTGATTGCGCATTACGTATAGCCGGTAGAGGGCGTTGAACATCGTACTCTGTGGAGTATAAAACAGGTAACCAAAGCTTGTTTGAGTGTGCTGAATCATTTACAAAGGAAGAGCTGAGATAGACATGCCATTACGCCGTGTTCGAAGACAATATAAGCAGTTGTCGCAGTTTGAGAGGTGGAGAATCGTCGGGATGATGGAAGCTGGGTGGTCAGCTAGGCGAGTAGCTCGTCAATTAGGCCGCTCTGATTGTGTTGTGAGGAGGTGTTGGGACCAGTGGACCCGAGAGATGTCATGTACACGAAGACCAGGCTCAGGACGCCCTCGACAGACCAGTCGTCGAGAAGACCGCCACATCGTAAGAAATGCACGCGTACAGCCAACTGCTTCATCGGCCGCCATCCAGGCACAGGTAGCACCTTCACTAGGGGCCTCTGTGTCTTCTCGAACCATACGAAGGCGCCTGGCTGAAGGACAGTTGGTATCGCGGCGCCCATTACTTGTGCTGCCCTTGACGCCCACCCATCGACGCCTCCGTTTGGAGTTTTGCCGCGCACGAGGAAACTGGACTGCAGCGGAATGGAACCAGGTCGTCTTTAGCGACGAATCCAGATTCAATCTCGGCAGTAATGACAATCGTGTTCGTGTGTGGAGAGCCCGTGGTGAACGCTTCAATCCTGCCTTTGCTGTACAGCGACACATCGCTCCCACAGCTGGTGTGATGGTATGGGGTGCCATTGCCTACAATACACGGTCACCCCTAGTATTGTTCCATGACACCATGACAGCCCAGCGGTATGTTCATGAAATCCTGCAACCACATGTGTTGCCACTCATGCAACGGCTCCCAGGAGCCATTTTCAACAAGACAATGCTCGGCCTCATACGGCAAGGGTGTCACAAGACTGTCTCCGCACTGTTACTACCCTTCCTTGGCCTGCCCGATCCCCAGATTTGTCTCCAATCGAGCATATCTGGGATCATTTGGGACGACGAGTTGGGCATCCCACGAGTTTGAACGAACTAGAGGCAAGGTTACAACAAATATGGAACGAAATGTCTCAAGACATCATACAGAACTGGTATGACTCAAAGCACGATCGTATTGCATCGTGCATTCGCGCTAGAGGGGGTCCAACGGAGTATTAACTCCTCCGTTCTTTTGCCTTTTTCTCTGAAATAAATTATCCTTTTTCTTTGATTTTCTTATCATTTACTTATATCAAAGTAGTCATTACGTATGTAAAATTTCGTTTCATTTTGACGATTCCTTGGTGCGCAAATTTTTTTGTCCATGAGTGTATATTTGTTTTACTATTTGAGTGTAGTAGGTAGTTATGTAGTAAAAATTAAATACTAGAGATTATTCAAAACACCTATAAAAGAACAAAAAGCCAGGGAAAATTAAACTTTAGGTACCTAGGTACTTTTTTGTTTTAAAATATTTATTTACGCGACGACGGCGATTAATTAAAAGAGCAGTGTTTCCGCGGGCATTTTTTTTTATTGCAATAATTCTATTCTGTTGTGTTATAATAGCCATATTCTGGTAAAATCGCCTCAAAAACAAACATTTTTTTACAGGTTACAACTGATACGTTAAATGGCTGAATCTAAGAAATGTCGACAGTACAGTGTTGATTATTTGAAATTTGGTTTTCTTCCATCAACGGCAGACAAACGATTGCCCATGTGTCTTTTATGCAACAAAGTTCTGAGCAATGACTCTATGAAACCATCGAAGCTCGAAGACCATCTAAGAAGGTGTCATCCTGAAAAAATAGGTAAAGATCTGAAATACTTTCAAACATTGAAGGAAAAATATGAAAAGAGACCTACCGTAAATAGTATCTTTGCTTCAACGTCTCAAAGTAACGATGATGGCTTGCGGCATCTTACAATATTTCGTTGCATATAGCGAAACCTGGAAAACCGCACACCATCCGAGAAGAGTTAATTTTACCCGCTATTGAAGAGGTTTTAAAAACTGTTCTGCACAAACCTCCATTTGACGTACTCAAAAGAATTCCTTTAAGTAACAACACTGTACAAAGACGTATTGATGAAATGAGCTCTGATAAAGAAAGCTTCTTGTGTAATTATCTGCAAACCACTCATTTTTCTATTCTATTGGACGAGTCTACTTTGCCTGGTAATGAAGCATTATTATTGGCATATGTTCGATTTGTTATGGACGAAGAAATCCATGAAGAGCTGCTATTCGCAAAAACTTTGAAGTTGGACACTAAAGGCGAATCGATATTTAATGTCCTGAGTGATTTTTTTTTACAGAAAAATCTATTCCATTTACAAACATTATTTCGGTGGCAGCAGATGGATCTCCTGCCATGTTCGGGCGATATCGTGGGTTTATAAGCCATCTTAAAAGTATAATACCAGGACTAATTGCAATTCACTGTGTCATCCACCGACAACACCTTGTAGCGAAAAATTTGAGTGACAGATTGCACCAATCGCTTCAATTTGTGATTAACGCAGTTAATAAAATAAGAAGCAATGCTTTGAATACCCGTTTATTTGCACTATTGTGCGATGAAAATGATGAAGATTTCCAACGACTGCTCTTACATACTGAAGTACGCTGGTTGTCGAAAGGTGCATGCTTATCGATATTTTACTCACTTTTCGAATCAGTGATAGAGTTTCTGGAAACTAAAGCACCAGATTTAAAAGAAAATCTGATCAAATATAAAGAGGACATTGCGTACTTAACAGATTTGTTCATAAAATTCAATGACGTTAACTTGCAGTTACACGGGGGACAGCCTTAATTTAATAAAAACAAAGGGTGTAATTTCGGCTTTTCTTGGTAAGTTGAAATTAATGAAGCAAAATATTAGTCGGCGCGAATTCTCCCAATTTCCGCACTTGTCACAGATAGAATGTCTTGATGAGGATATTCAGACATACGCTCAACATTTAAATACCCTGCATGATGACTTCAAAAATAGATTTGAAGATATTCTGACGATGGAAATACCACCATGGATCATAACCCCATTTGATGAAACGGAAGAGGCGAATGTGGTATTACAAGAGGAGCTACTTGAGCTCAGCACCAACGAGGAACTGAAGGTGAAATTTAAAAAAGGCTATCAAACATTTTGGCTGCAGGCAGAAATCCCCGAAAAAATATCCTGGGTTGTGGGAAATTGCGAGAAAATTTTTGATAGCGTTTCCCTCGTCATATCTTGTCGAAAAAAGTTTTAGTGCCGTTACCAACCTGTTAACAAAAAAAAAGGAGCAGATTGAACATCACAGAACGGGGAGATTTGAGATTACTTCTTACAAAACTGAAGCCAAATATTGATAATTTGCTGTCATTTCCTCCAGTACATCCGTCTCATTAAAAGTATGACTATTTTTTATTGTTGATTTACATTTCAGAGTTCATTGTTGATTTTTTGTCAATTGTTGATTGTTTATAATAATAAATGTTTATAATTTTGTATAACCACAAGTATTATTTTAATAAATAGGACACAAGAAAATGTGCTACTTTTTTTTTCTTCTTAACACCCCCAATTTAGGGTGATATTTTTTAGGAGTTTTGGGAATACAGTAGAAATGTAGCAGCAGGGGGTCTACCGAAAATAGTAAAACTTTGAGAGTGGTCCACGAGAAAAAAAAGTTTGGGAACCTCTGGTATATAATCTATACTTATAAAAGCAAGTGTCCGTATGTGTGTATATGACATGTGTATGTATATGTGTGTGCGGGCTACAGACACTGTATTGAGTGTGACACATATTTATTGTTGCACCACAAAATTTGGTTAATACCTTTATTCGTTGTTTTTTAGTTTTCCATTCTCTGACAATGATTGCTGTAGGGAGCGGGTCCCTAAACTGACTGGCTAGACGGGCGAAGCCCGGCTAGTATATCTATATTAATAAAAGGAAGTGTTTGTGTGTGTGCTGCCTCGAGACAAATCTATGCCACTTACAGCCATGAAATTCGTCACACAGGTAGTGTAGACGATGAGTACGTGCACCTCGAAGCCCGAATTTTAAATTTTATTACTGTTAATTTTTAATTAACAAAAACCCACCAATTTTGAAGGGTGACAACAGTAAATGGAAGCTGTTACATTTCCGAAAATCACCCCTCTGGATAAGGCCGCCATTTAATTTTTTCAAAAAGCTAATAATACATTATTTTTATTATTCATATCGCCAATTTCAGTACTCAATCGTATTTATTATTTCTTAAAAGTAAATTGTTGCATTTATTATGTTATCATTCATTTGTAGCCCGAATTTTAAATTTTATTATAGAAAAAAATTTGATTCATTGTTTATGCAATATTTGGTTCTATTTGCGCTAAGGTTCGGTAGATGGCGCCACGAGAGTGATACAGTATGCGCTATATCGAGTATGACACATACAATCATACATAGTCTTTGCGCTATTTATTGTTGTACCACAAAATTTAAATACCTTTATTCGATTGTTTTTAGTGTTTCAATTCTCTGACAATGATTGCTGAAGGGAGCAGGTCCCTAAACCGACCAGCTAGACGGGCGAAGCCCGGCTAGTATATATATATTTTTTAAGTTTCCAAAACATGATGTGCGAGTGTTAGTTCCCTTATTTTTCTAATTCTTACCAAATTGCAGCAATTCTTAGATCACTAGTATTATTATTTTCTTTTTAAAGTTTCCATTACATTATTATCATGTGGAGAGTTGGAAAGGTTTTGGAACACAATTATACACAATATCAACTTGTCCAGTTTATTAGAATTTACACAGGAAAATGCACAGAGCTCACATTTTCGATTACCAACATACAGGAGTTATTTTTGTTGAACAATGGTAAATAACTTGAAAATAAAAAAGTAAATTACATAAAAAAATTTTAAAAAGCAAGAATGCTTCTTGAAAAAAACTGTTGATAAAATAAATATTAATAAAAATATGAAAATGAAAATAAAATATAACTGAAAATATCACATTACAAATCTAACATTTTTTCCTTTTAATAAATATAATCCAAAATTTACATAAATACACTATATATATATTTTTTAGTTGCTAGCACAAATCACACAGCAAACTGTTGTCAGTTCTTACAGCACCAAATAATCCAAAATGTTAAATTTAATGTTAATACCGAAATGTAAAAAAAAAATTAATACTAAATGAGTAAGTTACACAATTTTTTTAAAATAAATACTTCTAGACAATTTAGAATAATTTTGATAGCAAGGTAATTATTAGGTACTGCAAATAATTTATTTTAAGAGCTGAATTTTGTTCCTCTACTTAAAAAACAAACATAAATATTGCACAGCAAAAATAAATAAACAATAATAATATCCTTTTATCATCATAATTATCACATGTTGTTTGAAGCACTATATTTATATGTACAAATCAGCTCCAAAGTACTCTCGATATAAAATTATTTAAAATTACATAAACACAGCATAAATCCAATATATTTGGTCCAAAATTTATCAAACTATAGTCAATTGAAGGAATATCAGTCATAGTCACTTCCTAAATATAAGTTATAAAGAAAATTCACACACAACACACACTGTTCACAAAAATTTTTTTGAACACATATACAAAAATAAACCACTGCACACATAGAAATTACTAACTAAATAGCCAAAAATTTTCCCTTAAGAGAGCTTAAAAGACAAACCACAAAAAGGAACATCACACACAGAGTAAAAAAATTACCCCAATGACTTTTCAATTTGCTATTTTATACAAAAACATTAGATAAATATTCTTGAAAACTTTTTATCCTCTTATTATTATCTCGTGCTTCAAGCTTATATCCATTTGATTATTGTATAAATAAATAGTATTTTTCAGCAGAAGTTAATTTCATCTATAGTTTTGCAAGCTTAGTATTTGAGTAAGCTCTAAATAGTATACATGAGTAAGTTTAATAGAAAAATTGTGTCATGTATTTGCTAGAAAGTTGGATATTGTTAGTAATGAAAGAAACTGGAAAGACATCATTAGACAAGAATTTTTACATGGAGATAAGCAGCAGTGCACTAGCTGCTCTTTGGATTGGCAGTTATCACAAGCTCAATATATTACATATTTTAGCTCAGTAAATACATTTTACAACTAAAAAACTTAAAATGCCACTCAAAAGTTAGCTATTAATCATCCAGTATATGTATATTTAAGGGACTGCTATAAAGCTAATATTTCTGAAACAGCATTTAACATCTGAATTTTTTATAACAAAGACAATAAGCTATGGAGAGTTTTTCTAAATTGACACCCAACCAAAAGACACAAAAACAGAGAAAACCAAACAGAGTTACTACTTTTTCTTGACTGATAATGGTTTTTTCCCATAATCTACCTCTGATGTAAAAGCATTTTACTAATTGTTAAGGTAAATTTCATTATTATCATAGTATTAAAAATACATACTAAGCTAATCACTGAAACCTGCCTTTAAGGCGTTTTTTTAAAATTATTGTAACTGATTTATGCTATTTATTTATCTCAAATGGTCCCTGAACTTGATACAGTTCTTCAACAACCTTGACAGTTATAATGATTAACGTATATTGAAAAGGGAGTGAAGTGGAGTGAAGACATGTTTTGAAATGGCTTTTTAATTAACTGAATATATTCATTACATGTATTCCTAATTTATTGATTTTCCAATTTTACTTCAGTTAAAGGTTGGTTCCATTAGAGCACTATGGTCACCTTTGCTACACAAGGGTTGTTTAGACCAGGACTTACAGTTTAAAGCCAATTCGGAACCGCTGCAAACATCCATATCAACAGTGAAACTCGAACCCACTTCCCAGCACTTTAGTTAAAGGAATTTACATTGCAATTTGACAGTACATAACATTTTATTAAAATTATCCATATACATTACAATCTGCATGACAAAGTACTAAGACTTAAAAATACGCAACTTTTAACACTGTTAGAGTTTCCAATTTCCAATGCACCACAGGACCAAACTTAGCAACTAAGGCTTTCTGGAATTCAGTCTCTGCCAGTGAATAGGCTGCCACCACAGCTTAGACTGAGCCCCCCCCCCCCCTGGGTGACATGTGAAGGGCTTGTACCTTCTCCCACCCTCTTTGACCTGATAGGACTTTCCAGTCTGGTGTTGTCAGGATTTGAACCGAGCAACCCCAGTCTGAAGCCTAATGCACTTCCAATAGGCTACAGAACAGTAATTGCCAATGTCATATATTAAAATGCATGCATATATATATATATATATATTGACTGATATAGTATATATACTTTAGTATGTATATGTGTATTGATAAGGTTTTGCTTATTTTAACTGATATGAAATAAATGTAAGCTCAGCCACCAGAATCTTGACTTATCTGATCAGATATACAGATGAATTAAATACATAAAGGAAAAATATAACACCTTTAAAATGAATTAGTACTAAAATTTCAGAAATCTCCAGATTTTGAACAAAAATATTTTGAACATTGAGCTAGTTGCCTAAGATTTTGAAGGAAAATGAAGAAAATGCATAATTTTCTTTTTGTTTTGTTTTTGATTTTTGGTAAACTTCATGTCTACAGTCAAAGAAGCTAATTCTCTATTTCTGGCATTTTTATAAATTGTCTGCACAGGCAAAAATTTTTTGTTTCCAAACTGATCACTGACCATCCCAAAGCTTTATAGAAAATTTATCATGTAAACTAACACTCTTATAACTTTTTAATGACCAACTTTGAGATTGTAAAATTACTTCATTGGTGTTAGAAATAAATGTTTTACAGCAAAAATGTGTTAGGAAAAAAGTTACTTCTTACACTTTATTAATTATGTATTAAAAATGGCTATTTTTATTGTTGCTACAGGAGGGAATTTATTAACATGGAGACAAGGGCTACAAAGCCATAGCTATTTTGAAATATTCTTTAAAATGTTCATGATTAATATAAGCACAATTGATTAATTCCAATTTTATTGCTGCTATCTTTGGCTGAAAGATATTCAACAGAACAATTTTATTCTTAAAAAAGCTGCAAACTGAATATGATTTGATGTGGGGCAAATGGATGGGAGTTTATTTAAGTTTTATGTACTTGAAAATAAACCTTCATTATCTTGAAACATTGAAATAAGCTTAAATTTTTACCAACTTATGAATATTGGGTGACCTAAAGGGCTATGGGTTGTCATTACAATTTGATATCAGCTATGTATCACTTGAGCTAATAGTCTTGTCACTGTAATCTTAACCACTCTTTTGACCTAGAGGGGACAAAAACTCTTAAGTCTATACAATCATACCTATAACTTCATTACCAAATGGGAGAGATTTAAGGCTGCTATGTACTAAGAAAAAAAATCGTATTTCCCTTTTCCTCTATCTTGCAGATTCTTGTGGTGGGAGGAGTCCAGTTGACAGTTCGAGAATTCCACAACCTTAGGATTGACATTTTGAAGGATTGTAATGGCTCTCTCTCTATAGGGGGGTTAAGTGCTGCCCCCAAATTTATTTAAAATATATTTTTGTCAACTATTTACAGGTACATAAATGCTGATAATCAAATAAAATTGGTATTGTCAGATAGCCTGAACTTTTCTGCAAAGCGCTACAGGATTCATTTTATAAATTTCGTCCACCGAAGGAATTTATGAGCGTTTAAAACACACTATACCAGATTTTTCCCTAAATAATTTAAATTTTAAAATATTAATTGCATTTTTTTTTAAAAAACAAAAAATGTACACAAATGTAAAATTTCTTTCTCTATGACCGAGTACAATTTAAAAAAAAAAATCTTTGAATCCAAATCGGCAATCCGTGGACAAATTTTCTCCATAGGTTAACATTGAGGTGAGCAAATCTAATGGGGTTAGTACATAGCAGCCTTAAGGATCTAATATGCATACTCTAGAACTTAACTTTATTTTGTCATTGTCCTTCTGAGATTTTTCTGCAAAATATATTGACATGCTTGAAAAAAATTTTAAAAGTCTATCAACAAACTTTTAAAGCCTAAATGGCTCTTGTTGCAGAAGCGCACATTGAATGTCGAACACCAGACTCTTTCACTAGCAATCATAAAGTTCAGTATCATAACTATACAGTTTTAGGAGTGTAAATTATAAAAGAGTGGTATTTTAAGCTATTCAGAATTACCATTTGAAAAAATAAATTAGGAATGCCAAGCCAATTTCACAACTTTGGGAAATTCTCCAATTGATGAAACTGAGCCCAGATCATTTCAAAGCTCAGGTGAAAAAGTCCTTCCATAAATTAGGCACAACTTCCTCAGTCAGTCTAATTGCATACTAAATATGACACTATATTCCTCTGTTCAATATTTTAGTGTGAAGAAAAAATTAACTTAAATATTACACATTTTTCTAGCATTACTTCTCATTAAAGAACAATTTACATCATTTTGCAGAGATATGGATTGTACCATTTAATTTAGACTAATTTTGAAACTTCATGCACAATGTCGCAATATTTACACATTATTCTAAAGTAAAGCATTGATAACCTTTAATCAGCCACATTCTAAAGTATAAATTGGCACTATAAAAAATGATAAATATAAATTCTTCTCTCTATATATAGCCATACTAAATATTTTACATTCTACAACCACCATCTAAAGTGTTTTTGTACTTTTTATGGAAATGTTACTACAACTTTGGCTCAACCACATTTACAGGCACCAGTTACAAACACCATCAACAACACAATAAATATTTAATGCAAATAGTAAAATGAATTATATCACATACTAAATATAATATTCTCTTAATAAGCATATGGTCAAAAAGTAAACAAAAAAAATTATGAACACTGTTATAAAACACAACACTAATATATTCACTCAGTGTAATAAAATTAAATTAGTACATAATTATACACTTATATGTTTATGCTTGACATAAAGAGACTAACTTTTAATGTTATGTACAGATACTAGTATGTGCATTAGCTAAAAACCAGTTTATTAAATGATCACAGCTTAAATAAGATATGAACACAATTTCTCACTAAACAATGGAAATGAAAATCAATGAAATGAAAAATATAAAAACATCCTGAATGTTCAAAGAGATAAGACAAATGTATTTTAATTTAAACTACACAATATCATTCAGTAATAAAAATGAAACAACTCTTATGAGATTCCAATTTAAAATTGCAATTAACAGCAGTCAATAAAAAAATGTTGCACAGAATTTTGAGTACTTATGTATTATAACTGAAACTTGGCATTGTTTTGCACTTAGTGCAATATCAGCTTGTCAATGCCTAATTTTACTGGAGCTACCCTTTTTTATATTAACCACGTGTCACATTTTGAGCAGCCACATGTTAAAAAAAAAAAGCAGAAAACACGTAGATAATAAAATAAAGCAGATAAAGAACACAATTTTGATAGAAATAATTTTAGATACAAGTAAAAATTACATACAAAAGACAAAATAGAAGTATTCAAAATGAGTACAGCAATCAGAAATTGTGGACACAATTTCCCACTAGAATTCTGATGTTTTGTAACAACATTTAATACTGTGTCTTAAGCACATGATTCATCCAAAATATACATGCATGTTGTGGCTGTTCTGACAGACATGATGAGCTGGTAAAATCCCACAAATATGAAATAAAGACAATCTAACTGCATATTTTTTCCATCAGAAGCGAAACCAAATTTTTACCATAATTGCAAAAAATTAGCTCAAAACTTAACGTATTAATGACAAGCACAAATATTGGCAGAAATGGGACTCTCCCTGCATATTTGTCCCTTTTTCGTTAGGTAGCCAATTTTCAGTTATGAAGCTTAAGTACCAAATTTTTTAGCAGAATTAAAGGAATGTAGAATTTACAGATTTGCTTTAACGTCGTCTAATTGAACTGAATGGAAGAATTAAGATAAATTAAATCACAGTTACAAATTAAGGAGAGTATAAATAAATAAAAATTATTACACGAATACAGTTAATGGCAAAAATTGGAAACTAATCAAGGAAGCTTCACAGGAATCTTAGTAGAAATGACTATGCGTCTATGATAATTTCCATGTTTAGCGCACAGAGATGAACTATTCTATAGACCATTATAACAGGTTCAATACAGGCTAGAAGACATCGACATATAAACTTCAAGAGGCTTATTAATTTTTTTTTAAAAACACTGCTTTGTTTGCAGAAAATTCAACTAGTCCCATTGCAAGCTGGTTCAAGTGATATGAATTAATTTTGTCATCAGTGACATTAGGGAGAAACTAAGCAAATGAAATTGTTCTGTTGTCTCAAATGTATTTAGCGGCTGTGACATGCTGGAAAGCTCATAATGAGAATGAAAAAGGTACATGACTGTTGTACAATATGCTAGAGAAGCACATCTTTTAATACAGAAAATTCTTTTAAATAGCTGTTTGTTATGAAAATAACAAATGTTTGAAACAATATGGATGTGTGTATTAACAACCTGTGCAAGTTTAATAATATATGTAAAATTTAAAATATTTTTAGATCCAATTATTTCAAAATTAGTAACTAAGATTAAGTTTTCTATACAGTTTTTTTTTTAAATTATTTATTTGATTTAAAAAATAAATTTCCTTTTTTAAACCCAATAACACATTTATATATAGTACATCTATGATACAGAGTTACTAAAACCATAACAACATGCCAAGATACAAAAGGAAGAAAAAATCAATTTTTAAAAGTTTGGAAAAGAACATCTTTTTGCTCAAAATTTACAAATAATAAAATCTAAAATTTCTAGGCAGCAAAAGAATAGAAAAAAATTAACATGAACATACTCTGTGTATTTTAGATTTCTGTCACCCTCTCACTCAAAGAAAATCACTAAAAGTTTTAATAGAAAAGGAGGTATGACAAATACATATAGGAAATATGGGTTGTTGAATTGAATCTTTTTATATGCAACTCCAGCTTTTTATCAGAGCTCTATTTATCAAACTGACAAAATTATCAGTTGTCAAAGATGTGCACTGCAATTTCACATCATATCACATATTTACCCATTATTCTTCTAGTAATTACAACTCTCCATGATTAAAGCTATTTATGCAGACAGGCATGAAACTTTAAAACTCCTAGTTTCCATTAAATGTGATAAGCCTATTTACATTTTTAATCAACAAATATAATAAACATTGCTCCACATATTCACCCAGCACAGATAAACTGGTCATTTGGTACATGTAACAATATATATAATGGATTGTCTAACAGAACCTAATCCATACACTAGTTTTAACACCCCACTTTTCATTACTGATGGAGCAATTAACTTTTTAAAGCATAGTTGATATAACATAAAAACTGTCAGTTAACAAAACAGTCTTGACAGACATAGGTAAGCTAGCTGCTGTGTAATGTTTAAACACTAAATAACTAATTACTAAAAACTAAATACAATCAAATACAACACATATGTAAATAAGAATGCAGGCTATTATTTCAGGAAAATGGTAGAAGTACTGCTTGCATATCTACCATACACACACATAGAATGATCAACTCAAATGTATGTTTTTTTCTCATACATTTCCATACAACATTTATTTTTCTTACTGATATTTCATTATTTCTTTCCAATGCATAAAAAAATGAATAGATGGAAAGGGGACTGATCTAACAATGGGAGGGGGGCACCTTAGGTGGCCAAGGTCTAAGCACTCCCTGTTAATTATCTAAGTCAGTGTGGTCCAACCTGCGGCCCACCAATTCATTTTTGTTGGCCCTTGCCCTTATTACTGGAAAAATATTTTAATTAAACATTTGGAAAAAAATCGTTTACCCTTCTTACTGCTTTAAGTTTTTAAGACTTCAAATGTAATGACTTAAATGTAAGACTTAAATGTAATGGCGTTACTTAAAATTTAAGTAACGGATATTGAAGCTTCACTCTTCAACCGTTATAATCTGTGGCGTGCCTACTTTGATTTTCACTTTCATTCAGACCCATCTACCAGACTAAAAAGTGTGATGTCCCTGAAAAATTCTGGAAACTGATTTCTAAAGAACGTTTTCCTAAACTGCTTAAATTCTCTCTGCAAATGTTATCACTATTTGGCAGTACATATGTGTGTGAAAGTTCTTTTTCTGCTCTCAAATTAAATCAAAAACGAGAAATTGAATTTAAAGTGCTTCACTGGAATCGAGCCTGAGACTTTGCCTTATTGAACTTACAGTGGACATTGATAAACATGTATTAGGAAAGCAGTGCCTATCATCACATTGATTTCTCGACTGTAAAATGAAGTGATATATTAAACTAGTATATAAAATTTCTTTTAATATAAATTTTAATAAAAGTTTTTAAATACAATATATAATTTGTTTTCTTTCGGGAATGTCTCTGGCCCTCACATTCCTATATTAAAGTTTGATTGGCCCTCGGGTAACTATAGGTTGGACCACACTGATCTAAGTAATCTTTTAATTATTTTAAATGCACAAAAAATGAATGCATACAAAGAATGATCCCCTAATAAGGAGTGGGCTGCCATAGGCAGCCAGGGGTGCACCCCCTTGCTATGAAAATAAATGTATTAGATGTTGAAAAATATATATACAGAATCATGAACATAACAGTGAGTTCAAGTTATAGATTAATACAATGAAAGATAAATATATTGCTTTGTTTATGATTACATAATTAGAGAACAAGCAGCCAAATAAGCTGAGGAAACATTAACAAGTAAAAAAGAAAGAATTTTCTGTAACCAAAAGAGTCTAAGTACAGTCTTCAATGAATTTTATAATATTAACATAAGAACAGGACATGGCCTGCCTTAGTTCAATACAATGTTATGTTAAAGCATATTTAAATCAGGTGGATATTCAGAATATTTACAAGTATAACAGTATAAAGGGAGATATTTAAATTAACAAACTCTATAATAAATAAAATAAGTACTCAAGTTCATATTTTTTTTTTTAAAGTAGAATATATGTTTACACAATACCTTAAGCATGTGTTGATTTAGATGTGGTTGATATGAAGAAATACCTTAAAGATTTCAACTAAGTTTCTATAAAGTTATTTGGAAAACACATTAAGGTAGGTTTGGTTGATATTTTGAGAGTAACAAGGAGTATGTGAATGTGTGATCTTTTGCTACATAAGAGTTAAACAGAGCAGGACCTGCATCAAAATTTTAATTTTGATGATAAGTTTATAAAAATATCATCTGAAAATTAAACTCAAAGCAATCACATTTTAATTAAAGAGTTTAAAGTTATATACTATTGAATGCCAGCCCCTTTGCAATGCATATGCTCTGCATTCAACAAAATGAAAAAAAAATGCTACAATACATAGCCAAATATTTCTCTGTTTGTCTTTGGAACCTATGCCTGTGCCCCTGCCTAATTACTACAGCCTACGGTTTAAACTAGGAAAAGAAATATCATAATTTCATTTATTTGATTGAGGTTCTGAACAATTTAATACAGAAACACCTAAAATGCATACATAAGTAATCATAATTATACAAAAATCTCTTGCACATTTAGGCCATTAAAATCTAAAATATTTTAGTTGAATTTCAGTATCTTTCTGTTTTGAAGTCTGCACTTAGGTATTTTAGTATTCAAGAAATGAAATGAAATAGCTAAAAAATAAATAAATATCAACACTGATTTAAATCACTATTGTTAGAATGATCAAACTTGTTATTTTATATATGATAATACCCCTTTTTTAAATGCAAATGAAGACAAAAATAAATAACTAAAATTAACTTAATCAAAATATTTCTAAAAAGATATAGAACTAATATTAATAACTAATATATTTTAATTAATAGAAAGATGTGATAGAAATTTGTTCATTCAGCTTATAGAATAAAAAAGGATGTTAAGTAAGCATATAGACTAGTAGCATTGTCTTTTTTAATTTATCTGAAAGTACAGTAGTCTCGATAATCCGAAAGTCCGCTTAATCTGAAACCAAAAGTCAAAATGAACTAAGGTTACAATAAAACTGCAGTGATACTAATATAAAGTATATTTCTGAAAATTACAAGAAAATTCAAAGTTAGACAACAGTAGTATGTAAGTAGGATATAGTAGAATAAACAACACGTGTTCATGTTAATGCTAAACTGACACCAACAGTAACAACGCACCTCTCCAACTGTCGAGTACTGTGATGTATTGTTAGAACATCTTACACTCTGCTGTACTGTACTAGGCAGCATTCCGCTTTCTTATCACTCATTTCATCCTGAGATTTGGTTATGTTTAGACAGACTTTATAAAATAAACTGTTGAATCACATGTAATATGTAATATTTATGTAATCATGTGTTGCTATGTAATTTAAGTTTATTTTAAGAATGATTGCACTTAATCCAAAAAATTTGTTAATCCGAAAAGGGTTTGGTCCCATTCATTTGGGATTATCGGGACTCTACTGTAGCTATTTAACTGCGAAAAGATATCAAGAAAACAACTTATAACCAAGATTTTTTGGCCAAGAAAGGGACATTGATCCTTCAGGTTTCCCAAGGTGGTGAAATTCTGCTTCACAACATCAAAATGACTATCAAAAACATCTTTAAGGACAATCTTTAAAATAAATTTTTCGAGAATAATTTTCAGAAGACATGGTGGAGCACAATCTCAGGCATTAGAGACTGGCCTAGATGGAAAGCTGTTGTGGAATTCCACCTTGCTACTGGCCACTACTGTCTTGCCCAGCACTACACCATATACATGTTACCAATGTTCCCTACTGCAAACTCTGTGACCTTCAAGAGATGATGGACAGGTCTTACCTTCTCTGCGAAAACCACGTGGGGGCAGTATTGGCAACCAAGGGACCTTATCGGTCTATAGGCTATCTTTCTGCGGCTGCTTTTCATTTTATATTGTTCATTGTTTCTTTCTTTTGGTCTCAGATGTCTTTTGTACTCGCCATTGGGAAAAAAAAACAACTTATAACCAAGATAATTAGAAATGCAGTTTAAGTAGCCTAAAATGCATTATATATATGTATATATGCTTGTAAATTTTAAATTTCTTTCCACAGATATAAAATGCCAATTACAATAAATCAAGCTTTTATAGCTACATTTATATTGCTTACATGATCAAACAACCAATTAAATTTTATTTATATATTCTTGCAAATTAATAATTCAAGTCATAACTAAAAGAAATTTACACTGTAACTGCAAAAATAAAACTAACCTGTTGGGAGACACAAAATATTTAGAGCTAAATTTAAATTAAAAAATTAAGCCGAGAGTAACTCTAATTATAAAATATCAAATTCTTTTAAGACTTATATGCCTCAACTGCAGTAAAAAAAAAAAATTAAAAATTGCTGTACACAGCTGTACCTGAATATACACAGAAATAGCAGATTCACAAATTTAAAGTTAAGATTTCTCAAAACTATCAACCGTTTATAGTCAATACCTATGCACTGTTATAGCCATCAATGTTTCTAACAATTCTTATATTATAAAAATCAGATATCTCCACTGCAATGAAAAATTTTAAAAACCTTAAAAATAAAACCTCAAAAAGTGAAGATAATGTAAAATGACAATTCTCAGATTTTTCTAAATACATTTTTTAAATCACACTTAAAATTGATTTTAAAATTCATCAATTAACTATCACATGAATAGAGGGAACTAAATTTCATGGAAAAAAGGGGGGGGGGGAGCGTCAGTTTACTTTACACACAAGAACAAAATGTTAATTCTATATTAAAAAGTTTTACATAAGACATATGCAATCTGCATACACATACATCATTTGCAAAATAACTCAATGTGAGAAAAATAGTTAAAACATACATAAATGCATGAGAAGATAAAAACCACTGACATCCTACTAATGTGGTATGGTGCTAATCACAATTTAATGGAACAGTCTTGAAAGCACTGAACAGGAAAGACAAGTACAAAGTATAAAAAAAACAAAAACAAAGATGACATTCAATATGTATTCAACAACAAAGCAAGACTGCAGAAAATTTATTCCCAAATGTGCAATAGCTGGCAAAATACTGACAGACTTGATTATAATACCTAAAATCGATATTTATTGTATGAATAATATTTCTAAATAAATTTCGATTAATTTCTGGTCACATCAGTTATAATAAGAAATGGAATGAAAAAAAGCATAATTTAAAGGTCTGTAAGCTCAACCACACAGACAATCAATAACTCTTAGTCTTACCATATGTTTGCATGAAAATTTTCAGGACCTGCTTCCTTTTAAAAAAAGGAAAAATGTTTAAAAATGTAAGTTCAAACTTTGGAATAACAATTTTATTTATATGTTCTAGATCAGTGGTGCCCAAACTGTGGTTCACAACCCACTGGGGGGGGGGGGGGGGTATGAAAAAAATTGGAGGGGTCATGGATAGTTAGAAGTAAATTTGTCATATTGAAGCATTTATCATAAATTTATCCCATTTGTGACAAAAGTTGAAAAAACTTTAAAAGCAAGATATTAAAAACAGTGTTTTAACAAGTAGCTTATATTCCTTGGGGAAGGAGGGGGGGGGGGGGAGCAAAAACTTGAAAAGCAAAAACTTGAAAAGAAAAATTTGTTTATCTTCATGAATCAGCACTTAAACATGAAAAGTATGACTCCCTAAAAAAATTCCTGTATCTTATCCACTACTTTAACAACCAATTACTTAAGAAGTCAGAGCTTATTGAAAATTTATTAACCCCAATGTGAAAAATAGAGAGCAATTTTTGATCACAGACTACTTAATTCCATTCTCATGAACTCTAACAGACATCATTTTACAGCAGTACTAGTATTTTTTTATGTTGTGTATAATTTACAATGAACGTAAAAGAGTGCTTACTATAAACTGGGGTAAACACATGCATTGACTGCAAAAATGGGAAAAATCACTTATTACTCCAAACACAAAGAATATATAAATTTTTTATTACATAATTTAGATTTACAAATAGTTGCCAAATAAAATAAACCTTTACAATTCTCAAAATGATCCATTCACTATAAATTATGATCTCAACTTATTTTTTTTTAAATTTATAATTTCTTAAAATTTTGAAACTATTAAAAATTTGTATAGGGCATGATGGCCCAGTTCACAAGGCCCAATGATCTGAAGATTTCTGGTTCAATGCCCGCTGCTGCAAATCCATCGCCTTGTACTCTAATGGCGGCTGGTGCACGTAAAATCTGTCATGGCTGCAATGTCCTCCAAGTTCTCAATTTACCTCTGGAGGTGAGGGGTCAAGCTTTCCAGTCTCATCAATTGACTCAGTTCTAAAATTATGGGACCAGCTTGTAGGGGGTAATGCTGGCTACCTATACGGTGCCTCCTTAAATGAATGGCCAGCAATCTCGGCAGTGTATAAATTGCATGGATTAATTTCCAAAAGCAATTGCCATATGTAACAACAACAAAATTTGTACAAAATGCACGTCCTAAATTTCTTAGAATTTGCATATTTAATAATAAACTGGGTTAATGACATGTACAAATCCAACATCCACTCCAATACAAGACTAATCGTTTTGTTTTTTTCTTTTTATAATTTAAGAAAATTATTTTTGCCCTTGTCCCCAAAACATGCAAACATATACAATAAACTATGCTCATCAAAACATGTGCAATAAAAGATACAAATTTTAAAGGGGTCCAGGACACAAAATTGTTCGAATTTTCTAAAAAATTTTTATTGCATTAAAAATTTCTGTGTTCTTTTATGCTTAAAATGACGTTTAAATAATGTTTCTACCTAAATTAGAACAGGAGAAATTATTATTTTTTTTGCAACATTCTAATAGTAGCCAATCGTTGTTTAAACCTGCAAGTGCGTTTTTCTGCATGATGGGTTTTTTCCCCTTTTCCAGTTTTTAAATTGTTATAAGTCAAGAACCGTTAAAGATAAATGGTTGAAACTTGTCTTTTTCAACTATTTTACTTTAATTTTGATTCAGCAAATTAAAAAATATTTACTTTTGAAAATATGATTTTTTAAAAATAAGTTACATAATTTTTTTTGTAATTTTTAATCTAAATATTTTTAATTTTTTTAAAAATTAATATTTTAAAAAATAGTGAATCATAATTAAAACATATATTTCTGTTTAATTAAATGAAAAATTTTTGAAATTCGACAAATAATATTTCGAGTTATAACGATTTTAAATTACCCCACTTTTATTAAAAATTTTAAATTTTAAAATTTTTTAAAAACTTTTTGAGAAGTTTTATGATGTGATTTTGTTTACAAATTATATGGTTAACCATCACAAAAAAATTCAAAATTTTAACTCAATAAATAAAAAAAAATTGTAAAATGTGTCCAGCACCTCCTTAAGTAACTTTTAAAAATTCATTTTGGGGATAGAAGCATTAAAATCATATTTTCTTCATCAGTTTTAAATATAAATTTGATTTACTAAGCTCTAACACATCGTGAAAAAAAATATAGAAATTTAAAAGACACAAAATCATGGTATATATTATTGTACTTGCGTATTTCACGATTCAGGAACATAGAAATAAAGATAAATTGAGCAAAATTGAAGAAATAAAATTTCACTGTACAATATAATAAATTTTAGTAATAAGATAATACACAGGTCACTAGCAAATTAAGTCTCTCAGTTGCCAGCATTAAAAGTGTAAAATATGTTGTACGATGAACTTATTTATATAACAAGTTACACATTTGACAGTACCTTGAACTTATGTGTATACCAAGTTTTTTAAATCGTCTTCATTGAAAGAGTGCCTAGGTATCCACATTAATTCGTCAAAATCATACAACCCATCTATGGGAAAGTCCAATTGTCAAGATCTTTCCTTAGGCCTAGTATCTACTGGTAACTGCAAAAAACAAAATCATTAAGCCTTGCTAATAAGGAATAAAAAGAAATATATTTCATGAAAAATACTAACACATAGTAAAACTGGTCATATATTTTGTGCAAATTGAGAATTTTAGAAATTTTAAACCACGTATTGATAGATATGTATCTTTAGCCTATCCTAGAGTCATGGGCAAACAGGGTTCATACTTATTTGCCAAAATCCAAAATAAACAGTTCTTCAGGACTTTTATTAACTAGCATTTTTATGGAATTCAAAGAGCACTACTTGGTACCCGTCAAAACATGACGGCTAGATAGTAAATAAATGTACTAATGCACAAATTATATTCAACACATCATTTTCAAATGTTGAAAATCATAATAATGTGCAGAAACAAACTAATGTGTTTAAGCGGCCTCATGCTTAGTGAGTATCTAAAGCCAGATTTAAAAATGTCACTGGGCATGCGCAGAAAGCAATTTTTTTTAATTGTAAATTATCGCTAAGTAAATAATGCGAAACAAACAATTGCCATCAGGTTTAATCTTATATTTCACAAACATAATTATCATAAAAATAAAAATGACAGAGAGAGATCTAGAGAGACTCCTCGGAATAAACATGTTTATCATTAAAACATGTCTCTGAGCATGCGCAGAAACAGTGAGTTACTAAAGCCAGATTTAAACATGCCACTGAGCATGCGCAGAAATCAATTTTTAATTGTAAATTATTGATAATTAATAGAAATTGTGGTTACAAAAACTAAATTTGACAAATCTACAGATTACAATCTTTCATTTAAGACCAAAATGAAGTAAATGGATGCAGTAGTTTTCTCTCACGAACTGCCCAAAAAGTCGACTTTGCAACTTAAATATATAGATTTTTATGGAATTCAAAGGATTTAAAATATGTTTTATTTCAAAAGTTTTAAAAGTCTAAAAAGAAAAATATTTGAGTTTTAGAATCATTTATGACCTTATAACTTCTATATCAATTATAATATTAATAATAATATTCACTGACAGCATTAAACTTAAAATCCTTGCTATAAACTTGAAAATAAGTGCTTTTAAGGACTGGAAAATTAACAAAATAAATTAATCCATAAAAAATGGGTTCATTTGGGTAAAAAAAAATTTTTTAAATTATATCAGGCAAAAAACCGATTTATATGGTACTCTGTGATTAAACAGAGAAGATTTGCCATGAAAATTTACTACCAAAAAAACTAAAAAAGGAGAATCTTTGGCATTTCAAAGAAAAAAGTTATGATAATGAAATGACATGACAAGAAAAAAATTTGTCTCTTGTCGACAGTGCATAACCCAGAAAAAGGACCAACCATGAAGAAAGATTAAGAAGAAAATGAAATAATGAAACCGAAATTAGGCGGTTAACACCACCATGTTTTTACACAATAATCTTTTAATATTGAGTAATAAGCAAACAAAATGATAAAGATTACTGTGACGTATACAGACCTAAATTCTTAGAATAAAAGCAGTTTAACATTGAATGTGACATAAACAAATTTGAGTTCTTTGGATAAAACAATTTAATATTAAACATGACGTTTACAGAGCTGCATAATTCTACAAGTAAACAACATCTGTACATGTCACGGAACTGTGCATTAAGCGTTTAAGGACCTTGAAAGAAAAAATAAGTACTCTTAAAAACTTTAAAAGGGCCCTTAAAAACAGAAATTGACTCAGTTAAAGACTTTTGAGGACTGTATGAACCCTGACAAAGGTTTTACTTTTATGGATTCTTCAGCATAGAATCGGTAAGGAGAATCATTTACCCCATAGAATGCCAAATTTTAAACATCAATGATATTTATAAAGATTTTAAATCACATATTACACATTTACAGTATAGAATGCATTGTAATTTTTTTTAATGCAACGCTGAATTATCTTCGATAATGAGCCATTTTAACTGTGTCTAAAATGGAAAGTTTTCCAGATGAAATAATTTTTAGAAAACATTTATTCGATTACTAGGAAAAATATCTAGAATAGAAAACTGCATTTAATCTTCAGTTTAAGCATACAAAAATATTTATTTCTAAACTTTTTCATTCAGATTTTGATGAAATAACAAAATACCAAGCTACGCTTTCAACTATTAATAGTTATTGAAAATTAATAAAGTAAAAACAAAAGAATTAAAATCAAGTTCTTATGTATCCTAACATGAAAGAACAGTTATTATAGAGTTTAACTGAAGACAATATCACAATATTAAAGGTGCTTCAGTTAAAGTTAATAGTTCCATGTTATACTAAAAGGAAGTTGTTAATACTTTTTAAGCACACATTTCCGGAATAATATTGTTATAGAAATTAGTTTATACAGAGGCTGTTCGCACATTTTTTAGACGATTTTGGTAAGCAGTAATAAAAAATCATTTGCTGCAAAAGAAATAATTGCAATTGTACTATGTTTTTAAAAGTCAAAATTATCGTCTGTGGCTTGAAAGTTTTGTTTTTATTCAAAATGGCGTTTTTAACAAAGCAGTGGTTCGAAGGCTACATTTATGCTCTTTCCGAAGAGAAATATGCATACTCCGTTATCCGAAAACGATGTGAGAGTCATGGTTTTGTGATATCTAAAGCATCGATAGGTAATATCATCAACAAGAAAGGAAAAAAACGTCAAATTGGAGCCTCAAGTGGGACAAAAATTCAAAACAAGTATCCAAGGAAAAAACGGACATCTTCGACTATTGCAAAGGTACGTTGTTTAATGTTAAAAGAAAATCCGCCTAATCAAAGGACAGTTGCAAAATCATTAAAATGCTAGGTGTCCACTGTAAACAAAATGATAAACGTTGATTTAAATCTTAAGAAAGCGAAAAAATGCAATGTGCATCGTCTTCTTCCAAATCATATCACTGAATGCAGGACACGCTGCAGAATTCTATATGAGAAACACTTATCCAAAGAAAATTGGAAAACAATTGTCACAATAGATGAATCATGGGTGTATTTAAATGATTTCAACAAAAAAAGAGCCATTTATTATCATAAAAGGGGAGAAAAAAATTTAAGTACATGGTTCAAAGAATCAAAAGAAAGTTTTTCTAAGGGATTCATGATTGTTGCTGGTTTTTCTTATAATGGCAAGTTAAAAATAAAGAGAGTGGAAAAAAATGTCAAGATTAACTCCAAATACTATCAGAAACATATTTTATCGCCAATTTTTCTGAATGAAATACCACCGCTTTACCCACAGTACCATCAATCTGTGAGACTCCATCAGGACAAAGCTAGCAGTCACACATCAAAATCCACTGTAAATTTCCTAAAAGAAATGGAACAAAAAACTGGTATCAAGGCCATACCCTTCACTGATATCCCCACTAAATCTCCCGATGTATCACCTATGGATTTTTGTGCTTTCGGACTTTTAAAATCTGCATTATCCAAACGTCGTCCCCAAACCCTTACAGGAATCTGGAAAGCTGTTCAAGAGGAATGGGATAGAATACCTCTTCTGACACTTCAAAAGGCATTATTATCCTGGAAATTGCGGTGTCAAAAGATAGTTCAGAATAAGGGATATCAAATAGAACATTAAAAACACAAGAATTTTATGTAATTTAGTTTTGTGAATACAATATACATCGTCTAAAAAATGTGTGAACAGCCTCTGTATAACTGAAAACAGATTTTAAAAAGTAAAAATCAACAGCTTTCCAAATTTTATTGTTTTCGTAATTTAATTTTTTATTCAGCATTGAATCTTTACATGCTACATATTTATATCATAGACCTTAGCATATATAGCAATATGCTCTCAATACTGAATAATATGATTTATACTTATTTTGTTAAAACACATGAAACCTTAAGGATTTAAAACAACATTTTAAGGACCTTAAAAACTGAAGACAATATTTTTCAATTCAAAAGTTTAAACAGAAAAAAATTTCAAATATTCAAACCTTATGATAGTTCAAATTTCAATAAATATAAAAACTTAGGTAGTATCTATTTTTCAAAGAGCATACTTTAAATTTAAAGACAATTGGGAATAAAGTAGAGGCTCTATTAAAATGTTAAAGTATGGTGCAGAAAGTTTCTCTGATGCCTTTGATTTTTATGAATACATATCTTTTATGAAAAGAACAAACAAAGAGTATAATGATAATGAATGCAAAAGTATTTTTATGAGTAAAGAAAAAGTAAAGAAAGACAGTAATAATAAAGGATGTATAAAAGTCCTTTTAGGACACTATGAACAATGTACAGTTTGAAAAATATAATCAGAAAAGTCCTATGACTTTAATATGAAGTATTTAGATGTGTAAAGTCAATGAATGTAATAAGTTTTAAAAACTAAAAATCACCAAGATGTACATTACTGAAAAATAATTGCTGATAATGTTCTAAGATGCTGAAAAAAAAAGTGCCAATTGCAAAAGCAGTTATTAAATTAAAACTTGTAATTATAATACTATTTCCAGAAATACTTTTCTTCCCCTAAACTTTGGTTTCACAGAGTTATTATTAACAAACAATATAAATAAAAACAATTACAAGCCATATTCTAATTACAAATATATATCTTTTAGGAGCTGAACAGCAAATTAAAAAGTATAAAGGTTATGAATACAAAAATAAATACTTTAAAAATCTTTTTATGTTTAAAGGAAAGCAGTTATGAAAAAAGATGTATAAGGGTTTTTCACGACTCTATAAACTTTATGTCATTTGAAAATACTATCTGAAAAATCCTACGGCTTAACATGAAGTGTGCTTTAAGTCCATTGAAACAATATACAAAGTGTCTGGACTAAAAGTATCCAAAAGTTATGGCTTATTTTTATGGAACTACCCATTAGAATTAAAAAAATTATTACTTAAATAGAAAGAACATCACACCAAGTTTTAATATCAATAGATTTCAATGTGTGCACCTTTTGTAGCATGACAAATGTCTAAACGGTAATCCAGTTCTCTCCAAGTGACGAATTACTCTCCAAGTTACTAAACAAATTACTTGAATGATACGCATCCACAGTTTCAATTTTTTGTTTATATACTAATAACTCCTGATATGCTACGAAACACTTGGAGAGAACTGGATTACTGCTTAGATATTTGTCGTGCTACAAAAGGTACACACATCGAAATCTATCGATATTAAAACTTGGTGAGATGTTCTTTCTATTTAATTTTTTTTAAATTCTAATGGGTAGTTCCGTAAAAATAAGCCATAACTTTTGAATACTTTTAGCCTGGACACCCTGTACTTTAGACATTAAAATATACCAAGATGTAAGTATGTGACTGAAAAAAAAAATGCTGACAAAGGTAAAAAATGGTAAATAACAGTAGATTCAATAACAAAAGCAGTCATTAACTAAGAATGAAACTTTTCTTATGCTGAAAATGAGAAATTATACACAATAAAATTAGCCAGATAAAACAAATTCTTACTCTTAGTGTAGCACAACAAAGCCAACTTCTGGCAGTCTGCATTAAACCTGCTATTAACCACTGATCTGTATCTGGGTCATAGTATTCAACTGTGTCATGATATCTGCAGAGACAAGTAAATAGCTATAAGAATTAAAGTATAGAAAAAACATCAAATGCTTTAACAGTAGTTATAGTCATAAAATTGTCATACATCGTCTTTTTGCTAATTTAGCTATTTGGGAATCTTTTTCATTTGTTAATAATTTAATAAATTCTAATGAAGCTGTGGTCTAAAAAAATGACACCTATTATGAATAAAACTATTTCAAAGTTATGTTATTATGCAAAAATCTATAATACATACAAAGTTTTTGACTATGCAATTTATTAAATATTCATATTTGAATTAAAACTCTCAGAATCGAAGTTTACAAATAACATGTGATTAATTAAATTTATTTTTTATTTAACAGTATTATTATTATTATTATCTCCCCTGGCTGGAATAACTCTAGACCAGGTCTATAGATGGCAACAGGCAGAAGAATGTGGCTCCAGCTCACAAAGGTTAGAGTCCGATTTGGCTAAGTGCCACCACAATACAAGAGTATAACAGGAGTAATCTGCTTATATTCTGATTTTCATTATATTCTGAAGGATTCAGCATTTCAGGATCGTACTATCTCATCCCTAACTAGCATAACTTCACCAACAGACTTCCAGATCTACACATTAAATATGTCCAATGTGTAATGAACATCTCTTCAATTCCATGATGAATTAAAAAAGGGGTTTGCTAGATGTTTCAAATAATTTAATAGTTTATCATCAGGCCGAAGAGCATTATATCTGCCAACATTGCCAAAAGCTTTTCAGGAGCAAGTACAAAAGATTTCGGGAGTTTTGAGGAGCATTTCAGGAGCACACCACCAAGTCAATAATTTAAAAATGTTTTTATACACATACATATATGTGAGTGTGTACAAACTTGTAATTAAAAAACAATGAATTTTAGGAAAAAATTATAAATAATTTTTTTTCAAAACTAGTTTTTTTAGCAATTTTCAGATTACACAATAAGATTAATTGCATCGAAATGTTCACAGTGTACATATAAAGTTTTAAGAGTAAATTTGTACAAAATCAAAATGTAAAGTCTTACTTCCTAGCCTTCAACATACATTCATAAGTTTATAAGCACAAGGGAGTTGGAATTACAGATTCTTAATTAAGCAAAGCACGTTGAGATATCACAGTAATATATGATTTCAATTACCTTTTGGTAGGTTTGCTACTATATACTTTAAAAAAATGAATCAAAACTTTGTTAGCACAATAATTTTACCAAATTTTATTTTATTTTCACAAATATTATAAAAAATGCGTAAATAAATAGAATTTCTATTAAAAAATTTAGTAACCAGCTAATTAGCACACAGCTAATTATTGTTTCTTTAATGCTTGATAACTTGCTTTTTTAGCTCTGATTAAATTAATCTAATTCTGATTAATAGCTTTGGGTTTTCTGGAGTAAACTAAGATTTACGCGGGGCATCTGGAGCTAACACGAATTTCCGGAGATGCTCCGGAAGACCCGGAGTAGTTTGCAGGTATGGAG
This sequence comes from Dolomedes plantarius, assembly GCA_907164885.2. Classification (NCBI taxonomy): domain Eukaryota; kingdom Metazoa; phylum Arthropoda; class Arachnida; order Araneae; family Dolomedidae; genus Dolomedes; species Dolomedes plantarius. Next base: position 3,147,039 of record OU015503.1, read on the forward strand.
CATTAGAGTGGTTGTGAACAATTCATAATGCATTTGTATCATGACATCTGCAGACAACCAATGAATGATACTTGTAGATTAAAAAAATAATAATAATAATAATAATAATAATAATAACAATACCAACTGTGATAAGGTGGCACACTACCTTTGACTACACTGAAATGACAGTAAACATGATTGAATTTGAACTACTGAAACTCCAATAATATTAATATATATATAATTTTTTTTATATCAAAATTACAATTCTTCAGTTATATTTTATACAAAAATAGAACTTGTAAATCCATGAATAATTTTTAGATTTTATTTTTAAATGTACACATTACTTAAAAAGGGAAAAAATCATTGGAGGTTTCGCGCATCATAAAATTAAGAAATATGCATACAAAAAGTATTTTTTGGTCAAATTAAATTAATAATATATTCAAGTTTAATGTAAAACCAAAAAATATACAAAAAATATGGTTTAAATTGAAAAATTTATATAAAATTAAAAAAAATAAAATTTAGCAATTTTTTAAAAACATTTTCAAGAGTAAAAAAATTTTTTTACTAATTTATTTATTTTGTTTTGGTTTTAGTATGTAAAGAAGCTTAAAATAGAAATTTGATAAAATTTTGTGTGTCTAGCACACATAGTTTGGGAGTAACAGTGCGAGTAATCCAAAAATTTACATATTTGAGAAAACTGAAGTTAAAGTTGGAATATACATGGCCATGCCAACAGAGTGAGCTTTACATAAACTCTCATACCTTGAGAAATAATGCGAATTTTTTTATGCGTTTTTTTGCATATTGTTCAGAAATGTCCTAAAAATCAGAATATAGCAAAAACAAAAAAATAAATTTTTTTTTAAGTAACTTGGTCAAGTTTCATGAATTAATTTTTGGTTTAATCAAAGTTTTCAGCAAATAACTATTGGATAACTACAGAAGAAAGCTCTATGTTGCCCAATTAATATATTAATAAATACTCTACATACAAATTTAAACTGCTAATTAACTATTATTTTTTAACTATTATATGACAACATTAATTCCTGCTTAGACAAGTATTCAAAGTTATTCACTTCAAATTTTGATCTTATTTTTTCATTATGTTCTATCATGCTTGGATTCATAATCACTAGTTATTACAGATTTCAATTTTCAAGGAGAGATAACTTTTTAGTTTTGACTTAAAAGCTTCAGAAATAATATTAATCAAACATGTTCCAAGTGATTTTATGCCATAACAAAATCAAAAGTCTCAGCACCAAACCTTTCACATCACACAGTAAACAATCTGCTTACAAAGACTGAAATTTAAAATCTAAAAATCACTCACTAATCAAATTTATGTAAAAAAAAGCAAACATTTTGGGGCCCTCTGAATATGCTTTACCTGGTATAGGAAAAGATGGACAATCAATAATTAGAAGTTTAGTGAAAAAGGATATAAATGAACAGAAATCAAAAGGATCTTTGAAAATAAAAGTTAAATCATTCTAAATAAAAATTTATATTAAAGTTTAATTCAATTAAATAATTACAAATAGGCTATTAAAGGTGATTTGATCAAAATGAGGATTTCAAAACAGTTTTAAAAAAAAAGATATATTTAAACCTGTTAATGAACTTTGTTTTCCTCCATTAAAACTCCTATATTTCATTTTTGTCAGAGAGGCATTACCCTAGGTCAGAGATAGCATACCTTGCAGTGATTTTAATTTCTCTCATGTTAGACACGCTAAATGTGCCCTTCATAAGCATAAAAAAAGCATTCCAGGTATACTAGAATGCAAGATAAATTTACATTCCTGATTGCTTAAAACTCCTGGGAATTCAGATACAAATTTAAATTGTCTGATGCAAAAAATATACAGTATACTAACCTGCACCTGAATTAGAATATCTAGAAAATGTTACTATCTATACAAATTCCTCAGTTTTAATCTATGATCCATCAACTTCATCATTATCAGCTGCTTGAAAAAATTGCTCATTAATATGTCTCTTAATATCTGGTTTTCCTGTTTTTTCTAATCATTTGATATATTCCTTTATTTTTAAGTACCACTTCATAATTCCCTCTTTTCCATTCTATTTCTTAACTTTCCACTCCATGTTTGTTAAATTTTCAAGTGTGCTAGAGCAGGGGGCTTGCATACATAAAAATTCTCTCCCGAGTTCCTCTCACAGGTGAGCAGGATGAGGGCCGAATGGCTAGGATGCTGGCATTCGATACCAGAGTCCATGGGTTCAAGTCCCACTGTTGGCATGGATGTTTGTAGCCATTCGGAATCGACTTTAAGCAGTAGGTCCCGGTCTAATTAGCCCTCATGTATCAAAAAATGACCGTAGAGCTCCAAACCAAACCAAATCCTCTCACAGGTGAATCCCCTTTATATCACTGCTTCTGCTACTGACCAATGTTCTACTGAAAAATTTTATTGTTTCCCCTATTTATATTACTAGGGGCTTCGCCCCTAGGCTCGCTACACCCGCTCCTCTGTTTTGGCTAATGGCGAGATACATAGGGGTGATTCTTGGGCAATGTAACAGCTCCCATCCATTTACTGTTGTCACCCTTAATGCGAAGGGCGCTTCATCACTGTTGAATTATCAGCTTTAAAATTCAATTGAAAATCACAAATTTAAGATATTGACTTGAAATGAGGTTTATATGAATAAGAAAGCTTTCAGCTTCCAGATGATGTAAATATTTTCTTTGTAAGATAAAAACTCGAGGATCGTTGATATTACATCCACATAGGGGACAATATTTCTTGAAAAACTGTGTTTTATTTTTTGACGAAAATATTAGTCTGTTTTAAAATATTTTTAAACAGATGAGGTCTAGTTTGAAAGAGAAATGTCTGTACTCTTAGATTGTAAAAAGATAAAAATTCTACGATCGTTTTTTGGCGAGTTATCGTAATATGAAGATGAAAAAGTCAATATTTTCCCACAAAGCATAAAATAAAATAAAAAAAGGTCTGACGAAGATGAGACATGTCTTACTTTGGTCCCCCCATTTTTCTGCATCCATTGGTATCGCTCTCTACCCATACCCCCAGCGGTTTTGGAGGAGATAGCGTGACAAGCTTTTGACAGCGGCAGCGGGAGTTACTATTTTTTAGAATAGAGAGAAAGAGTTCAATGTTGTTAGCATTTGTGAAATCTTCATACCTACAGTCACATTCAATACTACTATCCAATGTAGCCTAGTAATAGTGTGTTGGGATTCCAACTGGGTGTGCTCAGTTCGAATCCTGATGAACACCGTCAAATATCTTTGTGCCTAGGCCAGATGTGTGAATGCTCAGTCCATAGATCCAAAAGTCCTTCCAGGAATCCAGTGGGTAGGGGACAGTACAAACCCTCCAGATGTTACCACTGCGGTTGCTCAGTCAAAATTGAGGTGGCACCAAGGGAGCAATGTTGACTTACCTATATGATGCTCCCAGATAAGAAGTAGTCAACAATTTCTGTGGTTCTATGCAAGTGTCTAAGGATAAGTATATCTACATTAGCCCCAAAAAACATTCAATATTCCCCGGGTGGATAAAGAATGATATTAAGTTGTTAAAAAACTAGTCGCTATCCTTAATTGCGGAATTTAGTCTGTTCCTGTTTGGTGCATTCCACAAATTTTCTATGAGTAATTCAGTTGCAGAATACCTACATACATGCTAAGCTGCATAAAACTATACGGCAGTTTGAAGGTGGAAAACGTACCTGTCCCAGCCTTCTTCCCCACCAGAAACATAGATTTTCCCTTCAACAACAGCAACACCAGGTTGATAACGCCTTTCTAACATGGGCTTACAAAACTTCCATTCATCTTTTATTGGATCATAGCATTCAACTTTGTTGGTGTTTTCTGTTGATGCATGCCATCCTCCTGTAAAGGTTATATAAAAAGGGAATAATCAACACAATTTTTTACAATAAACAATTTTTTAAATTAAAACCAATTTTTTAAAAAATACTTTAATCTTATTATCGAAAGAAAAGCAGGTTAGATGAAAAGTCTTTCCAAGATTATTTCGACAAATATATGATTCTGACAGGGGAACACAAAAGCCAGAAAACAAAAACTAATTTTAAGAGTATTACACACATAAACTAGAACACTAGTTTTTAGAAAAAATACATCCAGAGTCTGTCAGTATATGATGATTTTTTTTTTAAGTTGTAACAATTGTAAACCGTATTTTGAAATTACTTGTAGTACCTGAAAAACTGAATTATCCATTAATAATACACAAACAAATCATGTATTCATTATACCAAATGTGTACTTAAAAAGCCAATTGAATTTCCATATCTAACTGCTGTTTTTTTCAACACAGTAGTTAAGAAAATATTTTTATATAGTATTTTAAGGAATAAAAAATGCATTTTTAAATAAACAGCTAGAGTTCGTCAAAGTGATAAATTTTAAAAATATAAATAGAGAATACAAGCATTTTAATATTCTATAAAATTTATTGAATAAAAGTAAATCATTACATTAAATGAGGAGATGAGTTTTAAAACTGTCCTGATTCACCTTAAGTAATTTTTTGTTAATTACAAAAAACTTTTGCAGATAACCAAATATTTCAACATTACATTTGTTTGCTGTCATTTATAGAGCGTGCTGATTTCGGCATCATTTTCGGTGCTGTCAGTGGGGATCACCATTGTAGGTGATGGACTTTGATAGCTTCCACTTTACAATTCAATTAATGTAACCATGCACGCACATCCTGCCTATCGGCTGACAACTGTATACTTTATTTTTTACTAAAGCTTATGCTCCTGTTGGCAAATTTCACATATTTGATTCGCATGTATATTTCTTTGACGTGAGTATATAATATTTCTTCAGAAAAAAGAGAGTTTTGCTACGTTATTCAGATATACCTACATACAGGAGTGCCACCTTAATCATAATCTAGTGCTATCTAAATTTTATTTTTTTTTATTTTTGGATTATGACAGTTTTGATACTGGCCACCTCAATTACAAATACAATTATAATATACAGCACTATAACCTAATACATAGAGTTAAATTATTGGGAAAAAATTCTTTCACACGTAAAATTACAGAACATCATACATGGATTGGTACATTTCTTTTCTGAACTCAGCAAGAATGCAGAAAAGAAAAGGATGTTTAAGAGTGCAAGACCTATCACCATGAGTACTGTTGAACAAAGTGGAAGGTTATTTTTGTATTCTGTATAATTAGTATCATATACTTTTTGTACATACTACATACTTTGCAAAACTTCATTCATAGAATAGAGGACAACAGCTTTTACATTCTCAAGAGACTATGAAATTTAAACTTAAAAAGATTTCTAAAATATAATGTCACTATTTTACTGTACTTCAAATAACAGCATAGAAAAAAAATGAAATATTAAATATTAATATTTATATAACATATAAACTACATAAACCTTTGTTGTAAGTAAAAAAATTTCCAGTGACTCAACAATTATAAAAGAGGGGCCACTATTTACATCACAAATGACTTCACTTCTAAGTATAAAATTCTAAATTACAAATTACTTACAATCATATTTAAAAAAGAACTTGAATAAAAACTTGCATCTTCTTTTCCATAAATTATCATACTGTTGATAAAATTAATTTTATAACATTTACAAGAAACATTAAATTATTTTTGACTGAATTTTGTTAAAAATTAAATTAGAATAAAACCATAAAACTCACCTATTACATATATTATATTGTTCACAACACAAGCTCGAGATCCTGACCTAGCAATAAGCATAGGAGCCATGTCTGACCACGAATTTGTTAAAGGGCAAAACCTCTGAACTAAGTCTATTCCATCACCATCCTCCAAAACAGCCCCACCTGTAAGAATTAAATTTGCTCTGTAAGGTATACACAACTACTTTTAAAACACCGATTTTGATGAAAACTCAATTTTCTTTCATTACTAGCCACTGTGCGACCAGTATGGTCACTTTTAGTTTCATATTTTCTTTTGTAAAACAACTCAACCGAAAGTAACATATGTAAAGAATGTTACCATTACCTGTCATCATAAATATACATTGTTAAGGGGTAGTGGGAGCTCAGCCAAAAATTTATAATCAGTGCTAAATTCTTTATAAGGCTGATTCTACAACATCGCAATTAAAAAATGTGAATTTCCATTACTTACAAGACTGAGAAACCCAACAGCAAACATTTTTAAAATTACCTGGCTCTCTGTATGTACTATTTTTCAAAATTAAGATATCGACACTTTATCATTACATCAAATGAGAAATTGTTGGGGAAATTTTTTTTTCACTTAAAAAAATCGAGTAAAAATTCAGCAAGTACTAAAATATTGTGTGGATTACATCACTCTCTGTATGTACTATTGTTCACAATTCAGGTATTTACTTAATCATATCAAATAATAAATTGTTGGGAAAATTTCTTCATTTATAAAATGTAGTAAAAATTCAGCAAATACTAAAAAAAGTGTAGAAAATTAACTATTACTGGCTATCGATTGCTATGCCGGCAACGATTAAGCCTAACCTCGCGATCATTTATGCTCTCTTTCATGCCTCTCTCTTAATAAATTATTTCTTCTTTGCTTTCTTTGAGATTGTTCCCGATTTTCACTTGATCGTGCAACTCGCTTTCGAGTATTCCTGATTTCAGTGTGTAAATCCATGTTGACACGCAGTTGCAAATTGCGGTCGACCGCTAATGTTTACATCTGGTAGTTGCAGCCATTGTCATTCGGAGTGTAGAAATATTATCAATTTTTGTGCCGCATACCTACGCATTATATAAATATAGATTCCTGTTTCTTAAAGAATGTGAATTTCTGTGTCTAAATCTGCTTTTATTTCTTCTGTTTGATCATTAGAAATGAAATTTGGGCAACTACTAATTTGGGCAAATTTAAAGAAGAGCAACTACTTTTAATTTCAACATAAGTGAAAAAAAATTTCTGAAGAACTTATTTTTTCTTCAAAAACGCATATTACTATTGCGATAACTCAAAATATAATCATGATATGTCTATGAAACGCTTCAGGAATGTTTTTCATAATACTAAGAATGTAATGAAACACAGATTTGGCTCGATCTATATTATATGTTAGTTAATAGCTGTATTTATAAAAAATCTAATGAAAAATTACTGAAATTTTATGTTATTGAAAATAATCACCTGCATTTTTTTTTTTTTTTTTTTTAAGATTTCAAAATATTAATTAGTTTTTAGTTCACTACACTTAAGAATATCCTACATACATATGATAAAAAGAAATTAAAGTTATATGCATGATATATATATATATATATAATTATAATTATATATTTATATTTTTTACCATGTTTTTATTAACTTGCTTCTTGTTTGTGTGTGTGTGTGTTTGTCCAGTACAAATCTTGCAATCGATTTTTAACTAACTTCCCGACTAGCTAGACATTTGAAACTTTTAGAATAGCTCAGAACACGATGACAATGCATTTTTTTAATACTCTTAGCCATCTTTAAGCAGAATTGAATTAATTTTCAGTTATTTTCAGTTAATTTTGTTTTGTAGACTGTTGCAGCCATCTATTGGCCAGAACGGGAACGAAAAGTTATATCCAATTAACTTCATTTTCTTTCAAGTTGATGGGATAATTCATCAAAAAAATTTTTAAAAAGTATTTATTAATACATAGAATTGTCAAGTTTATATGATTCAACACAAAATTTAAAAACATGGTATATAAAAAGTTCTTTTTATCTTGTAATTATTAAGAGCTAGACTTGTTAATGCAAAAATTTGCCCAAAATTCTTCAATTTTGTAAAAAGTTGCATAGTTCTGGTATATATATATATTTTAATCATTTTCCTATTTCCGTAATACATTCCCTTGAAAAATAGGATAGAAATTTTCACAAGTAAAGTTTTGAAAGAAAAAAAAAATCTGCTCTGAATGTAGTTGGATACTTTAATATGTATTATAAATATGGCAAAATCTATTAAGTGTATAGTCACATTTTTATTGGTATATTCCTCAGATTACATTAAAAAAATTCCAAGTCAAAACCTAATTTTGAAAACTCATACATGAAAGAAATTTTATGATGGACATACAAACTTTTCAATAGCATGGGAATTTTAATATTATAGAATCTAAATAGAGAAGTGATTTTTTAAAACTAAAGAATACTTTTCTTAATTTTTTACATATAAATGATATAAAAAAATAAACTATGGAAAAAATTCAAATTACTAAAAATAAAATTCTATCAATTTAAAATAAAAGCAAACTGAGAATAATGCAAAAGATAATCTCGCAAGTGAAATTTGGTTTTATTCTTAATAATTAAAAATAATAATAATTAAAATTCATATTAAATTCATATTAATTAAAATTAATTTTATCTTAATAATTAAAATTTAGAGTCAAACAAGGAAGTAAAGAACTGTCTGAAAGAATAACTATAGTATTTTAATATAGACAATCACATTCAATGCTTAAAACTTTTAACAATACCAGTTTGCTTTTACAGTAAAAATATCCTAGGAAAGAAAGAAAATATTTTTTAAGGCTAAGTTTAGTACTTTTTATAACTTTAAAATTTAGCTTTATTAAAGAAAGTTAAATAAAGAAAATATGAAGCAAATTTATTAAAAATATCGATACTTCCTTATTAAAGCAGCCCCCTCAAAAATTTACCAAGGGAGGTCACAAACGACTTGCAGTCCTAACTAACCATATATATTATTTAAGGGGTGTTCGCTGCATCTAATCCAAAAACCTATAGGGCAAAGAGGTAGCTACGGTAAAATTGTGGAAATAGACAAAACCCCCTTTGTCCAATGAAAAAAACACCACCAGTCGGGTACAAATTAGACAATAGTGGATTTTCATCAGGATATGCTGAAAAACTGCAGAATGCTTCCTCGTTCTAGTGCCAAATATAAAGGTAAGCACATTCATGGCAAAAACTGTGGACCACATAGAAGAGGGATTAGCAATTTATTCAGATTGTTGGTGAACGTACAAAATAGAGGAACTAGAAAATGCATGTTACAGTCATTTCACTGTGGACAATAACTACCATTTTGTTAATCCAGAAACAGGTGTTCACTTACAAAATGTTGAAAGAATTGTTGGGCATAGCGTACCCGATTTAAAGCGTCGCTTTATGTCTCATCACTTCTGACTAACATGCTAATTTTTTCACCGACCGAGAGAGGGTGTTGCCTTTGGGCGGCACGTATAAGATCAACGTCACTTCCAGTCACGTGCTCGGGGGTGTTGCCTGTCGTATGCATTTGTATTTAAAGAGCGACGTGTTTTTTTTTTTTTTTCTGAGGCTGGATGACAGTTGACTAGCAAGCTGTAGCAATGTTTCCACCATACTTTTTTTTCACTCGACATTAGGTGAAACATATTATGTTTACTTTTATTTTTATTGCCGTATTTTTTAGTTAGGATTAGCAAGGACTTAGTAATTAGTCAAGCCAGAATAAGCTAGGGCATTTTGTTTGTTTGCTAAATAACTTTTTATCATTCTATTTTGTTATGATATTTTATTTTATTAAAAATAAAAGATTATTTTATTTTAGCTTCGTTAGTTTCATTTTCTTAAACACTGCACTCAGTTTGTATTTAGGAATTAACCTTTAGTTGTTTAGCAGTTGTTAAACAACAAGAATGTGGGGCTCTGCTAAGTAATGGAATAAAAAGCAATGAGGCATGGCTTGCCATCACTCTGAGTCATACCTTGCAGAATTCATATAGCGGAAGTACATTGGACAAGAAAATGCTTTTGATGCCATTTAATTTCAGAAATATGGCAGCAAGAAACTCTGTGCAAGAAGTAATGCAATGCAATTGGTGAAGGTTTGCAACCTCCTCTGGTAAAATTTTGTGGATTCACATAAAAAGCAAGTACCAAAATATTCAAAACAACTGAACTTATCTAACTGGCCTTTTCTAAACAGAACCGCAAGATTTTTTTTAAGATTGAAGTTGGGAATACTTCATGACTTGGAAATGAATAACTAATTTCAAATCAATCAAAAGAAAGAAAAAAGAAGTAGCATTAAGTATTAAAACTTTTCAAAATCACAAAGAAAAAAAAGAGTTAATTCTTGAAAATTTACAGTAATTGTGAATTTTTAAACTTATAAGATTTCTCATAGAAGTAAATTTTTCTAACACATTATCAAAAAAAAAATAAAAAATAAGGATTTTTTTAAACACAAACTTGAAGCATCATTATACTTCATAAATCAATAAATTAAATTTTTAAAAAATATATAAAAATGCTATATGGAAAAATTACAGAAATGCTTACACTTTTCAGGAATTGTAGAAAACCACAAATACTATAATAATGATTTAATCTATTTTTAAAAATTCATTGTAATTACCAGTGACATAAAGATGCCCTTGATGACCAACTGCAGCTGGACTGGTTAAAGAGATTTTCATGGGAGCTACATATTCCCAAGTGTTATTATTTGGATTATACCTCTCAACACTGTTCAGCCTAGACAGTCCATCCCAACCACCAATGGCATAAATAAAACCATCTAAAACAGCTAAACCTGTTGAAATAAAAATTGTGTATAAATCAGCTGATTATAATCACATACCTAATTATTGATGAAAATAATTCACCTAATTTTACCTCATATACTACAACTTCACTTTTTTTTTTTTTAACAAAGCAATTATACTTTATATAAATACTAGCTGAAAACCCACACTTCGCTACAGAGTACATTCAAATTAAATACAACAGTCAATGTATGCAATTAATGCCTAAAAAATAAATATACATATATATATTTATAATAAATACAATGATCAATGTATACAATTGATATAAAAAATACAAAAAAATATATTTATAAAAAAAAATCACAAGGGATATTTTTATAGACAAAATAATATAGAAAAAAATATTCAAATTAAATGTAATAGGACATACTAAAGAATATAGTACAGTTAATATAGTACAGTTTGAGGAATATATCTTTTATTGTATTTTAATATTTTTTTGGATAATGTCCAATCGTCTGCCTCAATAACAAGAGAAAAAAATATTTTTTTGTCTATTTAGTTGTTATGCACATGACGATAAATTTATTTAAAGTACCAGAATAAGAAATCAAGTGATCAGCATTTAATAAATTAAATTCTAAAAATTAATCTTTAAAAATTTACCAAAAATCAGAAAATGGAGGTAAAGATTCAAAAAAGATCTCATTGTAAAGGAACTTTTATGATCTTTCTTGTGATATAAATTTTATAACCCTAAAATTATTATTTTAAATGCAAACTTAAAAAAAGTTACTAAAACAGCTTAAAAATTCAATTTTAAAAAATCTAAGAATTTTTCAAAAATCTTTCTTAGTGCACCTCTACACTATAAGAAGAATCGCCATGCAAAATTTCAGCCCTTTAGGTCCAGCAGTTTGGTCTGTGCGTTGTATGTCAGTCAGTGAGTTAGTCAGTTACGGAACTGTTTTAGTTATTTAGATGATACTTAACAATACAAGATATAAAATTTTACTATTCACAAAAATTGCTTTGCAAGACTTACCATACTGAAAGTTTCAACTTAAACCAACAGTAAGTAAAAAAAAGTTAATATAGTTAGAAACCCTTCTCACAAGGGCAAAACAATTTCACAATAAATTCAATCAGTTTCTAAAGCACATTAAATAAACTGGGAAATGCAATGAAAAAGATTTAAAGCTGCTGTATTATGCATCATGATTTACTTAATAGAACATTGAAAGAAAAAAAAAGACCTTAAAATATTTTTTGCTTTTTAAGAGTAGACAATGAGCAATTAAAAATAGTATAAAACTAATTTCATTGCTTTAATATACTCTTTTCATTACAAATTTGCCTTTGTTTAAAAACTGATTTATCAAATTAGATAAAAAATTTACCCAATTCTGATCTTTCCATCATCATGGATGCCATTTCATGCCATTGATCAAAAATAGGATCATATTTCCATAAGGATCTGCTTGCAGTACCATCAGGGTATTCTCCACCAGCTACATACAAAATATTCTGACCTGAGAATAGAGATTTTCATTAACCAGTTAGAAAAATTATATAAATACACAAAGCTATTAAAGAACTATATTATACTTATAATATTTGGTCATGTCTGAACTTTGTTTTTTACTGTCTTAATTATAGAATGGTTTATCAGTTTTTTAAAAATGTATTTGATCATACAATGGCATTAATATACAACTGATGCAAGTAAATTGTATACACAATAATTACAAGATAAAAAGAACTTTTTATATACCATGTTTTTAAATTTTCTGCTGAATCATATAAATTTCACAATTCTATATATTAATAAATACTTTTTAAAAATTTTTTGATGAATTATCCCATTAACTTGAAAGAAAATGAAGTTAATTGGAAGTTAACTTGCATTTAACTTTTTGTTCCCATTCCAGCCAATAGATGGCTGCACCAGTCTACAAAACAAAATTAACTGAAAGTAACTGAAAATTAATTTAATTCTGCTTAAAGATGGCTAAAAGTATTAAAAAAATACAGTGCCATCATGTTCTGAGCTATTCTAAAAGTTTCAAATGTCTAGCTAGTCAGGAAATTAGTTAAAAATTGATTGCAAGATTTGTACTTGACAAACACACAAGAAAGCAAGTTAATAAAAACATGGTAAAAATAAAGGAGCGGGAGAACATACAGTTTTATTTCTTTCTAAGATATAACAGAATCAGATAAACTTTCGTTATCTTTTGAAAAGTACCCTTTCAAAATAATTTAGAGTAATAAATTTACAATCTAAATGTATGCTCAAAATCAAGCAAGGGTTTATTATACATGTTCATACAATTAGTGAAATAAATAGGATGACAGTATTTTCTTTTAAAAGTTGAAACAGTCTAAATGGGTAAGAACTAAGTCATGAGAGAGTCTTAAAAACATAAGTTTATGGTTTGTTTAAGCATATACAAACTCTCATGCAGAGTTACCAAAATACTGAAAATCAATAAAGTTTTCAGTTTACATAGTAAGAACTCACTAATCAAATCAAAAGTGTGATTCATTTGTACAAATATTTATACAAATATAATGAAATTTATAGATCAATATCATAGTGACAGTAAGAACTTTCTATGGCTTAAAAGCACCGATTTTGACCAAAAGTTCACTTTGAATTTAGTCAATCATATAGATTTCCAGTCACTACTGATAAGAGGAGTGAAAAATATTTTAATGAATACACTAGAGAGCCCATACCTGTTACAACAACACCATGCTTGCTGATGGCAAATGGTAAACAAGCTAAAGTAAGCCACTTCTCATTTATAGGGTCAAAACATTCAACACTTCGTAAAACAACTTTATCATCCTCTCCGCCAACAGCTACTATTACCTCTGCAATACCTGCAGTTAAAAAAAAAATTGTACAAACACACAAAATACTTTCAACTCATAAGAATATTTCATCATTCTAATTTTCACTTAGATGAGTTAAGAGAAGCTTAATGTGAGGTTAAATTTAAAAATTTCCAATAAACCATTTCAGGCTTAACAACCTTCCTTTTACATTACTTTAAGAGATGTACAGTTTTAGTTGGAAATAGTTTGAGTGCTTGGTTATGGAAGTTACCTTATTGATATGTCTAACCAAGTCATTTGGAATTGAACTGAATGTCTAGATCAGGCTTGTTTAATTTATGGCCATGGGTCACATGCAGCCGTTGACAGCTAGTAATGTGGCCTCACAATATTCAAAATTTTATAGGACCTTTCTTCCCTGAGGACAAGACCCTTCAACTTACAATCAGGCCTTATTCCTATCATTGCTGTTTTGCATTATATACATTTGCAAACAACTGATTTCAAAGATGAAGCTCATAAAGAGAAAAATTAAATTATTTCTAATGGGTATCTTTAAAAAATTCACTAAGAATTGCAACCACTTCAATTGAACCAGTCAATGATGCATTAGTTTCGTAAACACAAGATCAAATATCCCACAAAGGTACTTTTCCATTATAAGTACTACACTTGGCGACACACAGATAGAACACATCTTATTGGCGAATGAAATAACTCAAAATAACTCCGGATGTTACACAAACATTGCCTGCTCATCTTTAAGCAAATTCCATATTTTAAAATCGATTACATAAAAATACGGTCCGATTTTCTGACGGATTCTACATTCATTACAAACTAAAGTAAGCGTATTTGTAGTGGTTTAGCTGATAACACACTAAATAACTATTTTTTATTATTTATATTTGTGTTAAATAATTTTATTTAATATAATGCGTATCAATTTTGATTATCGTTTGCTTGCTGAATGGTAACGATTTTTAATAAAAAAAGCTGATTGCATTCTTTTTGCTGTTCTTTAAATTATGTTGTTCTTAACTAGCAGGCACTAATGTAATTGTATTGATAGAAGATGTTGAAAAGGTGTTTGTTAAAATTGAAATAAATAAGGATTGTTAAGCAGAATATGTGCGAGTTGTCTGTACGATTATAGTACACAACATATTTAATTACGGCATTCCCTGAAGTCTCGTTATCTCCATGACCACAAAAAATAATCGTCCTCATATCGTCTTGTGATCCTTGGATCTCGAGATTTGTATATTTTACTATTGTAATTTTGCCAATCATTAGTGTGATTATATCTCGTTACTTTTCTCTCATTGTGGCAATTTTTGAAAATGCGCCAAATTGGTGTGAAAACGATTGTAGTGCTTATAACGGAAAAGTACCCCCACAAATTTTATGTTCATATTGCCTTCTTTTTTTTGCCACATATAAAATATATAATATACTTGATTTCATCACGTATATTATATATTTTATATGTGGCATAAGGCAAATCGTCTTCACTCAATGCCACCCAGGCAAGCCAAAAGGTTGGATACCCATGGTCTGGAAGTTTATACTCCCAGAGTATTGGTTTACATTTAAGAACAATATTACTTTTAATAGGAAAGGACTGAAGTGAGGTGACCAAAATGAAAAGGCACACTTAAAAGTGGTAATTTTAATTCAGCAACACATAAGCCAGCTTGAAGTGAACATTTAAATAAACTTTTTAAGCTGTAAGAACAGAAAATAAACTTTTAAAGTAAAAAGAGTGCAAGCAAAATGACCATATATTCTTCTACAATTATAAGTTACAGAAATTTATATATGTTTAACAAAAGAGAGAGAGGGAGAGAGATAATATTAAAAGAATTGATATGAAATGAGTAATTTTGTGCACAAATACATAGATCACTCTAAAAGAACACAGAGGAAAGAAATAATTATAAACTGTGCAAATGATGCAATAAATTAGAATCAACTTTAGTGCAAATGATGCAATTTTCTATAGGCCTTAACTTCATTAAAATAGCAATATCTTTCCATTATTTACTAAAAATGGTAATATTTCCTGTACAATAAAATTAAAAATTAATGAAGATATAATCAGTGCATTTTTATACACCTGAGCAAGAATTCTGCTTGTGGTACACTTCTGTGATAAAATGACATGTTTGTCAATGAACAGATTTCAAAATAGAGAAACATACCACTCCCATAGCAACAAATATTCAATGAAACATTTGACTAATAAAAAAAAAGAGAAAAAAAATTAGTAAATCTGAGATGAAAAGAATCACCAAAAGATCTCCGCGGTCTGGTTCTAACAGATGCAGTTTGATGTCTTCGGTCAGGAAGCAAATTGTACAGTTTGGCTTCTTCAATAAGTTTTTGGCACTGAGTAGACGTAGAAACAGCAGGTATAGTTGCAACACAATCATTCAAGTAGTAAGGACTCATCAAGGGTAAACGCACTTTCTCCAAAACCTAAAATGTGATGAAAGTCAGTGAAATTATCAATAGTTTTCACAAGTATTAGATTTGAATCTCCATGGGAAAACTTTCACTTGTAGGACAATTGTAAAATTTGAATAGTGAGTATGTCATCTGTATGCTGAGTAGTATTCGTAATGTTAAAAAAAGTAATAATTAATTAAGAAATAGCATTGAAATATTTCAAATATATGAATTTAACACATTCATCAGATACCTTAATCAAGCCATTCACAACTTAATTAGATTTGAATTGCTTCATAAAGTTTTCAATCAAAATAGCAGCATACAGAAGCCAATATGTTAGCCAAGGGGATATTATGGTTTAGAATTTGACACTATACAAACACACAGTTTAAAACATGCTATGCACAAATAATAGGCAAAAAACTAAGTTTTAAAGAAACCATGTTTATAAATAAGCGATACACAAGCACTTGAAAAAGAAATTTTTTTAAAAAATGAGGAGTTTGTATAGTCATGGATTAAAAGATAAAATGAGATTTTTTTTTTCCAAAAAAAGACAAGATTTATATATATATACAGTGGAACCTCGATTGATTGTTCATCAAAAAATCATTTTCCTGTATGCGTTGAATACTTCATCCAGTCCCAATGATAATATTTCTTTATTATGTTCCTGTATCTGTAGTTTTCCTTTTAAAATGATAGATCAAGGTTCTTCTCTGTGTGTGTGTGTGTGTGTGTGTGTATATATATATATATATATATATATATATATATATATATATTAATGACCCGAATGGTCATCTCAAGAAAGTGGAGCGTACATTGTGGCCGAAGAAAAAAGATTCATGTTGACTGTTTAATTTCTCATTTTCATACATATATGTACATACTGGAAGACCTGGACTTTACATTATTGACCTTATATTGCAGTTTGAACAATACCCTATATTTAAAGAAATAAAAATCTGATCTCATACATCAATTTTTCCTTAATTTCATAGTTTTAAAAAGGTAAAACTTCATTAATTCTGTAAATACTCAAGTGCATTTAGCATAATGCTGTTAAAGAAATGCTCTAACTGGAAATGAAGGAACAACTTCTTTTTTCTCGGGAGATCTAGTTTTTACACAAATATTTCAGTAATTTTCTCAGATATAAAAATTAACTAGTAATGAAGGAGGAGTTTTCAGGTTCTCATCAAAATAATCACAATTTGTGTGTGTCTTTTATGTGTGTGTAGAACTGGTTAAAAAAAAGACACATTTTTGGACACATACACTTGATACTTCCAATATTTGATCATTCTAATTTTTACTCAGATGAGTTTAGAGAAGCTTAGTGTGAGTTTAAAATGCATTTTCAATAAATCACTTGAAAAGTAACAACCTTTATTTGACATTTAAAGAAAAGTTTAGTTTTAGTAGGAAATATAGTACATACATGGTTAAGGTAGTTTTATACACACCTTACAATGTTTAACAAAGTAAATTTAAAATTTAGTAGTGAAAGGTGATATGTTTGATATCAATGATATATTCAATGAAACATTCTATAAGTGAAAATCAAGAAAATACATTTGAGGAAGGTGTATGAGGAAAATAATTCCTTTTAACTATTTTAACACAGGAATTTATAAACCTATACAAATGAATAATATTCTTAGATGTCAGTGGAACACTGATCCCTCTGTGAATAAGAACAACTTGGTCAGAACAACTGAGAAAAATTTAAGAAAATGCAAATTGCATTGAGAAAATATTTCAGATGTGGCAGAATTATAAGTCTCTCCAGCAGCATGTGGTTTCACAGCCTATGAAAAAACTATCAGCATTTAATACAGTTCAAAGAATTGCATGAGATACATGTTATCATCTAACCAATCTTATAGTAAAATAATATAAAAACTATAAGAAATAATCAGTGTGCTTTTATAATTTTTTTAAGTTACTATTTAAGATTTACATAACTGAATAAAAATCAAGCCACTGTAAAAAGGAAAAAATAAATAAACCTGCAGTAATTCAAAGTTTCTTAAAAGTGCTAGCCTCGTAATCCATTAGGCAGATACCAGTTTATCTGAAAACTTATTTCCTAAATACTTTCACCATATTGATAGGATTTTAATTTTTCAAATATCATTGTTATCATCATGTTTGATCTAATTAAGATTAATTTCTCTTTAGCATTTAGCATTCAGCATAACCATAAAGCAGTTAGCAACTGAATATAAACTAGAGTAATAGAAGGTAAATATACAATGTTTTAGGAAAATCTTGATTGATAGACCCACCAGTAAATTTTCTAAAATACATCATACATTTTATAAATTTTTCTCATACAGGATAATTGATTGAAAGTCACAATGATAGTACATGAACTATTACAAATAATAGCGATGAATTGAAAGCTTATTTACATAAGATTTTTTATATAAGCATAATAGTAATCACAGAATATACATGCAATTTTGTGTAAAATATTTATATTCTTCAAATATTTATTATGGTGTTTTTTCCCTTTTTTTTGCTGAAATAAGAGGCCAGATTCCATAGTTTTTTGGACAGATATATATGATTCAGTCCACCCACTGCAAATCCATTGTATATTTATTCAGTAACTGTTGAACATGTATACACAACACTACAACCAATGCAAAAACTAACCACTTTTAAAAGAATGAAAACAGTTATTTACATAAAAAGAACGAACAATATGTAAACTGATGCTATACCTGATGAAAATCCTCACTTCTGGCATCTGTATTATGATTTAACCATGCTAATACAGCTTCAAAAACAGTTTCTTCATTGTCTACATTTAAAGAATCACTAGATATAAGTTCAATAAATTTACTTTGAGATAAAGATAAAATTTCTTCATGCTTCATGACTTCCCCAAAATATCTGAAATAAAAAAATATGTTGTCAGTTCTCAGCTTTAAGAGCAGCTTTTAATGCGTTTCATAGAACAATTTGAGTCTCAAATTGTGCAGTTATTAAATTTTATATATCTACTGTAAAACATACACATATCTATACCAAAAAAGAACAAATTACCTCAGGGCAAATTCTTTGGCTTTTTCTTGTAAGTCAATACATGCATGAGCTTCGGCAAAACAGTGAATACCTAGGCAATTCGTTTCATCCATATGTCTCTCTAAAAATCTACAGCAGGCGTCTCGAACTGGTAAAACTTCTAAAAGATTAGCTGCTGATAGTAATGCTTGTACATTATGCTTATTGATAGGAATGGTAGCAGAATAAGCATAATCAAGAAGCAGTTTTAAAGTAGAAGCTTCTACACCATTGAGTACTACCTCTTTTTGCTGGCTCTCAGCCATTTCGCTGGTAAACATAGCCTAAAATAGGGAGAAAATTATTTTATTCTATTTCAATAATCATTTATTAAAAATTGATTCACTGAAGGTTTCATTTGACAAGTAATGCTTAAGTATGAAATACAGGAAATTAGCAAACCTAAGAGTCTCTGTGACGTATGTTATCAGTTAAGGGTTAAAATGATGATAAAAAATAACACAAGAGTTTCTTGTATTGAACTTCATTCTTCAAAAAGTCACAATGTTCATAAAGAGATGACAAGATGTAGCTGGTGTGCTTGTAATTTGTATATCTTCAAATATATATTTTTTCCTATACAGATGTTTAATTATTCTCTTAAATTAACAACAACCAATTTTTCAGATAAGTGATAGATAAAAATCTTATTTGAGATATCCAATGACTAATACAAAAACTTGATTATTCTATGCTATATTATTTTTTATTTATTTAAAAAGAAAAAAAATCCTTTCACTCCACCTCAGTCATGAAAATTATTTTGTTCAATAAAAAATTATACTTAAAAGTTAGAATACACAGTGCGTCAAATAAGTTTTAAGACTCGTCCCAGAGCGCAGGTTGTAAAGGCGCTGTGAGTGTAAATTTGCATGCGGCATAACGTCCATCGTCTGCTGGCACGCTGGTAACAAGTTGTGCGCATTTCGTTAAGTAGTTGAAAGAAAGCGAGCGTTTATTGCAGAAATGAATTTTTTTCATGTTGATTTTTTAAGATGGAGCAAAGAGCTGTAATTAAATTTAACGCAAAACTTGGTAAAAGTGCTTCGGAAACATACCAACTCATGAAACAAGTTTACGGTGACTGTTGTTTAAGTATATCAAATGTTTTTGTGTGGCACAAACGTTTTTTGGACGGAAGAGATACGGTAGAAGATGATCAGCGTAGTGGAAGACCAATTTCATCTAGGACTCCTGAAGCTATTGAGAAAGTACGAAATTCCGTTACAAACGATCGCTGTGCATCACTGAGAATGCTGGAAGACGCTTTAAACATCAACAAAGATACAATTCGAACCATCCTGCATGAAGATTTGGGCAAAACAAATGTGTGTGCTAAATTTGTTCCACACACTTTAACACCTGAACAAAAAGCAATGAGAAGTGAACATTGCAGAGACATTATTTCAGCCGCTGAAAACGATCCAAACTTCTTGAAGTCCATTGTTATAGGTGATGAAACCTGGTGTTTCCAATATGAGCCTGAAACAAAGCGAAAATGTGCGGAATTTAAGTCACCAAATTCACCGCAAGCCAAAATAACAACAAAAGTTCCATCCAAAATCAAAACAATGCTCATTACATTCTTCGATAGTAAAGGTATTATCCACAAAGAATTTGTTCCAACTGGACAAACAATTACAGGTCAACACTACTTAGCTGTTTTAAAGCGTTTGATGGCCAGAATTCGTCGCATTCGTCCAGACTATAGGACTGAAAGCAGTTGGTGTTTGTTACACGACAATGCACCCAGTCACACCTCCCTTATTGTTCGTCGATTTTTGTCAAAAAATAATGTCTGTGTGTTGAACCATCCACCGTATTCACCTGATTTAGCAACCTGTTACTACTCCTTATTCCCAAAGCTTAAAATGAAGTTAAAAAGGTGTTATTTTGAGGATATTTTGACCATACAAGAAGCTTTGACGCATGCTTTGCAGGCCTTTCCACAAAGTGATTTACAACAGGCTTTCAATTCATCAATAAATCGCTGTAAAAAGTGCATTGAAGTTGGAGGGTCCTATTTTGAATAAAAAAACAAAACAGGTATTAATTTCTTGTTTCCATTTCTTTTTACAGACCCAGTCTTAAAACTTATTTGATGCACTGTGTAGTCATTAACACAAGAAAAAATTTACTTCTGCTACTTTTAATTCAGTTACTTGAACCAACTACAAGAAATTCCCTCATTATTTCTATTAATCATTAAGGCAGTTTTAAAACCCTTAGAAGAAATCCGTGCTTTTTGGGTGTCCATAGATAAATATACTGAACACACTAACTTGTTTATCAATACAAAACATAAGATACTGATTACTGCTATGATCCTACTCAGTCAAATAAAGATGCATCTGAGTTCCTATGAAAATCAGTTTTTGGATAAAACTAAACTACCACAATAACAATAAAGGAGATAAAAAATAATAATTGATGTGAAATAGCTTGATGCTACATTTTAATATGAAAATAATTTATAAAAATTGCTATTAGGATAGGCTAAATCTTGGTAACTAAGTCACTAGCAATATAAGTATAAAGAACTTTTAATAAGATGCACTTACAACCTTTTTTTTCATTTCCTTTTTGGCACAAACCAAAAAGTATGCTAGATTTTACAAAAGATAAAAACATAGTTTTTAAATATGTACTACTAGAACTGACTTATACAAATTTTTTTTTTCTTTTTTTTTATGTTAAAGATATTTAGAGAAAGGAATGGATAACAGTTAAGAAAATCTGTATGGACTGAAAGAAAAAAAAAAATCTCCATAAATAAAAGGATCGTGACTTTCAATTATATACTCACTTGATGCTCATAAGGTCAATGACAAATGACACTTTTTAAGGAAATTTCATCACATACGACACATATTAAGATTATTATGATTTGTGCTATTATCACAGAAAATTTACCTTAAAATATGAGCTGAAGGATGCCAGAACCACTTTGTGGCAAGGGAAATCATCTCCTTCCACACATAAGGAAACATCACAAAAAGTTTTGGTCTTTCTCAACTCATTCAAGCCAGACAGCACCTGTTTATAAATTTCTTTTTTAATAATAAAGTTTATAAAGAGCTAATAACTTTTACTACATCAAACATGCATGTAAAATGTCACCTCCTCAGAACAGTTTAATAGTAATTACAAAGAACCATAGTGAAATTTTTTTTTCTAGAATGAATTTAAATGAATTTGTACAGTAAACATTTTTTTCAAGTTTTTTGTTATCTTTCCTGTTTAGCTAAAAGTATAAATTTTTAAAAAGTCTTAAAAAAAATTCATTTCATAAGAAAAATTAACTATATAAATTCATCTGATAATGAGCCCTAATCATTATTTTAATAACACTGCACACATACAATCTCAAACTTTATTGAGGATTAAAGTAAAATTATCTGTAACTGAAGTATCATTTTAGAAATAAAATGCATCCATTCAATTTTATCATTTAATCTGCTGATCAATATAATGATGAGACCGGAAAACCAAAATAACAAGTTACAACACTAAAATACTCTGAAATTTGACTTATTTGGATTGAATGCTTTTATGAGAAAAATCATTCGCATTGATAAATTAGAGTAGCGAGTATATTAGTAAAACAGAGTAAAAGAAAAAATAATAGAACTGTAGTGCTACAGTTCTTATAAATGAAATTACTGAATATAATAATTAAAAATATTTAAAGCCCTCTATTGAGAAAAAGTATATTTAACCTTCATTCAATTTGAACCATCTTGACTTTGATAAAATTTCGACATGTACATATAATTTTTTTTTCTCGTTTCCATCTGAAAATACTTATGATCCCCACGTTTATTCATGGGAAAGGAAAAGTATTCATGGCTTGCCAAGGAAGATATTTATAGATACCCTTTGCTTGTTTCTGATTTCATTGTAACTTTTGGCCTCTTGGACCTGGTCTAGCCTACGGCTAGAGCAAGTGGAATAAGTCCCACACACACATTTATTCATTATCACTGGTCTAATTAAGCTCAATTTTTCACTTTTTTCATGCATCTAATTTAAGCTCAAAACTCTGCTAAGCATAATTCAGAACAATTGAAATTTATACACTATTTTTATACACTTTAAATATGTTTCACTTTTTACTCTCTGTTAATGTTATATAAGCATTCTAAAAATAATTTTCACAGACAGACTCTCAAAATTTTGACTCAGGATTATTTTTTACTTCAAAGGTTATAATGAATATTGCACACATACGGTGATTAATTTTTGCTTACACTATTTGTACAACTAGCATTTAGCATAACAGAATAAAATCAAAGATTTTACTTAAGCATAAATCTATATCAAGATAGATTAAAAACAAATTCCATTAATTACATCAAGATTAATATTTAACCCTATGATTTGATGGATAAAATGTAAGGGAAACAGTCAGCTTCGACCTTAATTAAAATTTATCAACAGCCAGAAGAATAACATTCTTTTTTGTTTGTACATTGGAGAGGGGGGGGGGGTGAGAATGGTGAAACAATGTCCCAAGAGCCTAAACATTAGGTGAAAAAAAAATTTCATTGAATGCTCTAGTCACAGAAGTTTTTTATATCCCATCTCAGAAATGAAACCCTCCCCCTCTCAAGAAAGTGATTCTTGCTGCATCAATGAAAATGGATGATAATTAGGGACAATCTTGGGACAATGGTGAAACAATGTCCCAAGAGCCTAAACATTAGGTGCAAAAAAAATTCCATTGAATGCTCTAGTCACAGAAATTTTTTACATCCCATCTCAGAAATGGAACCCTTCCCCTCTCAAGAAAGTGATTCTTGCTGCATCAATGAAAATGGATGATAATTAGTAAAAAGAGAACCTAATGAATTAAAGAAAATTTAATGTTTGTTTTTAACAACTGTGAAATTTTTTATAAACTGTCTCATAGCACTTTAAAACCTTAGACCTCATGTCTAAGGTTTTTTTGTTTGTTTTTTTAAGTTCATTAAAATTTGGGCTTTAAGATAATTTTATATGCTTTGTCTTCACATACTTCTTGCATCAGGAATTGTGATAGAAATGTTTACACTGCATCAAAAATTCTACATTAAAAACTTTTTTTTTATATTAATCAATCCTCTTTATTTTAATATAAACATTGAAGCTTTGAGAGAATAGGCTTTTATTTCCTCATCTTCAGGACATAGATATCCACAGAATTCATCAGCACACCAGAAACAATCAATACTTGAATAATTTGTGCCATAAATTCTCTGAGATTTTGAAAATACTGGTCGTATTTTAATATGACTGAGTGCGCTTTTAACGCAGTATTATTAAATACAAAAGGTACAATTTCTGATACGTGGGAGATTAAAATTAACAAAAAATTTTTTGATGGGATCGATTGTATATAATCTGTACAATATTTTTAACCAGTTTGCAGAAGTATGCATGCATAACACACACACACAAAAAAAAATACAAAATACGGAGTTATACTGCAAGATAAAAATGTAAATAAAATGCTCTAAAAATGAGATGGCAAAACTTACTTCAACAGAATGAGTGTGCTCTACGTACGTAAATTCGTCTTGATCCAGGGTGCTCAGACTACTGCTGGAAATTGAATCTCGACTATTTTCCCTAGTTACTTTATTTATAATCTGATTTATTGGATCTTGTTTCTTGCATATAGTTAAATGAACATTGTACATGTTATTTAAAAACAAAACCCATTAAAAGAATGCCCATGAAGTAAAAATACACATTAGTATTTATATATACACTATGAGACTTAAAATATTGAATTAAATTTTATTCTGTCATTATCAATGGCTAGTTTCAAACTTCAAACAGCTGCAATTCCAAACACAAAATAATTAAAGAAAGAACAGAGCAGTTGCCAAACTGAAAATCCCCATATAGTGTTTACATATATCACTATAGCGAATTTGTTTTTAACTGTTGGCAACTGAATTATAGAAATATTTTCAATGCCATCATGTATTACAGTTATTATTATTATTATGTTATCAATGTATTACAGTTATTATTATTATTATTATTAGAACCAGAAGTTTGATAACCAGCATTTACTATCAGTGGATGTTGTTTAAAACGCTAAATTTCGCTTATTCGTAGACTACACTGAGGAGACAATAATCACGAGTAGGGACAAATAAAGTTTATCAAATACACCTCAAATTTGTTTTCAATGTTTTTAACTGCAGGAGTTACACGCCATTTGATTCATGGTTTTGAACATTATCTAAATATCTATAATACAACAATGTCAAATTCTAGATATAATATTTTTTTAACAACTTTGAAATCCACTATTAAATCGTAAGACAGTATCATATGCACCTGTTTCCACAGTTTTAAAACAGACAAGAATCTATTTTGGTTTTTCCGATCACAAACGTACTTTGTGTGTGAAGCAGTGACGTGGGGAGAGGGAAAGGGGGTCTATCATGCTCCGGGCGCCACTCGCAGAGGAACACCAAATGGTCCCCAATTCAAACAAGATTCTATATATTATATTATTATATGTTTTTCGGGGGCGCCAAAATGGTATCGTGCCCCGGGCCCCAGTTATGCTCCCTACGCCACTGGTGTGAGGTTGTCAGAGGATGGCACTTGGTTCCTGGCGCAGGTGTAAGAGGGTGCTAAAAAAACGTTATTCCGATCACAAACGTACTTTGTGTGTGAAGCAAAGTTGATAGAAAGACTGCATCTATTCGTCTTGAGTTGTTGGTCGTGGTATGTTTGACCGTTGTATAGCATAGGATGACCCAAATTTATTTAAAGAAGAAAATACAATTTTCATTTTTTTTAACAAAGCTGTTGAATGACTTCAATCGTGGATATATAAATCTCTCTGTGTACATATAGCAAAGCAAGTCCGTTTAATCGTTATTGTGTCTGGTACATCTTAAATAAGTTTCTAAAGTGCGTAAGGTAGAAAATGACCTTTCACTGATGCATGTTGTTACCGGAAGCGATACAAATATTTTTTATAAGTTATAGGTGGTAGGGTATATCATTCTGTCACGCTATGAAACTGCATCAATGGTATTTTTGAATGGAGCTATTGCAAACAGGTTTTCAAATTTTTTAGAATACACGGAGTGCAAAATTGCTGGATTTGTGGAAAGCAAATTGCGGGCATAGCATTCACTCACTGAAGAAAATCTTCCATTGCACTTGCTGTTGGAGCATTTTTTTCATTTGGTAGAAGAAAAAAATGTTTCAAAATGTTGTGGTACCGACATAAACGTTCATGAAGTTGAGTCAATATTTGGTCATAAAATGGAATAAAAACAGCTCTGAAATATCGATTGGAAAATTGGACCTCAATATTAGTAACTCTCCTGAGATGGAAAGTTAAGTTCAAAATATGCTTTTCAATAAACATGGTGTAAAATAGCACAGAATGCGAACATTGAGTACGCGATTTGAGAATACACGCTACGTATCGCATAAACCTATGACTGAGCATCTGCAGTGATTACCAATACATGATAGGATAAATGAGGATACCCTTTTTGTAAGAGAGTTAATAATAATGATATAATGCAATACAAAAATATTTGATTTGTGTTTTTTTCATATTTGAAAGATACATTATTTTAGTATTAAAAGAAACGCAATAAAAATTTCTCGTTGTTGAATTATAATAATAAAAATAAAAAACAAAGTTTAGCAAAGTGGTGTCTATCCCACACATTGTGGGAGAGATGCCATGGCATTATTTGTTTTTCTCTTCATGCTTTTGTCGTAAAATGTCTCTTTCACAATACTTTCAATGTGGGGAGAACATCGTGCACGACTCATGATGACAGGATAAACACTTGATCCAGTCCGTTTTTCTTCTTTGTTAAAAAATAAATTTCCCAACACTCAAAGCACATATTGTTATCATTTTCAGTGGGGCTAGCTGCCTTTTTGTGAGATGACAATGAAGCTAAATTAGTTGTCGTAGGTTGATTTTCGGCTGCTCCTTTTATCTAAAAAAAAAAATTTTGAGGATATTTTGGCCAGGTTTTTAGGAGATGTTATAACGCAGGCAACTTGCTTACGTTTTACCGTTCAGCTTGACAGTCTTGGAATCGGTTTCTCAGCTTCAAGAATTTTTGTGGGCGTTTCTTTTACGGTTACACAATTGGTTGCGTTAAGGATGATGCTTTTGTTGTGTATATTACCTTGTTGTCCCAGGCTAGATTTTGCAAGACCACCAGACTGCAATCGTCTGGTTATTGTACGGATAGGATTCCCATAAGTTCGTTGGAACCTCATTCTTTGGTATTTCCACCGTATTCACTTTTTTAATAGCCATCTTTAAATAACGATCGTTCCACAGGCCTCCGACACAGGAGCGGCTCCAGTCCAGAGTTTTTTTTTGGGGGGGGAGCAATCTTAGGGTTATATATATATATATATATATATATATATATATATATATATATATATATATAATATATATATATATACATATATAATATATATATATATATATATATATATAAGAAATAAACATTCTCATTTTAAATTTAAACTCATTTAGTATTAGATCTACGATTATATAATTTTAGGCTATGGAAAAAAAATACGCCGGGCTTTTTTTTTTGGGGGGGGGGGGGGAAATTGCCCCTAATGCCCCCCTCCCCATATAGTAGTTACCATAGAGACTTTTTTATTATTATTTTTTTTTTACTTTGTATTGTTTCTGCGAAGTTTTGTTTTATTGTGTGTGGCAATATCTAATGTATTCTATTATACCGGGTGTCCCAAAAATGACCGACGATTTGAAAAATCAATTAAAGAAAAACGGAAGGGGATAGAAATGTACGGTTCGTTGCATTCTGCTTAGGTAACCAGGGAATTTATTCTCACCAATTTTCAAAATTAGTTATAAAGTTCGTCAATAGATGGCGCTGCTGACTGGGAAAAACTATAAAACAATGTTTTCAAAATAACCACAGTTTGCAACAACAACCCACAAACTGTAGATGAACTGGAACAATACATCTCTGCTGCTTGTCAGAACATTCAAACTGAAATGTTTGCACGGACGTCTGCGAATTTTATCTTCAGACTGCACTACGTTGTTGCTGCAAACTGTGGTTATTTTGAAAACATTATTTTATAGTTTTTCCCAGTCAGCAGCGCCATCTGTTGACGAACTTTATAACTAATTTTGAAAATTTGTGAGCATAAATTCCCTGGTTACCTAAGCAGAATGCAGCAAACCGTACATTTCTATCGCCTCCCGTTTTTCTTTAATTGATTTTTCAAATCGTCGGTTATTTTTGGGACATCCGGTATATGTATTAGAAGTAAGTTTGTCGATGTTCTAAATGTATGAAGGCTTAGAGCCTGTTCCCATAGGAATCCGGTAGCGGAAGCGTAAAAGGAAAGATGGCGCTGAGACGGAAATAAACCAATCATAGGCGTTAAAAATTTCGTTGCTAATCGTTTGGAGGTTTGTCATTGGTTAAATATATTTCAATACTTTAACACTTCTGCTACCGGACTCCTACGTGAACAAGCCCTTAACCTAATAATTGATGTCAAAAATAAAACATTCGATTTGGAATCTTTATATGTATTAGACGTAAGTTCGTTGATGTTTAAAAATATGTAAGAAAGTTTATCCCAAGAATTGATGTTAAAAATAAAACTTTCAAATTGGAATTTAAAGAATAAGAAGCCTGATTTTAATTTTTACAAAATATGGCGTCTATCCGCCACTTAGGGCCTGTTCACATAGGAGTCCGTTGCGTTGCGTTAAGGAAAAGATGACGTTGAGACGAAAATAAATCAATCATAGGCCTCCAAACGATTAGCAATGAAATTTTTAACTCCTATGATTGGTTTATTTTCGTCTCAACGTCATCTTTTCCTTAACGCAACGCAACGGACTCCTATGTGAACAGGCCCTTACTCTGCCTGTGATCTCCGATGGTCCGCGCACTACTTTGTTCGCCTTGTGTTTGTGGCAACCCAACTCCGACGTCGCGTTCTGCGCATCTGGTTCGCGCAGGATTAGGGATTGCCGTGAACATTGGAACACCGATTTTCACTACTTCACTTTTCCGTATTAGCGTGGTACGTACGCTTCTCCGCTCCGAATTCACTGCGATGAACTACGAGCCGGGTTTCGTAACGATTACTGTAAATTTATTTTATGTGTCAACTTTTAAATAAAAGAACATGTTAAATTCTAATTGTTAAATTCTAATTACTTTCTGATGTCCGTAATATGGGAATAATAGTTCCCATATGTTCATAGCGGCCGAGTTACATGTGAGCTGTAGAAATACCCCCACTTTATGTGACTGCTCATTCATACATAGTTTAGAATTAGAAGACATCACCCTGCATAAATATAAAAGATAATTTTAAATAGGAAGAGATTTTTGAATTGTTTTCTCGGTCTCTCCCCCCCCCCGTTTTCTTGAGCTCCCCCCCCTTGGGTGCACCACTGATCTAAAACAGTGCTTAGCGGTTTTTGGCATGAATGATTCTGAAGGAAAAGTTGCGAGTTCTGATCTAAACTTTCAAAGCGAAAGCAGATTATGAAAATCCAATGTCCATTTCATACCTTATTATTACATAATTATTTTTGCTATACTCTGAGGGATGAGTTAGACCAGTGATTCTCAACCTTTTTATCATTACCGTACACTTTTTTGAATTAATAAAAAACCAACAATTTTTGAGAGGTGAGTCCAGAAATTGTAAGAGCCCTCCAGCCGCCATATTTGATAATGTCAAAATCAATGCATTTTTTTTTCATGAAAGTACATAAATGTTACATATTTGGAAAGAGCTTTAAAAACTGATAATTTTTTCTGTTTACAGTTATTCTGTTACTTTAATAGTTTTACAGATATTTTAATTCTAAAAGCACTCCACCGCTGAGACGAAAGAATCAAATCACCCATCTCCAGTATGGTGTAGCCATCTGTCGGCAGCGACGGGAATGAAAATTGACGGGAATTTAATACATTTGTATGGCCCTGAAAAGGACCTTTTTTTTCTTTTGTGGGGCCCGAGCATAGCCGGGCGAAGCCCGGCTAGTATATATAGTCGAACCTCCATATATCGAATTTCCCTATATCGAAATTTTCTATATATCGAACTCTTAGCAAATCTCCAAGTTCATTACATAGAAAAACTGTTTCTATATATTGAAAAAATCTCTATATATCGAAAATTTTTCAAGACATATTGGGAGATTTTATTCAACTTTAGACCGTTTACCTCACGAAAAACGAAGGTCAGGGGAAAAAGGAAGTTCAGTGAAGGTTATTTCCGGAAAAAATAGAAGTGTATCTAAAGCAGTCTGTGATGACTGGAGAAACAATGACTTGAAAAAAATTGTTATTATATAGTAATTAAACATGATGAAATAACCAAACTACGTTCCAGATTAAATAATGTATTTACACATAACAAAAATCACACCAACATGGCAATCGGATTACACACGCTAGCGAAGCGAGCGATACAATAATAATGACAACTTGTTGCCAAATCTTACTACATAAGTTCTGTTCGAAAGAAGGTTGCCACTCTACAAGCTTAATACAATTATAATGAAAACAGTTAAGTTATACATATTAGAACATTTAAATATTGGAATTTGCATATATTTTAACACGCCCCCTTGCAAATTACACTATCTTAAATGTCTACAGACTTCAATTTAACAATATAAGGATCATATATGAAGACCTGATAATACATGACATAATGCTTCTACAGTAAAAAAAAAACATGATAATACTATTAAACATTCATGCAGTGTAATATATATTAATACTGTTTTAGTACTGACACACTGTAAATAAAACTAACTTCTAAATACTAAAATGGTTCTGTGCATGAAGTGAGTTTGATCAAAGTTTCTAAAATGAGTCTCTTAACAACAATAATCAATGTTTTCACTAGTATTTCAATAAAACTGCCTCTACTTCAGCATAGGAGAAAGTTCTTACACAAGGTTGTCACTCACTTTTAGTGGTTATTCACCAGGGTATGTTGCTGCATATCCAGAAGCTTGTAGGGCTTTCTTCGACACTTGTTTTGTGAGAAGGTCAGCAAGGTTCTCACCTGATGGTATGTACTCAAAAGTAATGACTCTCTCTCTCACCAAATCTCTTAAAAAGAAGTATTTTATGTCTATGTGCTTGCTTCTCTCTGAGGTCACATAGTTTTTGGCTATGAATATGGCTCCTTGATTGTCAACTAACATTTTTTGAGGCGAGGACACCAACCCACTACATATTGCCTTCAATAGATTGTTGATCCACAAGATTTCTTTGGCGGTGTGACACATTGCAATATATCCTGCCTCTGTCAACGACAAGGCTGTTGTGGATTGCTTCTTACTAGACCATGAGATTAGAGCTCCTGCGAGCAGCATTATATATCCACTATAAGATTTTCGGTCAGTTCTGTCACCTCCCCAGTCATCATCAGAATAGATTAGCAGCGGTTCACTTGTCTTCCTAAATTTCAACTTTATGTGTCGAGTTCCCTCTAGGTACCTCAGGACATGCTTCACACCCTGCCAGTGTTCTTCAGTGTGCTTCTCATTGAACTTGCTCATATAGGTTGATGAGTAAGCCATATCTGGGAGAGTACCACAGGTGAGATATAGCAGGCTCCCAATAGCTTGCCTATATGGGATCTCCTTGATTTCTTCCCTTTGTTTGTCTGCTTTGTTGTATTTTATGCTGGGGTCTAATGGTCTTGCTTCAGTTATCTTGAAAGTTTCTAGTATTTCTGACACATAGGTAGTTTGGTCTAAAGTGTATGACCCATCTTTTTCCTTGCATATTTGCATGGATAAAATTTGCCTTGCTGGGCCTAAATCCTTAGCAGTGAATTTTTCCTTGATCTTTTCTTTGAACTTGTTTATTTCTTGTATGTCACCAATGATCAAAAGGTCATCAACATAGACTCCAACAATGATGTTTCTCTGGTGACAAAAATAAATACATGGGTCTGCATTTGCCCTCACTAATCCATAATCAATTAGGAAGTCATTTAAACAAGTGTTCCTCACACGTCCTGATTGTCGAAGGCCATATATACTCTTCTTTAGGTGGCAGACAAGGTGCAGACAAGGTGGCAGACAGGGTCATTTCCCTCTTCAATGCAACCTTCTGGCTGAGCCATGTACAGGACTTCTTCTAAGACTCCATTGAGGTATGCAGCTGTCACATCCATTTGATGGATTTCAAAATCTTTTTTAGCAGCTATGGCAATTAATAGTCGAATGGATTTAAGCTTGATAACAGGAGAAAAGGTGTCATGAAAGTCCACACCAGATACTTGGAGGTAGCCCTTTGCTACTAACCTGGCCTTAAATTTTGCTCGTTTTCCAGTTTCATCCTTCTTCTTACGGAACAGCCATCTGGAAGGTATTATCTTCACACCAGGTGGTTTGGTAGTAAGATCCCAGGTTTGGGCTTGAGTGAGGTTTGCAATTTCTTCGTTCATGGCCTTTTGCCACATGTCTGCTTCAGGAGATTTCAGGGCATCTTGCACTGTCACTGGATCTCTCTCATCATATTGGTGTATCTCTTGAGCATTATAGAGGTAGTAATCTTCAAGGTGTTTGGGTGTACTGACAGGTCTTGCTCCTTTATCCCTCTTGTTTCTACAGGTAAGATTATTTGTCTTCACTTCAGTGTCGTGGTTTTCGGGTACTTCTATTATCTCTCCAGCTGATTTAGGGTTGTTTTCGGACTGTTGGTTAGAGTAATCGTCAGGACTTAGGTCATGTAGTTCTTGAAATGGAGCAGGAAATAGATTTAGGTCATCTGTGTCGAGATTTGACTGTTCTAGGATTGAATCTCCAACTTCTACTTCAGATGTGTACAGGTAGTCATCTTCCAAATTTTCAATACTGAGTGTAACTTCTCTTGTAGTATTATAACAATTGTCAGTCTTCAGGGGGAAAATATTTTCTTCAAAAATTACATCTTTGCTTACAAAGAACTGTTTTTTTCTTCAGGTCATATAGTTTGTAGCCCTTGACTCCATTGGGATAACCCACAAAAATGCATTCTGTGGCCTTAGGATCAAGTTTACTTTTTCTTGAATATGAGCGCACATGGCACCAAGCTCTACATCCAAATACTCTGAGATGATCTATTTTGCTTTCAGAACTTGACCACATTTCCTCCGGGATGTTGCCATTAATTGCACAAGATGGTCGCTTATTATGTACATAAGCCGCAGTGGCTATTGCTTCGGCCCAAAATCTGTGGTCTGCTCCTGATTCAATGAGAAGGCATCTTGTTGTGTTTATCAATGTTTGGTTCATCCTTTCTCATTTTCCATTTTGTTGTGGTGTTTCAGGTACACTAAGCTGCCTTTGAATTCCATGCACAGTAAGATACTTGTCAAATTTTTCATTTCTGTATTCTCTGCCATTGTCACTTCTTAGGATTTTTATCTTCTCGTTGTGAAGAGTTTCAACCATGCGGCGTTACTCATCAAATTTTTCCAACACTTCACTTTTAGCCTTCATGGTGTACAAGGTAGTAAAGTTCGAGAAATCATCAGTAAATGTAACAAAATAGCTTGATCCTCCAAAGGATGAGGGGGAAATTTTACCAACAACATCAGAATGTATTATTTAAAGGGGATCCTTAGCTCGTGTGTTGGCAGACTTTGGAAATTTTTTCCGTTTCATTTTTCCCTGGATGAAGATGGAACATGGTGCATTTGCTAACACTAGCGATTCTGTATTTTCGTTAATGGAGTTTACAGTTTTAATTGTATTGTAATGTGGGTGACCAAATCTGCGGTGCATCAGTTCAATACTTTCAGTTCTCGTCACACAAGCAGTTTCCGTCTGTTCTTCAATAGTGTAGAGTCTTCCCTTTTTCTTAGCTAACAGGAGCGTCTTCCCATGGTTGTCTATCACCTTGGCTTTACCGTCTACAAATTCTACCTTCAAGCCTTTCTCTTCGATTCTTCCAATCGATAATAGGTTTCCTCCCAGTTTTGGGACATATAGAACATTTTGAATGGTTATGTTTCTTACTTCATTTTCTTCATATATGTGGAATGATATATTACCTATTCCACTGACATTCAGGCCGTCCGCACACGGAGCGACTCAAAGGAAACTGAACTGGTTAGCGACTGAAATTTCTTATCGGTTGCAAACTCGTTAGTGATGCAACTCGTCGTGCACACGGGTCGACTCAAAAGGGATTCAAATCAATAGTTTGCGACCTGTCATGGAAGGAAGAACATCATTATTCCGGGCATTATTTTTAGTTAAATTATTATCAGAAATTAATTTATTTTAAAAAATCGTCACAATAGATTGTCTTTGATCAATCGTTTAAAAATGGACTGTATATATGGGCGCACATATTCCATACAACAAAAAACGTTAGAATTTCATTTCATCACTAGGCAGAAGTCACGTGACTCGTGTACGTCATTTGTCAGCTTGCCAAAAGAGCGGCTGTAACATAGATTGTGTAATAACATGCACAACGCAAGAGAAACTGGCGACTGAAGTTGCTAGCGACTCGACACGTGGAGTTGCCTGCGACTGATTACAAACGCGTTGCTGACGGGTTTGTAACCAGTTGCGCCGTGTGCGTGGCTCCATTCAATTACATAGGTTACGACTCATCACGGACTGGTTTGTGATTGGAGACAGTTATCAGTTTCTTTTGAGTTGCTCCGTGTGCAGACGGCCTTATTCTTTCTGAGTTTGTAACTTCAACTTCAGATGCATATTGTCTAAGGTTTGAAAATTTTCTTCGGTCAGACGTCATATGCTCAGTGGCTCCGCTGTCTAGAATCCAGAGGTTTCTTTTCCTTGATTCGTCTTCATCTGCTAGCAGTGCGATGCTTGTCTCAAAATCAACTGCTGTTTTGGCACTGCTTTGATTCTGTTGTTTCTCAGGTAGGCTTGCACAGATTCATTGGGGTTCATCACAATATTGAAGAATTTTCTCATGAGTTGCAGCACGTGCAGTAAACCGAACTTAGTATGCATTTCTTTAAGAGAGTTCCAGGCGTCTCTGGCTCTAACACAATCTCCAATGCCATCCAAGAAGGTGTCTTCAACGATAAGGAGTAAGAGAGAAAGGGCTTCGTCATTTTTCTTCCTTTCTGCTTCACTCATAGCATTTCCGTATCCTGGTTCTACGGCTTCCCAGCATCGCTTCTGCACTAAGATGCCTCGGGAACGAATACACCACGTGAGATAATTATCGCCATTTAATTTCGGCATTTTGTATTCTTCTGAGGCCATTTTCTTTTTCTTCGCACGTTAAAGTTTGAATAAAATCCACTTGTAAGTTATCTTCGTCAAGAGTTAAGGAAATTACTCACTTCGGCTTTCAACGTGGTTAGGCTTAAATTCGGCATCGGCTTCGTGCTATGACTTCGAAATTATCTTCGATTCTGGACCGTAATTGGCATTCCGGATAGAGCTTCGTGCTGATAACGCGTTATTAAATAGTAATTAAACATGATGAAATAACCAAACTACGTTCCAGATTAAATAATGTATTTACACATAGCAAAAATCACACTAACATGGCAATCGGATTACACACGCTAGAGAAGCGAGCGAGACAATAATAATGACAACTTGTTGCCAAATCTTACTACATAAGTTCTGTTCGAAAGAAGGTTGCCACTCTACAAGCTTAATACAATTATAATGAAAACAGTTAAGTTATACATATTAGAACATTTAAATATTGGAATTTGCATATATTTTAACAAAAATTCTAAAAGATTATCAGCCCAATTATATTTTTTTAATGCTGATGAAATGGGACTCTTTTATAAGTGTTTACCCAACAGAACTCTAACTTTGAAAGACGACGATTATCATGGAGGCAAGAGCAGTAAGGATAGAATAACTGTAATGGTAGGCCCTAACATGAGTGGCAAAGAAAAACTTCGTTTGTTGGTAGTAGGTAAAAGTAAGAACCCTAGAGTATTCAAAAATGTAACGTCTTTAGAGGTTGACTATTGTTCTAATAGAAAGTCATGGATGACAAATGAAATTTTTGAAGCGTGGATTTTGAAATTGGATAGAAAAATGAGTGATCAAAATAGAAAAATTGCTTTGCTTGTAGACAATTGCCCGACCCGTCCTAATGTGTCTTCAACATTATCAAATGTTAATTTGCTTTTTCTTCCCCCGAATACCAGTTCAATATTGCAACCAATGGACCAGGGTGTAATAAAAAACCCGAAACTTCATTACCGAAAACTCCGACGACTTATCTGGACATTTGTAAATGAAAAAACTTTACATAAGGTGATTGATATGAGGATATGTGTGGCAGAATTAGCTAAAGTGTGGGAAATTGGCGTTTCTGAATCTACAATAAAAAAATTGTTTCGCAAAAGCTGGGTTCAGCAAGATATTCGTAATTTTTTTAAAAGAATGTAACTGTGATCATTCTAACCACTTTATGGATTATCTTTTTTTTTAAAGGTATGTAGTACTCAATAAATCTTTCATATTAATTCATTTTTTAATTATTAACTTTCATTTAATGTAATTGGAGTTTCGCATACGAAAATTAGCTTTGATTTTAATGTTTTAGGAGAATTATGATAAAACTAAGATCAATTCTATATATCGAATTTTTTTCCGGCAATTTGCTACTTCGATATATGGAGGTTCGACTGTATATATATATATAAGAAATAAGCATCGTCTCATTTTAAAATTAAACTCATTTAGTATTAGGTCTAAGATTATATAATTTTAGGCTATGAAAAAAAAACGCTGGGCTTTTTTGGGAGGGGCAATTGTCCCTATTGCCCCACCCCCTTGGAGCCGCCAATGCACTAAAGTGTCGCGGCACACAGTGGTTGAGAACTGAGTGACAATGAACTGAGTTAGACAATGAACTACATACGGGCAATGGCGGACCAGGGGGGAGGGGCGGGAGGGGAGGGGTCCGCCCCGGGCCCCACTTACTTAGGGGGCCCCACGACAGGGGCCTTTTTAAAAATTGAATGATAACCTTACTACAAAAAATTGCATTTTTAATTTTTAAAAAAAAATCAGACAGGAGCGTTATTGTTTTTATAAAATAATACACTTGCATATTTTAGCGACTTCCAGCATTTCACGTGCCCCCCCCCCAACTTAACTTGAAATAAATTAAAACGTTAATAGAAGTTCAGTTAAAACCATAAAATTGTACAAAACTTTTAAGAAAGCTGGGTTTTTTGCCGCCTTCTCAAACTGTGAAACTGAAGATTCCGATTATGTCTTTAGCCTTAACATATATTTTAACAATGATATGATCCATAGCATAAATTCGATGCTATATTTTTTTTTTCTAATTTTATTAATATTATATTTATTTTTCTCATTGTATAATTAACTACTCAAACATGAATTCTATTTTTATTCAATTTCAAAAAATCCCAATATTTCATATTTTAAGGACCGTCCGGTAGTCAAAAAGCGCTGAGGAGGGCCCTAGCTGAATTCAATTCGTGCCCCCCCCCCCCAAAAAAAAAAGGTTAGAAGCACGCTACGCCTATGGTGCTGAGAGATGCCATAGAGCTGACGCTGAGTTGCTGAGAATCGCCAGTATATTCGACATATATAATATATATATAAAATATATATTATATATATTATATAATATTGTAACGAGGAATTCGTTTCAGATATAATTAATTTGGTTGGGCTCATAAATTAATGTAAAATTTCTAATTCTAAATAGTTGTCCCTTAAAATAAAATTGCGTAACTTCTACACCGTTCCCTCGACGTGTGTGTTCTTGAGAATTTAGCCGTGCCCATTTCTCTTAAACCGTAAAACTTCAACCATAATTTGCTTAGCCAGGTGTTAGTCTCAGGATTCCCTTGTTAAGCTTTACTAAGATGCACATTTTATGGCTGGTAATTCCAGGGTGTTCTTATCAACATTCAACTAGCCTTTGTACAGGGCATGCCGTTTTTACGTCTGTCCCCATAATTGGACCATAAAATCGGCTCTCCCTTGTTCGAAAGTTGTTTTCCCACGTGTGAACTTGGCGTCAGCTTGGCGAGAGAGCGCCTTCCGTTTAAGATCTTTCTCCCCTGGTTCGACCAATCATGCAGAGGCGCGAATTTCGTAGTATCAGGGCTAAGCCATTCACGGGCCTTCATTTTGGCGGCTCGCTCGGTGCTCTCCTCTTGTCGAGGTTTCGGCATGGCCGGGTTCTTGTTATTGGCCATCAAGCGCTCGCGTAGTTTTTACTATATTTTTCCTCCGCGCTGAGGTAAGCTTCCGTACGCGTGCACGGGTGGTCTGTCTTTGATAATTGGCGCTTTTCTCGTTATGGTAACCCTCGTTGTCAGCGTTTTTGCAGGCATGTCCAGTGATGAGAAGAAATACCAGAGAGCCATATTTTTTTGGGAGAGAGTGGTCTCTTATATATTTTGGAAGTTTAAGCACCCCATCAGTTTTGGCTCTGCCAATTCTGCATCGGGGGGCTATTTTTTTTTACATGTTGAATGTTATTGATCATCTTCAGTCTTTAGACCAATGTGGTCATTTTTTGTATTTCGCTGCATCTCTGTAAATATTTTTCATATTATTCAAGACAGGCTCCATGTTTACTGATGCCGAATAAATTACTTGATATTACTACAAAAAGAGACTTTGGCAGATTATTTTAATTTCCAGCTGCTTTCAGCTTTATTTTAAGATGATGACGGTGATTCCCCTTGGGTTATTGTCATAAACGCATTCCACTATCTTTATGTATCGATTTGGCCGTAAGTGAGTGATATATTTCAACCGATGTACGGAGGGATCATCTTCCAACGCTTTATATTTTCTTACTGATAGACGATTAGCATTTCTTCTGTCCCGCTCCTGAATACGTTGTGCTGAACACCACTTTCCAGCCTTCCGAGATGTCGGTCTACTCCTTCCGTGGGCCTCTCCATACACACAGGTGTCGTTCATCGCCTCCATTATTCTACTATATAGACGACTTCCGCTTCAACATCATTTCTTCAGAATAGACTGGTCCATGTTCTTCACTGAGACTTTACAAATTTTAAATTGACTAGAAGCATCCTCCAACAACTTATTTCTACAGAAAGTCTCATAAGAACTATTACTACAAAAAAAGACTGATACCTTCCCCACGATATCACAGCCCATTACCCTTTATAATTATTATATTATATATTATATAATATATATTATATAACTACATTCTTCGTCAGATTCCAGAACCCCCGAACTTTTCTTGATGTATTTTAAAATTTTGTACGTGACCGTATTTATCCTAGAAGTGCAATAAACGCATGAAAATCATTAAATAGGCTGATAGTCTTTATTTTAGGCAAAGTCCTTATAGACCAGGCCCTGATTTTCCACTAGGCCGGGGCCTTGGGGCCCCAAAAAACTTTTATTTAAAAAGAAGAAAAAAAAATAAATTTTCCAATTCATTTTTTTTTTTTTTTTTTTTTTTTTTTTTTTTACCTTTTTCAATATCAATTTTTTTTATATATCCTTTCAAATTTTATTGATTGGTTCATCATATGTATAATTCATATGTATAGTTCATATGTATGTTATAGTGTATATAAGGAATTACTAAGTTTTTCTGGTTGCATTGTATTGGTGTTTTAATTTAATGAAGAAGTTAATATGTTGTATTGCTTTTTGTTATTTGATAATGTTCTAGGCTTCTACGCTTCAAATATCCAATTCTCGGTAAAATAATACTTTCACGATGATTCCCGATTATTTTTTGTGTGTGTCAATTTTGGAAATTTTACGCCCACATCACTGTTAGGGGGGCCCCCATCGCACCATCCCGAGTTGTGCCTAAAGTCAAGAATTTTCTAAATCGGGCCCTGTTATAGACTGGTTAGTTTTCTGGTGTCAGAAGGCCTGATTAGGTTGAGGAAAGACTGACGGATGACGACGATGAGATTGGAAGTAACAAGTAACCTGATTCTTTGTGTCAGATTCTGGCTTTGGCGTAAAAATTTGAATAATGTTGTGTGTTTTGGAAAATTTGATCGATGCAGTGGAGAAGCTGTGCGACGAGTCTGAAAACCTAGATACAAGAGGATCGGCTCAGATTATAATGGCAAATGTTTGCGATTTTAAGTTTATAGCGTTTTTACGCCTGTGGTGAGACATTTTGGAGGAAATCAACCACACTCAACGCTACTTGCAAATTCAGGGGATTTCCTTGGACAAGGCTTTAAATAAACTAAGAGCATTGGAACTTTTTATCAAGGAAAGAAGAGAATCTTTAGTTAGTGATGCTTTGGACTTCGCTTCCCAGAAATGTGAAGAAATGGGAATTGCTGTTGAAAAGAGAGGCAGAAAAAGATCGAAAAAGATGATGCCGGATGAAAAAGCTAAAGATGACGGTTTATCTTTACAAGAAGAACTAAGGAGGTCCATGTTCCAATGTGTAGATAGGTTGTATTTGGAACTCCAAACAAGAACAAAATCCATGGAGAACATTCATAACAAATTTGAGTTCTTGCAGTCGGTTAATTTGATCAAAGCTCCAGATGAGAAATTGCCAGAACTTATTTCTTGTCAAATTGAAAGTTACGACGAATTTTCTAAGGACGAGGTTTTGCCAGAAATAAAAAGACTAAGACGTAACTGGTCGGATAGCCCTTACGTCTAAGGACCTCCATCAAACGTTTCTGCATAGATTGAACCAGTTTGAATGTTTCATTAGGAGATATATTATTCCATTCCATAATGATAACCTTCAAATATTAATACAGAGGAAGTCAAAAAGTGGTCAGTTCTTCAAGTTTTACAGTTCATTGTTGGTATGGAATTTCAAGAGTCAGTACCAAACTTGTGTTTAGCACTAAAGTTGTTTTTGACGATTTGCATTTCAGTCGCAACTTGTCAAAGAAGTTTTTCGAAATTGACAGTCATCAAAAACTATTTGAGCTCAACAATGAACCAAATCAGACTAAATGGCCTAGCAATGTTATCCATCGAGAACAAGTTGGCTATGAAAATAAACTTTCATGAGACAATTAGACAATTTTCTGATGCAAAAGTTAGAAAAAGACAATTTTAAAAGGAGTCTTTTACCTATTTGAAATTAATACAGAATTCTTAATTTAACTTGCCTATATGGAATTTTTAAAAAATGCTTGTTTTTAATAAGTTTTCAGAACGTACCCCCCCTCCCCTTTTTGAAAATGTCCCTTGGTCTCATATATCATGGTTTCACACAACACGGCATTTTCTAGGTGATGTATTCCCATTCTATTTTTTTCATACTGATACTGTGAATGTGTATTGCCTTGTGAAAAGTAAAAATTTTTAAAGTTGAATTACCAATAAAGTTAACGTAGATCAAAGTGAGGTATTTCTTTGGTTTTCCTTGAAGCTACCTGAATATTATAAGTAAGTATTGGCGCCAAAATGGCTCCTTTTCTTTTTAATATGAATTTTGTTTTTAACTAGTATTATCACTTTTATTAATCAAACGGCCAAGCCTTTTACCATTCACCTTGGCCAGACGAAAAATTCATACAACGAAAACCAGCGCCGTACAATTGATTTTAACCTTGTACCGAACAGTAAGTTAGCGAGCTCATGGCTCAGGCGGTTAGAACGTTGGTCTCGGAGCTGTGCCGTGCGGTACGTCATTGGTTCGATTGCTCGAACCCAGGCCTTGACATAAGACTTTTTTTTATCAATTTAACGCTTAAAAAGTAATGATCATTGCTCACCTCGTACTGCACGAGTTTGCTCCCTTATTCTGTCAATTTTTTCTCCGCACACAGGGGTGTGCCGACGGGGGGGGGGGGAAGCGGTACTGGACCCCCCCACAGAGGTAAAATAAATTTTTAAAATTTACAAAATAATGCAAAAATATTTCGTATAGGCCTAATAGTAATTGTGTTATTTATTCTTTACCATTGCGATCTTTATTGCACTTAAATTTTTAGCGATCTTTATTGTTACAATTTTAGCGCTATACAGAGCCAGAAACAGTATTTCTAAAGCCAAGTGCCGAGCACTGTTTATACACTTCTACAGTACTATCCGCGAACCGCGAGAGTGAACCGAACCCTTGCCTATCAAAGTATTGAAGGCGTCTTTTTTCAACAGGGCATGCACGCACTGTTTCGTCTCGTATCTGCTTTAAAAAGCACTTAAATGGTCCCGAATCTTATTATCGGAGGTCCTTGTTCATCCCTTTTGCTGACCACTTTATTAGCCAGCTCACAGAAATGTTCATCTCCCACAAACATGTTCTATCATCTTTTTATGTTTCAATTAACTCAAAAATGGAAAATAAAACCATTCAGACATCATGTGCAACCCTTTTTGAGCAGTATGAGGGTGATCTGGTGCCATACATTAATTGACCAAATGAGCTGTTTGGAGAAGTGAAAATATGGCACCAGCGACTAGCTAAAATAAATGAAATAAGAGTAGAACAGTATAAGCAGTCAAAGTCAAATAAGGCTTTAAAAATCTCTCTGGCTTTGAGGCAATGAAGTATTGCAACAAAGGTATGTTTCCAGCTATCTACAAGCTCTTGCAGATATTATCAACGTTGCCAGTAACTTCATGCTCAGCTGAGCGGTCATTCTCAGCTCTACGGTACCTGAAGGACTATTTAAGAAACGAGACTAAATGGCCTGGCTTTATTGTACATTCACAAAGACATTAGTGTGAACTGTGAAGAAGTCTTAAATGAACTATCAAAAAACCCCAGGAGGTTAAGCATTAAATTGTAGATTAGTTCTTTTATGTAGAAAAAAAGTGTACTGTTATTGATGAAATAAAAACTGTAAAAAAGCTAATAAATTGGAAATTCTCGTTGATTTTAAATGTCCTTAAAACAATAATAATAATAATTTATTATACATATTTACATTTATTATACATATATATTATACATTTTTATACATATAACTTGAAAGATATGCTTCAAATAATAATAATAATTTATTATTATTATATTGTTTGTTTACAAATACTAATCTAAAAATAGGTTTTATAGTGTAGGTAGTAAAAAACTGTACTACGCAAAAAGTAAAAATGTTATTCAAAGCTTTAGAATAATGTCATGGAATTCATAGATATATGATTTTTAAGAAGTGGCATCTAGTACTCTAGATAGCCTAAAATGGCACTATTTAACACCTAATTTTCAAATTTTTCCGGGGGAGGTCCCCGGGACCCCCCCCCCCCCTTCGGCTGGGGGTATTCCATTCCAGACCCCCCGGAAGTTCCCCCCCTTCAAGTCCACTCTGATAATAGAGCGTCAGGGAAATGGACGACCCCTAGTACATGGAGGCCTTGACACCCCCCCCCCCCAGAACAAAATCCTGAGCACGCCACTGTTTGACACAGGTCAATAGAAATAAGAGACTGTCTGATTAAGGCAAAGAAAGGCTAGCTGTCATTAGAAGAAGTTAAAAATTACCATTTTTTTGGGGAGGGGGACCAAAAATAAATCAGTCCCGGGCCCCAAATGGTCTAGGTACGCCACTGCATACGGGGAGGGGGGGATCAACACCCTATTGA
The DNA here is from genome assembly GCA_907164885.2 of Dolomedes plantarius. NCBI lineage: Eukaryota > Metazoa > Arthropoda > Arachnida > Araneae > Dolomedidae > Dolomedes > Dolomedes plantarius. The sequence continues at coordinate 3,190,491 of OU015503.1, forward strand.
ACTTAAAACTAAGTAAAATAAAAGAAATTCCAAAGCAAATTATTATAAATTCTCCACACTTCCGGAAACGAAATTCCTCCTTTAGAAACGAGAACCTCCCCCCCCCCCAAACAAAATAAAAAATCAGGTAGTCTCTTCTAACGAAACTACCGCGGGGTATTAACGTAGGATTACTTATCGTTGCTTACCTCTTTTATATGTATATATGTATCTATATATATTCATATATGTATGTCAAAATTTTGACGCATCTTGGTACTTTTCTGTTTAACTTGTCCAAGCGATAGACTGGGTTTGGCTGCCAAAATTATAACTCGCGAGGACGGACGGTTTGAGAGTCTGAAATTTTCCTTTCCGGAGGACCGTTATGGAGGAACGTAATCTACGTTAAAATAAGAGGGATTCTGGTTTGACTTATAAGTTTTAATTATATCTATGGCACTCTACTGACAACCTTTGTCTCACTCACAGTGTCTGGAATTGCGAATGGCGTACATAATCTCTTCATTCTGGGTAATACGTATTTTCTTTCCATACATACACAATAATATGTACATGCGATGGACAGTACAAGCTGCCTTTAGTTCATCTCAACTCGTCTCAATTGTTACACAGAACATTTATTGATAAGACTGAACAAATGTCTGCGAAATTTGTTATCAAACTTCCTGCAGTTCTCGGGGGAAAAATGTTAGAATCGTAAAACCTCAACGTAAGATTTCATAGATAATTTTGATACAGAAGTATTTCATTTATCCCAATATCAGAAAAGCCACCGTGTCAAATACTTTATATGCTGTAAGCAAAACAGCAAAATGCTTATTATTGCATAACTTTGCTGATTTTATTACAGATTGTGTCATTTTTCATAAAAATTATCTTTTATCCTTGTCACAAAAAGGGAAGAAATGTGAAAAAAAAAAATTACTCCTCGATGGAGGAAATACAGTTACATTTAGGAAGAAGCATTCCTTAAAATTGTGTCCATTCATTCATCATTGCAATCAAGTTCGTTCTACGTTGGATGTGTCGTACCACAAAATATGAGAGTTTTGCAAGACATAATCTGTTATCACTCTTTTCTCATAGCTTCTATAGCTTTAAAACTTTTTAGTTTTGTAAAATGAGAACGTTAGGCATTGGTAATAAAAAGTGATTTCAAAATTATGATAGCTTTATGTACTGTAGTTAGTTCCCTAGTCGTTGGAGTTTAACGACTGAGAAAAATTGTTCAGGAAACAATGGGATTTTTGAGGAAACTTAGACATACGAGATTGGTTAAGATAATTTTTTAAAAAAATAATTACAAGATAAAAAGAACTTTTTATATACCATGTTTTTAAATTTTCTGTTGAATCATATAAACTTGACAATTCTGTGTATTATAAATACTTTTAAAAATTTTTTTTGATGAATTATCCCATCAACTTGAAAGAACATGAAGTTAATTGGAAGTTAACTTGCGTTTAACTTTTCGTTCCCGTTCCGGCCGACAGATGGCTGCACCAGTCTACAAAGCAAAATTAACAGAAAATAATAAAAACATGGTAAATATCTGCCTAAAGATGGATAAAAGTATAAAAAAATGCATTGTCATCGTGTTCTGAGCTATTGTAAAAGTTTCAAATGTCTAGCTAGTCGGGAAGTTAGTTAAAAATCGATTGCAAGATTTGTACTGGACAAACACACTCACAAGAAAGCAAGTTAATAAAAACATGGTAATTGGGGTGAGAGAATCCAAAAGGATTAATACACAGCAGCCTTAACCGCTAAAGGTCAACGGGGACTGACCAACAAGGTAGGCTGGTCCATCATTGTATATCCACAGTGTGTATGGCAATTTTGCCCTACACACTGTGGGCATACAATGATGGTTTGGACTTTTCCTCTATGCAGAACTGTAGTTAGGGTAATTTAAAAATTGATAGTTGTGATTAGAACCGTTTCTCTTTTATCTCCTCTCCATGGTGTTGTTGTTTCCAATCCCCTTGGTGTAGGGAAGCCTACACCAAGTCCAAAGGACCTAGGTCCTCAAATCCTAGGTCCTTGGCGAAGGGTAGTAAGCAGCTTCACTTTAAGGCGAGGTACCACTAGGGCTGAAGTCTGACTTGACCTCGACGAACATCGGTCCCGTAATTTTGAACCGAGTCAAGTGACAAGACCAGAACACTTGACCCCGCCCCTCCAGAGGTATTTTGGAAACTTGGAGGACATTGCAGCAACGATAAATTTTTTTAGTACACCAGTCGCCATTAGTGTACACGGCGGTGGTTTTGTCAGCGACGGGCATCGAACGAACGACGTTCAGACCACTGGCCAGCTGCCTTTGCCAACCAGGCCACCGCGCCCAGACCCTCCATGGTGATCACGATGAAGGTGGACTTATCATATATGGTGCCGTGCCCCAATCTGTATTAAAGAATTTTATTTATGGTCTCAGCCCTAGACTATGTATGAGAGGCTTATGATCAAAACTAGCAATGTAATCTCTCAATTTAAGACTGAAAAGTACTCTTAGAATAATCTACACTGGTGGCCACCCAAATTGCAACACCAAGGAAGACAAGAGATATCACAACAAAATTTATTTTGTAGATAACATGTTGACCAAGTATCTAATGATTAAATTTATAGACTTCTGTGAAGTGTGGTTCCTGCCAAAATCAGTAGCCAGAGTAGCCGCCATTGTTGGAGATCACCGCTGCCACACGCCTCGGCATTGATTCAAAGAGACTTTGGATGAGTTCTTGGGGTACAGCAGACCAAGCAGCTTCCACACGTTGCCAAAGTTGATCTGCTGTGGCAGCTGGGGATGGAATCTGGGTCAATCGTAGAGCAACCATGGACCACATGTTTTCTATCGGCGAAAGATCCGGAGAGCGAGGCGGCCAGGGAAGCAATTCAATCTGGCGATTGACGAAGAACCGTTGCACAATGCGTGCCACGTGTGGTCGCGCATTATCCTGTTGAAATATGGCTGTGGGCAAGCCCTGAAGGTAAGGAAGGACAACTGGCTCCAACACCTCGGAGATGTAGCGCTGGCTGTTTAAAGTACCGGCAATGCGTACTAGAGGTGTGCGAGAGTGATATCCAATACCGCCCCATACCATAATACCCGGCGCAGGACCAGTGTGGCGGTGCATAACGCAGCTGTTCAGCATCCTCTCTTCACGGTGTCTCCAGACTCGAATGCGACCATCGTGGTGTTGCAGACAGAAGCGTGACTCGTCAGTAAAGACAATTTCATTCCATTCTGCCGTCCACATCCTTCTGTCATCGCACCATTGGCGGCGGAGACGTCTGTGGTTCTGCGTCAAGGGTAGACAAAGCAATAGACGTCTTGCGGACAGACCACTCTGCTGTAAACGGTGTCGAATGGTACGCGCAGACACTGGATGATGCGTTACAAACTGCATGTGCTGTGCTATGGTTCGTGATGTGACTGAGCGATCTGTCACTGCCATGCGTACAATTTGCCTGTCATCACGTGAAGTGGTGCGCTGAGGTGGATGCGATCGAACACGCCGGTCCGCCGTACCCTCCTGCATCCAACGATCACATATCCGCATTACAGTTGTTTGGTTTCGTCCAACACGACTACTGATTTCCCTGAAAAATAATCCACAATCTCGGTAGGCCACTATCCTTCCTCTGTCGAACTGGGATACTTGATCAAAAGATGATCGCTGTTTTCGACGAGGCATAATTGATCGTTTTTTGAAAAAACCACAAGAAAAACACAATTGCCGAACTTGAAATCGTCGAAATCTCCAAGCCTTAAATAGCGTTTTGAAGTGGCACCACAGGCGCGCTTGATGTGCGTCTGCGCTGAAATTCTAATCATTGGCATATCTCACCTCCGCTAATGCATGTTGTAAATTTCATGTTATTTGCATGTTTCCTTCAGGGTGTTACATTTACAGTGGCCAGCAGTGTATATATAAAAAATAGTTAGTTCCGTAACTGACTGACTGACTGACTCACTGACATATAACGCACAGACCAAACCGCTTGACTTAAAGGGCTGAAATTTTGCATGGCGATTCTTCTTATAGTGTAGGGGTGCACTAAGAACGATTTTTGAAAAATTCTTCTTAGATTTTTTTAAATTAAATTTTTAAGCTGTTTTTGTAACTTTTTTAAAGTTTGCATTTAAAATACTAATTTGAGGGTTATAAAATTTATATCACGAGAGAGATCCTAAAAATAACTTTAAAATGAAATATTTTTCGAATCTTTACCTGGATTTTCTGATTTTTGGGGAGTTTTTAAAGATTAATTTTTAGAATTTAATTTATTAAATGCTGATCACGTGATTTCTTTTTCTGGTACTTTAAATAAATTTATCGTCACGTGTCTAACAACTAAATAGACAAAAAAAAATATTTTTTTTCTTTCTAATGCAGCAGATGATTGGATATTATCAAAAAAAAATATCCCTTACAAATTTTTTATAAATATATATATATATATATATGTTTTACATCAATTGTATACATTGATCGTCGTATTTATTGTAAATATATATATTTATTTTTTTGGCATTAATTGCATACATTGACCATTGTGTTTAATTTGAATGTACTCCGTAGCGAAGTGCTGATTTCAGCTAGTAGGTATATAATTGTATAATAATTGTACACAAAGGTTGTAAATATTGTATGTTTCTCGTGTGCTCATTTGACGAGAACGTTACACGGCGTTCGTTCCGCAAACTATCGGTGGGGTGGGTATCTGAAGCTGGCTCGTAACCCGAATTTTAGCTCGCAACTCAAGGCAAAAAAAAAAAAAAAAATGGCCGAGAGAATGCTCGTATCTCAAAAGCTCGTAAGTCGAGTTACCACTGTATCATTAAAACAATTAAAAACAATTTCGTTTCTCAGTTTTTATGCATATCAGTTGGCATGTATTTTTAATGCTATAAACCAGGGCTGGCCAACATTTTTTAGTTGGCGATCGACTTTTCTATAATTTTTTATTCGGTGATCGACTAGTTCTCATTTTTTAAATGCAAAATGAGCCGCTTTTCACTAACATAGTCCATATATATTATGAAATTATGGCTCGCGATCGATTAAAATCATATCGAAGACCGACCGGTTGGCCACCCCTGCTATAAACCATTGTTTCAAGGAATGATGATATACGGTGCCCTCAATACAAGGAACAAACAAGTCTCGCGGTGTAGTGGGCGGATGTCCACAAAGTGCCGTTAGAAAAACAAAACCATTGTTTCGAGGAACGAAGAATGAAAAGAGCTTTAAAAATTACAGAGTTCAGTACTAGAAGGAAAAAACAAGGAAATGAAACAGCAAACTGAAACTTGAGATTTGTATCTGTTGTGTTTTTTAAATAGCAATTATAGTCATTTAGTTGACATTTGTATAGATTGTATTTTTTCAGTAAATTAGTAATTTCACTTCCAGTTTTCCTTAAGAAAGATCAACAAATATTACGGTATGATTTTTTTTTGACTATCTGCTGTGGAAGAAAATTTATTCGAAGTACTTTTCTGTGTAAGGCCATCCGCACACGGGTCGTCTCGTAGTCGGCTCGAACTCGAAGCGAGATGTGCGTCTTGCATGAACTATGCGAAGTCTATCCGCACACGGGCCGAATCGCACTCGAAGTGGTTTCGTCTCGAATTCGAAGCGGGATGACGAATGCATATTTTTCTCAGTAGGTTGAACGTCTTCAACGGGCAAAGTACAAAACTTCTTGCTTTTATTTGTTTAAAATGAGCAGCTCCAGTGATGAGAAGGACATTCTTATGTTATATTGGTACCGTAAGATAATAATTACAAGATAAAAAGAACTTTTTATATAACCATGTTTTTAAATTTTCTGTTGAATCATATAAACTTGACAATTCTATGGATTAATAGATACTTATTTAAAAACGGAATTTTGGAACGGAATTTTCACCATCGGCTGTTTGTTGTGCCACATTAATTACAAGAAAGTGATGTAAAATTTTTAGCATTCTATAGAATGTCAAAAGAATGTCAACAAATTTTCAGTTCGGTATATTTTAATGTTATAAAAATACAAATTTTTTTGTTAATTATAAAATTATTTGAAATTTCTTTTTCAATTGGAGATATAAATTCATATACTTTTTAAGATACAAAAGTTTGTGCTAAGCTATTGTGTTTATGTAGGTGAGACTCAGGTAGCAATCACCACAACAAAGTTCAGGCTTTGACATTTTTTCATCAAAACTAAAAACATGATTTTTATGTTTACTGATTTGAAAATTTGAATATATTGAATTTCGCTCTGTGTTTTGTATTCGATTATTATTATTTTTTTTATGTATTTAATCAGAATAGATTTCGTGAAATTGAATCGAATTTAATCAGAATAGATTTCGTATATCTATCTATCTATCTATCTATCTATCTATCTATCTATATACACTGAAGTGCCTTTGAATTAGGGATAGCAAAGCCTATGCAAATTGTGTAGCGCTGCGCATCATGTATGCGCAAGTGAGGGCGCTGTGGTAACTGCATATATAGCGCGTACTGTGGTTGTTCTGAATTAGTTGTTGGAATTGCCAGTATGGGTAAACTGTCTGATTTACACGCCTTCGATCGCGGACAAATCGTAGGTGCGCGACGCATGGGCCATTCAATTTCCGAAATCGTCAGACTGCTAGGATTTTCAAGGTCGACAGTGTCAAGAGTATACCAAGAATACATGGATGGTGGAAAAAAAACTAGCGATCGGGCAAACTGCAAAGGACAATTAGCCTTGACAGTGCGTGGTGAGAGACGACTCAGGCGTATTGTACGTAGCCAGCGAAGCCAAACATTAGCTCAAATTACCACCCAGTTTAATGACGGTGCCAGTCGTACAGTCAGTAAACGGACTGTGCAACGCTCGCTTCACCGTATGGGTTTCGGGAGCCGTCGACCTACGAGAGTACCATTGCTCTATACTCGCCATCTGGCTGCACGTCTTGCCTGGGCAAGAGAGCACAGAGACTGGAGTGTAGAGGACTGGAAACGAGTAGCATGGAGTGATGAGTCTCGATTCCGACTACTTAACGCCGACGGGAGGCTGAGAATATGGCGTCAGGCTCATGAAGCCATGGATCCTGCATGCCTGGCTGGAACTGTAGAAGGGCATGGTGGCTCAATCATGGTCTGGGGTGTTTTTTCGTGCTACAGTTTGGGATCTTTGGTGCGTGTACCAACCTCCCTCAATGCAATTCGGTACGTAGAGTTGCTGGGTGATCACCTCCATCCGTTTATGCTGTTCTGTTATCCGCACGGTAATGGAGTTTTCCAGCAAGACAACTGTACCTCTCACAAGTCCCGGTTGGCTACTGGCTGGTTGGATGAGCATTCCTCTGACTTCTCTGTCATGAATTGGCCACCTAGAAGCCCAGACTTAAATCCTATTGAGCATCTTTGGGATGTTTTGGAACAAGGCGTGAAAGGCCATCACACAGCACCAAAGAACCTTACTGAATTATGGACAGCTTTAGCCAATATTTGGCAAGCCATTCCCGTGGAACGTTTCCAGAAACTTGTTGAAGCTATGCCTCGTCGTGTGGCAGCCGTTATCAAGGCCAGAGGAGGCCCAACTCGTTACTAGGTAGGTATCCCTAATTCAGTGGCACTTCAGTGTATATATATATATATATATTTGTGTGTGTGCTTCCCATAGCTTAACATTGGGATAAAATATGCACTGCCTTAACATGTTGCTAGACAGATGGATTATGATAGAGGAAGGTTACTTGAGATGGTATATTAAGTATATTTTACCCCTTTTATTCAGAATTAAACATTTCTTCTAAGAAGTTCTATGCTAGATGTCTAGCACCTTTTAGGACTGGGAACTACCTAATCAATCCTTAAACTTTCTCCGGCTACACATTAAACGAATGGATAATGACGACAGTGCCGAATTTCGACAACGTTGCCGAAAGAATGATGAGTAGCAGTGATCTTTCAACTGTTTGAAAAAGAAAAAGAAAGGCAGTTCTTGTGACTAAGTATGCCACGAGTAAAATTTACAGGTTATAAGGCACTCACGTTGCATACGTGTCTTTTCAGCATTAATGATAAGCACCGACATTCTTTTTAATTGACAAAAACTACATAAACAAGTGTGATCGATGATTCAGAAAGTGCCCTTGACATTTTTTTTAAAGTCGACAGCGTGTTTTTATTTTTATTTATCGTAAAAACATTAAATAATTTCGATTGATTGATAGAGGTGGCGGATGTCCTCCTGCGGAATATCATGCCAAATTCTGTCTAATTGGCGCTTTAGATCGTCGAAATCTCGAGCTGGTTGGAGGTCCCTGCCCATAATTCTCCAGACAGGCTCAATATGGGAGAGATCCGGCGACCTTGCTGCCCAAGATAGCGTTGGGCAAGCACGAAGACAAGCAGTAGATACTCTAGACGTATGCGAGCGGGGATTATCTTGCTGAAATGTAAGCCCAGGATGGCTTGATATGAAGGGCAACACAACGGGGCGTAGAATATCATCGACGTACCGCTGTGCTGTAAGGGTGCCACGGATGACAACCAAAGGGGTCCTGCTATGAAATGAAATGGCATCCCAAACCATCACTCCTGGCTATCGGCCCGTATGGCGGAAGACAGTCAGGTTGGTACCCCACCGCTGCCCGGGGCGTCTCCAGACATGTATTCGCTGGTCATCGGGGCTCAGTTCGAAGTGGCACTCATCACAGAAGACTATTCTACTCCAGTCAGTGACATTCCGGGTCGAATGTGCTCGATATTACTGAAAACGGGCTTGTCGGTGTACAGACATTAATGGTAACCGGTGCAATGGGCGCCGTGAGCTCAGCCCCCTTTGTCTGAGCCGTCTATGAATGGTCCTTGTGGTCACTGAAGTATCAGTTGCACGTACGATCGATGATAATGATGAATCTGGGGCTGTGGGTGCCGCCCTGACGATTGCTCGTCCTCATGTTCGGTCGTTTCTCTAGGCCGACCGCTTCCTTCTTGACGCTTCGGCCATGGTTCACCCATTCCTGCCAACATCGTCTAATAGTGGCATCGCCCCTATCCAAATGTCGAGCGATTCGCTGATTAGACCATCTGGCTTCTTTGAGCCCAACTACAAGTCCTCTCTCAAATGCTGACATCTGCGCATATTGTTCGCGCACCTGTATGCGAGGCATAGTTACTGTCTACCCGAGTAGACGGAATGAAATTCGCAAAGAATTTATGACCTGGAATCGAAATTTCTCCATTTTAAGGGGACTCGTGACTCTTAAGTCGAGGAAATAAGGCTTATTTTCATACTTTTTGACTCTTTGTAACTATTTCAATTTACTCCCAATTTTTCCAAATTTTATGTATATGATAAATTGATGTATTTATTTTAATAAAAAAATTTTCAACTCTCAAAATAATTTTAAATAATTTTTTTTTTAAATGCTTTAGATATACCATGTTTTTTAAGCATTTATATTGTATACTGGCTTGCGTGCAGAACTATGAAATTAATTTTACATTTAAATGTATAATTCCTGTTTTATATTTAAAATAAATAATTCAAAATACAATTGAACTAAAACAATCAATATTAATTTTTTTTTCAATTTTTTTAAAACTGCTGAAAATATACTTAAAATTTTCTTAAATGTTTGCATTCATTCACCCCTGAAAAAATAACAAAATGTGCAGTGATTGCAATAATTCTAGTTCAGAATCAATAAAATAACATGATTATGCAGTGATAAAAATTTCATGGAATTATGTTTCATATTTTTTGAGATACCAGTTGCGGAATGATGCAAAATTCATTTTGAGAAAAATTAGTTAAAAATTTTTCTTACCATAAACTTGATCAGTAATTAAATATTTAGAAAATCAATATCTCCGGAACTAAGTGGAATATTTTCATGCGGTTTGCTTTATTTTGTTCATTGGCTTTAACATATATTTTTTGTCCCCTTAATATCCTGCCAATGGCGCAGTTAAGATGCGCTGCCGCTTCACATGTTCATTCATTGGCCGCCAAACTTTAAAATTTTGCATTTTCCGTCGAAACGTGTATGCATATTAATTTGTATCCAATTTGTATTACCCTTCTATGTGCGTCGTTTTTCTTTTATTTTTTTTGTCTAAGAATGTATTTCGAATACTATTATGAACTAAATTTCTCCCCTCTTTTTTAATTTTTGTCTGGTATTCGCGGGCCGTATATATTTTCTCCACTCCATGGTCTCCAGACTCCAGATTCTGGCGGTGTAGTTTCACCTTTCACAATTTTACAGTTGGGGAATGGCAACACTCTCTAGGCGCTTTTTGCCTGCCTTGGATTACTATACAGGCGTTCTCTTGCTCTGCCGTTGACAAAGAAAGCTGATTTTGCTTTAGAAATTCCAATCGAGCTTTCTTTACGGTTAATTCTAGTGAAATATAATGGTTTATTTTGCTTCTCCTATTGGCTTCCTGTTCTGTTGTGTTCAGTTAATTCCATATATTCCTTCTAACTGTGAAGAGTGCCATTAGTAAGATTCTACGAGTCTGCATTACAATTTCTATTTTGCTTGATAATGAAATATTCAAGGTCGAAAAGAAGGAAAAAGAAACGTTCGAATGAAGAAGTTTAACGAAAGAAGAAATTCAAAACCGCATGAAGGTTAATGAAGCGTGGTATTTTTTAGTTAATGCTCTATCAGGTTCTAAATCTGCGTACGTCATAATAAGGAAATCACGTTTGGTATTACTGTACAATTACATAAGAATCATAATTTATTATTGTCCTTGTCATCAAATGATAGTTAAATTTTTTCATAACAGTGATGGTATCACTTTAGTTGACCACATCACAAATCTGCAAACCAACATTAATGTTGCTGAGAACTCATCATTACATAAACGTAACCTTGGTGGAAAATAGCTTTCTTTTCCGTCACTCGGTGGATAGATTAAGTTCTACCCGACACTTTCCATGCCTTATTACTGGAAATTAAATTACCCTGGCGTGCAAGAATTCTCTATATAAAAACAATTTCTGTATAGTTGCAAATCGTTTACGAACACATTTTCGTTTCACCTAAAAAAAGTAATTTCAAAAACTTTTAATTTATTTCCTATCCTGAGTTATTCAAGCTACTAAATTACCTTAAAAAACCCTTTGTATGTCTTGTATGTACCACAATGCCTTGGTATGCCTTGTTCAAAACATTTTGCTATGTCATTCATAAAACAAACTCGTCAACCACATCATAGAAACCACTTTTTAATGACCCTTCTGACCTTTCTTTCACACATTATCAGTTTTTACTTGATTTAGAATACAACTCACTGGCACGAAATAGAAGCTGTAGGCCTTTTTCATATTTCAAGCTGACATTCAAAATCCAAAATCAGGTACTTTGCACCAATAAATAGATACGGCCTGACAATAGAATACCTGACAAAATGTATACATACATACATACATACATATATACATATATATATATATATATATATATATATATATATATATATATATATATATATATATATATATATATATATATACGAGGGTTGTAAATAACGTAATGACAACATGCCCAGAAAACTTTTTTAAATGTACGTACAAACAAAATTACATTACATTCCTTCAATATAATCACCAGCAAAGTCATGTACATTTCTCCAGATGTCAGGAAGTCGTAGGATACCGTTGGCAAGGTGTTGTGTGTTGATGTCAGCGACGGAGCGCCCTACTCTTTGGATCACAGACGGCAAGTCAGGAAAATCTGATGCCTCGACAGGGTTATTTCAAATTAGGAAAGAGGTCGTGTCAGGGGAGTACGGAGGGTGTTCCAACAACTCCCGGGTGCAGATGGTGCTGTAGCCACGGGCAACTTTGATTTTAATCCCCGACCGCTGATCACTTTTTGTAAACATTTTTTAGAGTGGTAGAGACGACACTGCCCACTTCAACGTCAGGCAGCAACTACCCCCTTCTACTGGATCTACGGTTTTATATACTCTACACATCGACTACAGCTCCACCCCACTCCTCCGATATCCTGTGTGAGCATGCCCGAAATTCTAAGACTTTCTGAGCGACGTTGCCACTACTTTATTTACAACCCTCGTATATCATACAGTGTTTCCCAAAAATAATGGTGGGGTTTTAAATGGTTATAGCTTAGGAACAAAGCATTGCAGAGAGAGATGAAATAAACGTCCAACTGACGACAAAATCTCCACGTTTCTTACCTGATCAACATATTTCGATATTGTCCCTTAGTTGCCCTGTAGACGTCAAGCCGATATTCAGTCTCTTTCTATACATTGCGGAGAACATCCGGAGTAACAGACGAAACAGCTTCAGGGATCCTTTCTTTTAAATGGTCCAGATTTCAGACACGAATGAAACACACTTATGTTTTTAAGTAACCCAAAAAAATAGAAATCCATGGGGGTAAGGTTTGGAGACCGTGGGGGCCAGTCAATCCATTCTTCTCGTCCGATCCATCTCTGAGGAAATGTTTCGTTAAGAAATTCCCGGACGATTGTAGTGAAATGTTGAGGATCTCCGTCTAATTGGAAAATGGGATTCTCCGGAATTTTCCGGAGCTAGTCCTAGTGTCTGCTGGAGTCTACACATAAGCTTTCACACACATAAACTAGGAGAGTTTCTCTTTCATTTTACATATGACTCGTGTCTGCAACATGATTTGTTGCATAGCTATAACCATTTAAAACCCCCAAATTATTTTTGGGGCACATGTATATATAATATATAGACTAGCTGAAAACCCGCACTTTGCTACGGAATACATTCAAATTAAATACAACGGTCAATGTATGCAATTAATGCCAAAAAAATTAATATATATATATATATATATATATATATATATATATATATATATCTATATATATATATTTATAATAAATGCGACGATCAATGTATACAATTGATGTAAAAAAAACCAAAAAATATATTTATAAAAAAATCGTAAGGGATATTTGTATAGACAATATAATGTAGAAGAAAATATTCAAATTAAATGTAATAGGACATACTAAAGAATATAGTACAGTTCATATAGTACAGTTTGAGGAACATAATATCTTTTATTGTAATTTAATATTTTTTTGGATAATGTCCAATCGTCTGCCGCATTAGCAAGAATTTTTTTTTGTCTATCTAGTTGTTATGCACGTGACGACAAATTTATTTAAAGTACCAGAAGAAGAAGTCACGTAATCAGCATTTAATAAATTAAATTCTAAAAATGAATCTTTAAAAATTCACCAAAAATCAGAAAATAGAGGTAAAGATTCGAAAAACATCTCATTTTTAAGGAATTTTTGTGATCTTTCTCGTGATATAAATTTTATAACCCTCAAATTATTATTTTAAATGCAAACTTAAAAAAAGTTACTAAAACAGCTTAAAAATTTAATTTTAAAAAATCTACGAAATTTTTTTCAAAAATCTTTCTTAGTGCACCCCTACACTATAAGAAGAATCGCCATGCAAAATGTCAGCCCTTTAGGCCCAGCATTTTGGTCTGTGCGTTGTATGTCAGTCAGTCAGTGAGTCAGTCAGTTACGGAACTGTTTTATATGTATAGACTAGCTATTTACCCGACGTTGTCCAGGTATGTACAAGGGCCAGTCAAAGAGTTTGTTGCACTCGTTGAAAAAAAAACAAAACCGGTTTGAAATTATGGAACAAAGATTTACTAGCATGAAAGTGTAGTACATAATCTATTTCTCGACTAATTATTTCCTTTATTTGAACATTTGGTGAGGCGTGGCACCAGTTTTTCCATGCCATCTGCGAAGAATTGCCGTCCAATGTGATATAAGCATTCTTGAGTTGCAACTTTTACCTCCTTATCCGAGCGATATCATCGCGTTGCAATTTCTTGTTTCATGGGACCGAAGACGTGGAAGTCATTTGACACAAGATTCCACCCTTTCCACTTAAACTTTTTCCAAAGATCTCTCGTTAGTCACTGCATGTGGTCTCGTAATGTCATGCAAGAGCTCAATGTCTTTTGAAAGTATACCTGGTCGTCGATTTCTAAGCGACTTTCGCAGCCAATTCGGGGTTTCACAATATAGACGCTGCATTAAGGCTGCTATGTACTAACCCCATTGGATTCTCTCACCTCAATGTTAACCTATGGAAAAAATTTGTCCAGGGATTGCCGACTTGGATTCAAAGATTTTTTTTTAAAAATTGTACTCCGTCATAGAGGAAGAAATTTTACAATTGTGTACATTTTTCGTTTTTTTTTAAAAAAATGCAATTAATATTTTAAAATTTAAATTATTAGGGAAAAATCTGGTATTGTGTGTTTTAAACACTCATAAATTCCATCTGTGGGCGAAATTTATAAAATGAATCCTGTAGCACTTTGCAGAAAAGTTCAGGTTATCTGACAATACCAATTTTATTGGATTATCAGCATTTATGTACCTGTAAATAGTTGACAAAAATATATTTAAAATAAAAAATTTGGGGGCAGCGCTTAACCCCCCTATAGAGAGAGAGCCATTACAATCCCTCAAAATGTCAATCCTAAGGGGGGTGGAATTCTCGAACTGTCAACTGGACTCCTCCCACCACAAGAGTCTGCAAGACGCGGAAAAGGGAAATACGATTTTTTTCCCTTAGTACATAGCAGCCCTGAGGAATGGAACTGATCGGCATTTCTTTCGAGAAAGATGCGTTTCGTTTCAGGTGCGAAATGTGAAACCGAAGTCTCGTCACCGGTCCCGATTTAGTCCCCAACACATTTCCTTCCTGGTGATAACGTTCCAAAAATGCTAAAGCACTTTCAAATCGTTGAACTTTGTGTTGGTCAGTCAATAGACGAGATGATTTCGTCTACTGTGGAACGTCTGTTTTGAAGAATGAGTTCCTTCACGCGTGCAACGTTCTCACCTGTCGTCGATGTTGAAGAAACTTATCCTCGATATCCATAAGACCATTCTCGAATGAGAGTTTCCACTTGGCGATAGCTTAGCGCAATGTTGTGTTATCACCGTACACTTCGTGCAACTGCCAATAAATGCCAGTGCAATCACAACCTTTTGCCCAGAGAAAGCGGATTAACCGTTCAGAGGGCTTCCCGTGTATAAAGAGCAACATTCTCGTCATTTTGAATGGTGTGTTTTTACAAGAAAGGTTTGAATGTTCTAAGCGGTTTCTATTTATAGCTACACCCTTTCTAATGCAGGTCTGAGTTTTTGACCATCGTATTCCTTTCCATTCATTGTTAATCGTGATTTAACCGTGGTAAACCAGCGATTATACTGGATTACAATACGACAAAAGCCGAAGTTGATGTACTCGATCAAATGTGCAGCAATTACGCGGTATCTCGCATATCACGCAGATGGACAATCTCATTATTTTTTAGGTTTTTGGACATAATAGGAATCCATTCGCGAGTTGTCCTCAGATGCATTAAACCGGACAGTTTCGAAATAAGGCGATTGTATCTGCATTCTTTGGCTTTTAATTATAAATATATCTCAATATTATCAACATTTTATATCTTGTCATAAAACGCAGAATTAATATTTTCAATTTGAAAAAAGAAAGTTTATTACAAAAGGAATAATCGAGGTCGAAAGAGACGTTGCACTTTATGCAACGCGCGCCTGCTGGTGTACCAAAAATTGGCGCGCCCGCTGAAAGGTTAATGCAGGCACTTCGAATTTGAACGCCACTGGCAGCTGTCGAAACCTATTCACGACTGATTAGCAAGAGAACTAAAACAGCCACGTCAAAGCCGCTACTGCACCTACCGCAGCACTTGATGCTCTATGTTGCCACAAAGTTTCAACGAAATGTCTCTATTACCGAGATTTTTATGGAGATTTGTAACTAACTTATTGATTGATCCTTGTATTTATTAATCACAATCTTTTATCAGACATTAAAATAAATGCATTGTACCTATAGTGTACAGTCTAAGAAATTTTATTTACAGGTATTTAAAAGTATATTTACAGTATACAAATTATAAAGTAAAATTACAAATTCACTAAAATATTAAGTTAACTCAAAACTTGATTATAAACAACATTTTTAGTTTCCCCTATTCATCACAGCGACCCCGAAAACTATGGATTCGACACTACTCTCGGTATTTTGGACATTTTATTTCTCCCCCATGCTAATGGGGGGGGGGGTGAACTTGCACTTAAACGGCATCGGAAGTGTCATTGTTCATCTCAGCAACTCCGATAGCTATGGATTCGACAATGCTCTCGGTCATTTTGCACATTTTATATTCACCCCTTCTTCCCCCCTCGCCTCCCTCCAATGCTAATGGGGAAGATGAACTTGCACTCAAACGGCATCTAGAGTGTCACTTTTCGTCCCAGAGACCCCCAAAACTATGGATTCGACTCTAATATCAGTTGTTTCTGATTAGTTTTACATGTCCCCCTCCTGCCCCCCCCCCTAGGGGTGCTAGGGTTGTCTTACCCCTCCAGTGTTTCTTTCCAGATTGTAAGTGATATGTGTACCAAATTTGGTTGAAATTGTTCCAGGCGTTCCAGAGTGATGCTTGAACATACATACATACATACATACATCATTTTACACTCATGGACAAAAAAATTACCGCACCAAGAAGGAGTCGTCAAAATGAAACGAAATTTTACATACGTAATGACTACTTTGATATAAGTAAATGATAAGAAAATCAAAGAAAAAGGATAATTTATTTCAGAGAAAAAGGCAAAAGATCGGAGGAGTTAATACTCCGTTGGACCCCCTCTAGCGCGAATGCACGATGCGATACGATCGGGCACTGAGTCATACAAGTTCTGTTTCATGTCTTGAGACATTTCGTTCCATATTTGCTGTAACCTTGCCTCTAGTTCGTTCAAACTCGTGGGATGCCCAACTGGTCGTCCCAAATGATCCCAGATATGCTCGATTGGAGACAAATCTGGGGATCGGGCAGGCCAAGGAAGGGTAGTAACAGTGCGGAGACAGTCTTGTGACACCCTTGCCGTATGAGGCCGAGCATTGTCTTGTTGAAAAATGGCTCCTGGGAGCCGTTGCATGAGTGGCAAGACATGTGGTTGCAGGATTTCATGAACATACCGCTGGGCTGTCATGGTGCCACGGAACAATACTAGGGGTGACCGTGTATTGTAGGCAATGGCACCCCATACCATCACACCAGCTGTGGGAGCGATGTGTCGCTGTACAGCAAAGGAAAGATTGAAGCGTTCACCACGGGCTCTCCACACACGAACACGATTGTCATTACTGCCGAGATTGTATCTGGATTCGTCGCTAAAGACTACCTGGTTCCATTCCGCTGCAGTTCAGTTTCCTCGTGCGCGGCAAAACTCCAAACGGAGGCGTCGATGGGTGGGCGTCAAGGGCAGCACACGTAATGGGCGCCGCGATACCAACTGACTATTTAATGACCATCCAGACTCTCTTTTGCTGTTTATCAATTTATAATCAGAGTAGCTATTTTCCCGGCGTTGCCTGGGAATTTATTGAAAATTATTATTAGTCGGGAATAAATTCTACCTATAGTGTAAAATCGAAATAATTTTATATTCCCTTCCCCCAATGCTCATGGGTGTTGAACTTGCACTTTAACAGCATCGGGGTTGTCACTATTCATCTCATCGACCTCGAAAACTATGTATTCGACGTTATTCTCGGTCATATTAGACATTTTATTTTTCACCCCTTCTTCTCCCCCGCCCCCAATGCTGATAGGGGACTGAACTTGCACTTAAACAGCATCAAGGGTGTCACTATTCGTTTCAACGACCTCGATAACTATGGATTCGACACTACTCTCAGTCATTTAGGACATTTTATTCCCCTCTCCTTCTTCCCCCTACCCCCAGTGCTGATAGTGGACCGAACTTACACTTAAACGGCATCGAGAGTGTCACTATTCATTTTAGTGATCCCGAAAACTATGGGTTCGACACTACTCTCGGTCATTTTGGACATCTTATTTCCCCCCATTCTCCCCAATGCTTATGGAGGGCTGAACTTGCACTTAAATGGCATCGGTAGTGTCACTATTCATGTCAGCGACCACGAAAACACGAATTCGACTTTAATATCAGTCGTTTTCGACCTTTTTATACATGGCCCTGCTAAGGGTGTCTTAACCCCCCCCCCCCCCCGTGTTTTTTCCCAGATATGTGTACTAAGTTTGGTTGAAATTGCTCCAGGCGTTCCAGAGTGATGCTGGAACATGCACACATACATCCATTTTTGTACTAGTGTATATAGACTAACGAAAGTCACTAGCCCGGGAAACAAAACCGAGGCTTTCTGGTTTCTGGGAAGAAGTGTGACTGACTATATATATACACGGGTGGATATATAGATATAAAATTTTTCATGCATTCCATCAAAAAAATACTGGGCTGCACCCCCCGCTCTTCATGTTCATCTGGCCAGACAGAATGCGCTTAGCGCGTTTCTACTGAAATGATATACAAACAATAAGAAAGAAAGAAACTTTGAGGCTGCAGACCTTCTTCTGATTATACGTCTGATTTTATTGAGAATTAATAACACAATGTTTCGAGATTCGCACGTTTGGATTAAATAAGATTACTGTTTAATTATATTTGTTAGATACTGTTTAATTAGATTTAATTAGATTTGTTTGATCCAGTGTTTAATTAGAAATAAGTTTTATAATTTCATTTTCCTTTATTTTTAATTTTCCCTTAAAAACGCAGTTTTAAATATCACCCAAGAGACGCACTTTTTTCCACATCACTTAATAGGTAAAGTGCAAGATGCGTTATTCCCTTTATTTAATCAAATTAAGGCGGGATTCCGCATGAAGCCTAGGCTCAAAGTTTCTTTCTTTCTTATTGTTTGTATAACCTTTCAGTAGAAACGCGCTAAGCGCATTCTGTCTGGCCAGATGAACATGAAGAGCGGGGGTGCAGCCCAGTATTTTTTTGATGGAATGCATGAAAAATTTTATATCTATATATCTACCCGGGCAATCATTCTTTAAAAATAATTTCATTAATTTTCTTATGCCTTAATATAACTAATGGACTAATAATTCGGAATGAAAGTTTTGTGTCGTTATGTTTCTCTGTTTAAAGAGCTTTTCCTCTCACTGCTTAAAAAAACCCCAAAACTGTAAAAGATTTATCTTACATGATTTCACGGAATAAGTAATTCAAATACATATCGTATGTTAAGTCTGTTTCGCGAACTTAGGGGAAAAAGCCTGTAGAACTCTTAAACTTCTTCCCATTTTATGATCCTCAAACAATTAATATATTTAGGTCAGCAGAAGGCTTCCAAAAACTGGCCATGGGACAAACTTAATTTTTCTTTTTTTTCCTTCCTTTTTTTTCCAAATTTTATTAAGTTCTATTAGTTTGAACGCCATTGCCTAAAATTGTCTAAAGCAGCGGTTCTCAACTTTTTTAAAGACGCACGACTCCACTAAACGCAAGAAAAATAAAATAAACACTTCGCCCTCCCCCCCCCCTAGTCACCCCCAGACCAACTCTCAAACCACCTCCAGATCACCCCTCAGAACAAACCTCTTTTCCCCCGCGTATCGAATTTGACTGGTTGTGGTGAAGAGGCTGTATCCACATTTAAGAGGTGCGATTAGGGGCACAAAAATCATTAAAAAATTAATTTAAAAAACTAATTGAGCCCCAAATTTCATTTTTGCTGCGTTAAGTTTTTCGGGTCCTAAACATTAACTGTGCCGAATTTGGTCCCGGTGGGTGAAACAGTCTATGATTCTATAGTGGACAAAACAAACAGACGAGCTCCTTTATATATATATATATATATAATATATATATATATATATATATATATATATGTGTGTGTGTGTGTGTGTGTGTGTATGTAAAGGTACTTTGCATCAATGAATAAATCAGGCTTAAATAATAAAACAAACTTATCTAACAACGTAAGCCGAGACACACACATTGTACACAAAAGAATGCAGTGCATAAACACTGTGTCATACGTATAATAGTAAACAGCGTTTTCATTGCTGACAAATTGACCTCTAAACCAAGACATGATCTTCCCAAAAGTTCCCCAAAGCCTTCTATTGATTTAAAGAGATTGGTTATTGGCAGAAATTTAACGAAAATTAAGTTCCCTGAAATTCATATATTATTACGATTTTTGTTTTTATCAGGAAATGACCTTTGAGTTTCCGTCAGTAATTTATGCAGGGGGGGGGGGGGGAGGAATTACCGTAATTTTTTTTCTGACTTCGTCATTGACAAAAGTTCAGTTAGGAATTCTACTAAGGTATGAAATTGAGGCGGAAAATATTTTTGATTGTTGTGGCGGAAAAAAATTCTGACTGTTTTTATCTTGCATTTCAGAATTTCCTCCTTAAACGTTAAACCGATTGTAGAGAGAGAAATTACACTTAAATATTTTTTTGGTGTTTGGTATTTAAAGAATGGTTTCCTTTTTGAGATGCGGCATACTAATTTTTTTTAATATAAAGTTAAAAGCACTTCTAGCTCAGTTTTTTCAAAGAATGAAAACTACTGAAATTAACAGATTTTTACCTTTTCAACTAGGGATGCGACATCGATGTCAATGTTTTCAAAACATCGATGTTTTGATAAAACATCTATGTTCTAAACATCGATTTATTGAAGCCGATGATTTTTTAACATCGATGTTTTGAGCTCGATGTTTTACGTTGTCTCGATGTTTTTTTTCAAGGAAAAGTACCATAATAAAAAAATTTACCACGTAGCATAATTTTCATGTTTAGTAAATGTAAGTCTGAATTCTGTAAAGGACGAATTCAAGGGGGAACTATTCCTTAGCAAACAGACAAATGGCTATCAACAATCAATGAACCAATCAGAGCACTTGGAATGTTCTTGACACTCCAGAACCTTCGATGGGGTTTTATTTTATAAATAGTATATACACGAGAGCAGCCATTTAAGTTTTTGTTTTGTTCTGGTTTTATATAAGTTGACGTTAATATTATTAATAAGATGCCTCCCAAAAGTACCGTTTGGAAATATTTTTGCAAAACTTCTGATAAATTGGCGAAATGCAATATTTGCCTTAAGTTCCTCAAAACTTCTGGCAATACCACGAATTTATCTGGACATTTCAAGGCAAAACATGGCGATATTTACAACGAGAATTTTGAGTCATCAATGTAGCCCGAGGCAAAAGCAACCAAGTTTTTGTCATTTGTGTCAGCCCAATCAGAGAGTAAAATTAAAACACCCTCCCCCTCCCCATGACTAACCGAAGTAACATTAATGTTAGTGGTTACTAAACCAGTTTTAAAAATGGATTGTCTAAAACATCCACGTTTAAAAACATCGATGGTTTTTGGGCGATGTTTTATTAGCATCGATGTTTTACTATCGAATATCGATGTTTCAAAACATCGATGTTTTGTTATCGATGTCGTATCCCTATTTTCAACCAAGGAAAATAATTTTTATAAAATTCTCAAAGCAAACCGGCAATCGGAATCAAACTTTGCACCATAATTTTAAGCTGGATATAAAATTAAATCAACATTGCCTGTACTCGGTAGCCACCTTGGTAGAACGAATTTTTACTGTAAATATTTTTATTTTCTGTATGATCATAGTGATTCTGTTGAAGATACATTGTTACGGAAATAAAAGTAGAATTCTCTCTCTCTGTAAATATTTATTACTCACTACTCTATTTATTTCTCACTACTCTTAAATCTTTAAAACATTCGATTTTTTGAAAAAAATATATGTTAAAGCCTGATCATTTCTGAACAAAATAAAGCAAACCGCATGAAAATATTCCACTTAGTTCCGGGGATATTAATATTCTAAATATTTAATTACTGATCAAGTTTATGGTAAGAAAAATTTTAAACTCATTTTCTCAAAATGTAATTTTGCATCATTCCGCAACTGATATCTCAAAAACTATGAAACATAATTCCATGAAATTTTTATCACTGCATAATCATGCTATTTTATTGCGTCTGAACTAGAATTATTGCAATCACTGCACATTTTGTTATTTTCTCAGGGGTAAATGAATGCAAAAATTTAAGGAAATTTTAAGTATATTTTGAGCAGTTTTAAAAACTTGAAAAAATATTTTAATGTCGAATGTTTTATGTTCAATTGTATTTTGAATTATTTATTTTAAATTTTAAAGAGGAATTGTACATTTAAGTGTAAAATTAATTTCATAGTTCTGCGCGCAAGCCCGTATACAAAAAAAATAAAACAAAAAGCAAGGTATAACTAAAGTATTTAAAAAAAATTTAAATTATTTTGAGAGTTGAAAATTTGTTTATTAAAATAAATATATCAATTTATAATCTACATAAAATTTGGAAAAATTGGGAGTAAATTGAAATAGTTACAAAGAGTCAAAAATTATGAAAATATGCATTATTTTCTGGACTTAAGGGTCGTGAGTCCCCTTAAAACAAGCACGCACGCACACTCGCACACACACATACACTCACACACACAATTTGGTAACCGAAGTGCAGTTACAGTTGGATGTTTACGCGTATTGCTTAGTGTTACTGACATTGTGAAAAATAAATAAAATAAATAATGTCGTTCAGGAAAAATGGTGAGTGATCACCCAGGAAGAGATGTAGGACTGTTGTGTTAGTGAAAATGGTCTTTCGTGTGTAGCAATTGCGAGAAGTTGGTGGGAATGTGACAACATCAGGAGTACGAAAGTTTTGTTCACGCGATCCGGAAACACAATAAGGAAAAGGCTGGAATAAGTGCAAAACAGCTGTTGATGATAGGAGGATAAAACGAATTTACCTCAGGGAGATATGGATGTCATCTGCGGCTATTAGCAGTGAACTGAGTGCAACTGGTGTTTTTGTGAATGCAAGAACGGTAGGGAGAAGACTAACTGACTAAGGTAGGATTCCCTGAAAAAAGGCCATTACTGAATAAAAAGCAGCGGCAGAAACGAATTCAGGGGACAAAAGAACACATTGCATGGACAGAGTGGCCAGGGCCCGACTTTGAATTAATGGGACCCTGGGCAAAATAGACTTTGGGGGCCCTCTTCAAGGACAGATCCAGAGGAGGTCACGCTCCCCCCCCTCCCAGATTTTCACATGAAAATGTGGGAGACTGACCCAGGCCCCCCTTAAATAGGGACCGGAAATTCAAAAAATTTTCGACCAACAGGTCAAAAATTTGAAAAAATAATTAATAATAATAAGTGTTAATTAATTTACATTTTAATGTTAACAAATAAATTCCTGAAATTTTCTTTTGAAATTCAAAATAGATCACAGTCTGGAGTATTACAACCCCCCCCCCCAAAAAAAAAAAAAAAAAAAAAATTGAACAGAAACGCTTACAGATGTAAGTAAGCTTTCACTATAGTAGGTGCACTGTGCCCCACCCAGGATTATTTTCTGTATCGGCCACTGCCCCCCTTTACTGTATTAACCAAAAACCAAATTTTAAAAAATATGTACAACTTAATACTAAATTAGGGGGCCCCATAATTTTGGGAGCCCTGGGCAAGTGCCCCGCTTGCCCATGCAGAAATCTAGGTCTGAGAGTGGCAGTAGATACAAATGATATGGAGTGACGATATTCAGATATCGATATTTGGTAGTCATGAGAAAATATGCGAGACGTCGCATCAGGGAAGAGGTACATCCAGATTACATTTAATCGGCAATAAAGAATCTTACAAGTGTAATGTTCTGGGCATGTATGTCAGCAAATGGCACACTGAACAGCAGAAATTACATTGACACCACCCTACTACCAAAAGCTTCTACATTCTATCAAGGATCTTTTTCCAGATAGTGCCCCATATTTTTGCAAGCAGGATTCTGCTCCTTGCCACAATGCACGGATATACCAACAGTGGGTCACGAGAGTGACACATAGATGCTGGGATAAGCAGGATACAGGCCAAACCTGAATCCCATAGAACAGGGGTTCCTAAAGGAACTGGGGTGCCGCGTAGAGGGATCAGGGGTGCCGCGAAGTGCCCATGATCTCCAATCTAATTTATTGGTGAGGACTATTCCGATATAACTCCAAAAGACCTATTACTTCAAAAGACCTCTGTATTGCAGAAGTACACAATCTGTAGTGGAGAAAAGTTTTCACATAGCATGCTGACAGTTTTCACAGAGCACCTATCACAACGAACTGACTATTTTGCAAAGTACTTCGCAGTAGACCAAACCGAGAAGTTAGCGTGTATTCAAGATCCATTTCATTTTGAAGCTCCAAAAGAATTCGCTTTACAAGAGGAAGGAAATCTAATTGAAGTATCGAGGGACAAAAGCCTGAAAGAGAAATTCGCGTGTTTGGGTTTGACGGAGTTTTGGATATGTATAAAAAATGAGTATCCCATTCTAAGTGCCAAAGATATAAGGGTTTTCATTTCCTTTGCAACTTCATATCTGTGCGAGGTTGTGTTTTCAGTAGTTGCTGCTATAAAGAGCAAATATCGTTCGAAAATTAATGTCAAAAAAG
Organism: Dolomedes plantarius; assembly: GCA_907164885.2. NCBI lineage: Eukaryota > Metazoa > Arthropoda > Arachnida > Araneae > Dolomedidae > Dolomedes > Dolomedes plantarius. The sequence goes on from OU015503.1 coordinate 3,214,985, forward strand.
AAATAAGAGTAGCCGTATCAAGCTTCATTCCGCAATTCGAACAATTGTGCAGTGAGTAGCAGGCTCCCCCGTCACACTAAAACTAAACACACATATACCAAGAGCATTTGGAAGGTAATTTAATTATTGATTTTATTAATATGTTTTCCTATTAATTACAATTAAAATACTTGCGTGATTTTTCAACACAAGTTGCATTAATTTAGTGATGTTTTTACCACTTACTTCTCTAATTTCTTCTTCACAGTCGTACAAATAGGAAATGTCGCCCAGTGGCTAAGTGGATAAGGCATCAGCCTGCCACGCCGGGGGTGTGGGTTCGATTCCCGCATAAGACTTGGCTGTATTCTGGGGAACCGGTCAGCCTTCCGCCTGCAATTGGAACCCCGTCTAGAAAGGGGAGCTGCAACCCATCGTCCATCGCCGGTGTCATCGTCTGTCAATAAAATTCTTCTGTGATTGTGTCATTTGTCTGTTTCTATGTCTTATATTCATATGTACACCGGACTGGGGTGTAATGTTGTCATCCCCCAGGGACATTAGCCACACACAAATAGGAAATATATATATTATACATAATATACATAATAATAATACACCACAGATCGATATTATATGACGAGGGTGCCGTGAAATATTCTACTTCTCTTAAGGGTATTAGGAATTGGATAAGTTTGGGAACCCCTGCCATAGAACATTTGTGGTTCCGTTTGAAAAACTATCACATGTGAGGGGTCAACACAATAAAAGATAATTAATTAAGGCTATATAATTGTCTCATAGCATCACATAATAAAGGAGGGAGAGCTCCAAACATGGGTTGGACGTCTCTGTGTTCCTGTATTGAAAAATAAAGGATACCAAATGAAATACTGGTAGGACAATAACATCGGAAGTACTCACGGATTTTATCCCTAACTGTTGTTTTCAATGCCAAACTTCCCTTTTATGCAAATAGTTGACCTCCGTTTATTGTGTTGAATTCACCATTAAATTATCTTTCATTTGATATATGAATCACCGAACGGCATGGAATGTATCAGTTTTTATAAGCATTCAAATTTGAAAAACATTCAAATTTCAAAAAATGTCCACAATTTTGGATACTATTGTATATATATATATATATATATATATATATATATATATACTAGCTGAAAACCCGAACTGCGCTACGGAGTACATTCAAATTAAATACAGTGATTTCCGCTTATAAGAATCCCGTTTGTTATTACTGTTATGGTAATGTGGCCCATAGCGATCCATAACCAACTTCGTGAAACAAGTTAAAACACGAAACGGAATAATTTGAGAAGGAAACTTGTTTACATATGTACAAAGGTTTTATTAAACCTTAATATATTTACAAAACATCATTTATTACAAGAATTTCCCTGGCTAACACAAGCCAAATATCCTTATCCACGGTCTCTGTTCCGAGCAAACCCGTGCAAAATCTCGAAAGATTAATCACAGACCCGGCGCACTCCAGCGCTGTCGGTCTCACACCAGTCGATCAGCTAAAAAGCCCCAGACAAAGAAGGGGAGTCCTTTTATCCTTTTCTTCCAATTTTCTAGAAGAATCCAGAAGACTCCACAAATTGCTGGAACAACCTGGACTTCCGGGCCGATGGAGGTCACTTCCGCTCGTGCCGACCCTTTCAAGGAAACCTGAAATCCATTTTGGGCCCGGGACATACTTTATTGTTAGTTTAATAGATGCCGCCGCTGATCGGCAACATATGTGCAGACTGCGGGAAGAAGAAAAGAAAGGTTATTTGGCGACTTTTGCACATTAGCGTTCCTTTTGATGTGCCTGCAACACATGTGGAAAACTCATCAATTCCACCGGCTGAGTCGAAATAAGGAGTGCCGATGTCCACGATGTGACACTGTTTTTGATTCTTATAAGCGGTTGATTCTTATAACCGAAATTTAGGTTTTTGGACTGGAACACACACACCTATATATACATATATTAGATAATTTACCATAAAATACTCTTTAATTTACATTAACTATCTTTTATTAAAATTTTTTTTATAGTTTTAAAAATAAAACTTAATTTTTAGACCTATAAGTAGATACACATGATTATAGTAAGAGAAGAAAAAAATACAATATTTGTTACAAGTTACAACATACCTGCTTAACAGTTTTAACATTTCAACTACAGGATGGGAGCAAGAAAAAGTTATCTACTGTAGTTTGACGTAATGAAGTTTTCAGAAGGCTGTTTATACCTCTTTCAATACTTATAGTCTCAGACGAAGATTTACTCGGACGGGTAAAGTTGCCCCCGGGTCAAGCTAATAGGACAGTGTTGTGGTAAAGCGTTTAAGGGGAAACGATTATGTTATGTCTAATAAAGAAAGGGGTGAATTTTACGACTATATTCCATCCCATCTTATCAATCTTTCTTTAAAAAAAAGAACGAACTTCGTGCCTTTTGAGGGTTTAAGTAGGTTTTTTGGAAAAATGGAAGTAAAGCGAAGAGTGTAAACTGATTCTTAAAACCGGTGGATTGATTCTTTAAAGCGAAAATTTTAACATTTAAATAATTCATTTGTTTTTGTTTTCGCGATATTGATTCTTATAAACGGTTGATTCTTATAACCAGTGATCACTATAAGCGGTGGTTACTGTACAAAGGTCAATGTATGCAATTAATGCATATATATATATATATATATATATATATATGTATAATAAATACGACGATCAATGTATACAATTGATTAAAAAAACAAAACAAAAAAATTTTTTTAATTTTTTTATTTTATTTAACCTATGGCTTTATTTGGAAAATTAATCCATATTTACAGGCAACACAAACAGCAAAGAACTAAGCATTGAACAGATGCAAAGCACTGAACAGAGACAAAGCACAACAGTGAACAAAGTCAGATAAAAGGTGTTAAAAGTTCATAGAAAGTTCATCATGTCTCTAGCGTCCCAGTATAATTTGGTAAAGTTCTCACTTTTTTGGGCTTCCGGATCAAGTCCTGGGCATATAACTAAATGATCTGCATTCATATTGCCAGCCCTGCAGACCTGGCATTCACTTTTGGTTAGGATGCCAATTCGGTAAATGTTGCTCGCGTCCGTGATATCCTTAAATCACACGTGCCTCCTGGGTGGTGCTAAATGAGTAACAACTCTGGCTGCAGGCTCACCGCGAACAAAAAAATATATTTATAAAAAAATCGTAAGAGATATTTTTAAAGACAAAATAATGTAGAAGAGAATATTCAAATTAAATCTAATAGGACATACTAAAGAATATAGAAAAGTTTGAGGAACATATCATTTACTGTATTTTAATATATTTTTGGATAATGTCCGATCGTCTGCCGCATTAGCAAGTTGTTATGGACGTGACGATAAATTTATTTAAAGTACCAGAAAAAGAAATCACGTGATCAGCATTTAATAAATTAAATTCTAAAATTTAATCTTTAAAAATTCACCAAAAATCAGAAAATGGAGGTAAAGATTCAAAAAAGATTTCATTTTAAAGAAATTTTTATGATCTTTCTCGTGATATAAATTTCTTAACCCTCAAATTATTATTTTAAATGCAAACTTAAAAAAATGTACTAAAACAGCTTAAAAATTTTATTTTAAAAAATCTAAGAAGAATTATTCAAAAATCTTTCTTAGTGCACCCCTACACTATAAGAAGAATCGCCATGCAAAATGTCAGCCCTTTAGGTCCAGCGGTTTGGTCTGTGCGTTGTACGTCAGTGAGTCACTCAGTTACGGAACTGTTTTATATATATAGATATATGGATACAATTTTTTAAAGAAATTTAGGAACTAATATAACATCTAATAGTTGATTAAACGCCCTTGCTGCAAAGTCGCTGTAACGCGAATTTGCTGTTTCATCAGTCTAATTTTTATAAAAAACAATAATATCAGCGAAATTTCTTGAAATTTCTTTCGCTCAGATTTCAAAATTTTATAAAGCCGAACGATGGCTGAATGGCGCTTGCATTCCGTTTCAGAATATATGGGTTCGAGTCCCACTGTAAGCATAGATGTTTGTAGCCGTTCGAAATCGGCTGTAAATTATAAGTCCTGGTCTAATTAAGGCTGCTGTGTACAAACCCAATTGGATTCGCCCACCTCAATATTAACCTATGGAGAAAATGTTTCTACTATTTACAGCTACATTACTGCTGATAATCCAATAAAAATGGTATTTTCAGGTAGCGTGAACTCTTCTGCAGCTTGCAACAGGATTCATTTTATAAATTGCGTCCACCAAAGGAATTTAGAAGCGTTTAAAACATACTATTCCAGATTTTCCCCCCTAATAATTTAAATTTTATACTAATACTAGAAGGTAACCCGTTATTTTGACGTCATAATACTAATAATGACGTCATAATGGAAAAAGTATACGAAAGTTAAAAAATATCCCTAATTATCTAACAATATTGCATTTAATCCACACCTTGTAAAAGCAAACCCTTTCATTATTTTTTATTTATTTAGTTTTTAATGCAATTGGAGTAGTAGACTGCCATCCAACCCGTCATTTTGACGTCATAATACTAATAATGACGCCATAATGGAAAAAAAGTATATGAAAGTTTAAAAATATCCCGAATTATCTAACAATATTGCATTTAATCCACACCTTGTAAAAGCAAACCCTTTCATTATCTTTTATTTATTTAGTTTTTCATGCGATTGGAGTAGTAGACTGCCATCCAGTTTTTCACAGCTCACTACGCGATATGAATACTTGAGCTACTTGATTCATTCACATTCAAGTTTGTGTACTTTCAGGATTCATCGCAAAAGTAAACAGATTTTTAAAAACTGTTAAATATACAGCTAAAAGCATCCAATTTTTTTAGTTCTGAATGTTTTTTAGAAAAATAGGCTGAACAAACGTGATTTGATGGAGAAGATATTAGTTTTTAGGTAAGAAAAAATTCTGATCCACATCTGAAATTGAAATTAAGCCTAACCGGCTGTTTGTTTACTGAGGGCTTCAATTGAAAGATGAGTACAGCCCGGAAGTGTTATACAGAGACAACGGCTATTATATATATAATTTGTATTCTTAAAAAATGTCCCGAGGTATAAAATTTTTTTCCTTTTTACGGAGTACAATTTTAAAAAAAAATCGTTCAATCCAAGACGGCAATCGGTGGACAGATTTTCTCCATAGGTAAACACTGAGGGTAGCGAATCAAATAGGGTTAGTACACAGCAGCCTAAACTCTTCTTGTGAAGCGAGATTTGACCGTAGTGCTTTCAACCAACCAACCTAATTTTTCGGTTAGTTCTGTCTTTTTATTTCGAATTCACGCTGGAAGCAGCATAGGGAAAGCCATTAAGGGATCAAGGGACCTTCAAATTCGAATTTTTCAATTTACAATATTTAACTCGACATACAAAATGAGAATAATTTATTTTCAATTTTACTACATTGAAAACCCTTAAAATTCAAAATAAGGAATTTTTGGCAGAATGATGCCTTTTTTTCAAAAAATTTTCAAAAATTCTAACGTTTTTCAAAATGCCCTATGCGCATTCTATATTAATTAAAATCCTTAAATTTTGTATTATACGTTTACTACGTGTATCTAAATATAAATGTGCATTTTTTTTGTATGAATCTAAAGTCTTGAATACTTTTTTTCTATTTTGTCTGCTATTTTTATGTTTTTTATGTTTTTATTTATTTTATGGTCTTGTATTTGAAACATTTGCGATTTCAAATTCAAGAATTATGCAGTTTTGTGACAGACACTTCAATTAACAATTCTGAGAAATTTGGAAGATATCAGAAAAAAATGAATACGCATGGAACCTTTTGAATAGTTCTAGAATTTTTGAAGAATTTTTTGATAAACAGGTCTTATTCCTCCACAAAATACTTATTTGTGGATTCTAAATATCTTCAGTGTAGTAGAAAAGAATACTAATTATACTCATGGTGTATATACAGTAAAATATTGAAAATTAAAGAAGAACGAGATTGAAGGTCCGTTGTTCCCTTAAGAGCCTATTTACTCGGGTCACTAATGAGATCTGACTTAAGATTAATTGATCTGTTATCGAAATTTGATAGGTTCATTCTCAAAAGTAAAGAGAGCTATTGAGACTTTCAGTTGACAAGATGGACAGCTCCAAAAGGAAATGACATTGACAAAAAAATAACGGCGTAAAAAAGTGCCGATCGCTTCCTTCAAATACAACTTGAGGAAACACTGGGCCGAAACACTTTCGTATTTTTAAATATATTGTGTCTGAAAGGCTTATTATGAGTTTGGAAGTTAATTAAAACTAATAAAGTAGATAAGGAAAGCAAAATGGCTTCTGCATTTTCCTTAAAACATGCTTTGCTTTTTGAATTTTGTTCAAGTGAGCAATTTAGGGTCGTCACGAGACAACATATATATATTGGAGTTAGTTTAGTGAGAAATTTGTTTGTTGATTTCATAAAGCTTTTTATCTTCGAAACAAATGTAAGGCGGAATCCAAGCGAAGTTTTGTATTCGAAAAAAAGTAAGCTTTGATTTCATTTTATTCGCCTGTTAAGCTAAAGAATGAGCATTCTTGTTTTTATGTATAATTTATGTTAAAATTTTTCTGTAAATACAGTAAACCACTTTAACATATGAGGCGGTGAAAGCAAAGTGGTGTAAGTCAGTAAGTCAAGTGGTGTCAGTCAAAAGCGTTTTACTGCAAAAACTACAAAAATTCCACTATAAATTGAACAAATTATTATTTATAATAATTATTATAATATTGCAAATAATAATTATTTGCAATTCTACTATAAATTGAACATGGAGATTACATTTTTGCCCTCAAATAATAAAACTTGAAAATGTGACTTACACCACTTTGCCTATCACCGCCTCATATATTTCCAAACAGCAAGGGGAATACAGCGTTATGTTCCGTTATATAGCGATATTGTGATGTAGGTAAAATACACTTAATAATTAAGATGATGGCATATAATTAATATATAACGCGCGTAGTAATGTCTGTCTTGAAATATATTTGCATTGTTAAAACTCTGTAAGCCTCTACTCAACTTGTTCCAACTAGCGGCGATCCAATTTTTTAATTGCTTGATTATTACTGAAGATTATTAGAAAAAGGTGCGCAATTTTTTTGATAATGGGAGGTAGCATGAGAGTATATTAAAATATTGGCTCACGGCTAGCACTAATATTTGATTCCTTAACTTTACTAATAATTTATAATTAAATAACTAAATATGACTGTAACATTTATGTGCATTATATTCTTTTACTTGTTAAAGTCGCTGGTATATTGTTTTTTATTAGTTTTTTTTGGTGGCTGGTATGTATTCAACATAGTTAATTATTAATTTTAGAGTGTTTTATTTTTGTTTTTTCAATTAATAGTAAATTTTGGATTATGAACCCAAACCCTTGTGTAAGCTGGGCTGGTAGGCAATGTAACGAGATCTCCTCCATTTTCACAGTATTTTCACAGCACATACCCAGGACTACACCGGATAAAGGGATTAACAGAAGTATCCATTTCAAGAAACAACCCCTTTTTGCAGTTGGCCAAGAGATAAGCGAAACAACCGTTTTGATGAGGGGTAGGCGCATGGATACGCCTGAGATCGCCAAACGCCGAGTTAGTCCCAGAGTTTAGAAAAAAAAAATAAATCCTGATTTGATGCAAGATCAAAGTTTGAAAATAAAATACTATACTGCCTATCAAATTATAATTCAAGCCCCTCAAATTCTGTTGGTCCGAATTTCCCGGTTAAAATCAAGGAGCGAAGACGCACTCATTTTCACCCACGAGTAGCCATACAAAGGGGTGAGAGGGTCATCGAATGGAGAATTTTTTTGGAGGGGGGAGTGATTTTTCTTCGGGAGGCGATCTCTCTCTCTCGACCGACGACTTTGAAAAAGTGGGGAGCCTTGAACTCTACTAGCCGAGAGATGCAAGTTGGATCTGGAGATGATTCGATTTTAGCCCGAGCGTGCCCTAGATGTCTGAGGAAGGGAAGATTGACTATAAGACCTGCTGGTCCATTCCCTTTTAAATTCTGCTATTGAAGACGGTACCGTCCCCCGTTTTTTTTATTTATTCGCTGCAGCTTTAAGCATGTTTTTCCTTAAATTTTTTTATTTTATTTAACTTAATTACAATGAATTAAAATTTTTGGTTACCAGCCACTTACGCGAACTTGTTTAAATTAAATTATATTGTGAAAGGTGCTGTTGATGAAAATTAGAGGAGAGTAGATCCTCAGTGTGTAATCTGCCTATAGGCAGAGTAATCGTAATGGCCGTACAACGTTCAAATAAATTATGTTATTTTTTTGGTATAGATTTTGTCATGTCATTCAGTTGCCTCGTAGTTTTCTTCGTTCCTTTTAGGTAATTTTTTATTTCAGCTTTCTTTTCAGTGAACTAATTTCAAGTTAATTTAAAATAATTTTCATGATTCAGCCCTCTACAGCAGGGGTATCAGCAGTGAACCAAACATTGTATTTTTAATGGGTTATTGCTTATCACAACCCGCATCTTTAAAAGGTACTAACCACGACGCAAGTGAATTAATAGGTTTCATGTAACTTTTTTTAAACACCTCTAAGAGTGTATGTAAGCTTAACAATCTTAATAAATTATTTTAATTTAACTCTCCCCGTTATAACGTTTTAAAAACGTAACAATGGTGCCGTGCTTTTGAGCTGATGCATTGAATCATTAAAAATTTGCTTTACTTTCCTTTAATAATAGGGTGTAATGACATGACAATTTTTTTGGTATGAGTATAGGCTTTTAAATAAGTTTTTTTTGGACACAGATATTAATTTTGTACTGATGAATTATATTTCTATGAACATTCTATTATATTGTGATGGTATATTTATATATGTTTAGATTACATGTGGTATATTGCTTTTATAAACTTTTAGTGTTGTGTATAATGATATAATTTGTAAAATTTAGTTTGTATATATTGTGTTAACAATGGCTGATTCGGATCCCCAAAGAAACCCTCCTTCAAATGATGTAGGGATTAATGAGAGCAACACTCAAAATACTGTGTCAGGGACGGAAAATTTGAGCAATGTAGTAACGTTGCTACCTATGAATTCAGTGCCGCATTTTGGCGAATTTATAGGTTTAATCCCGATTTTTACAGGCGAAAATCCCGACCTGTCCGTTTTTGATTTTTTTGATAAAGTAGAAGAGGTAGCTACTTTTGCGGGGTGGAATTCGAGTCAGAAATTGTTCGTGGCAAAGTCGAAACTAGCAGGTGAAGCAGCTAAGTTCTTTCGCTCACAACCAGAATTAAAGCAAACTAAATCCCTTCGACTATTTTAAAAAGCCTTTAAAGAGCGGTTTGGTAGTACTAGCGAGCAATATGATCTTATTCTATTCTCTACCGCGGTACAGAGTACAAATGAATCGGCAAGAGTTTACCTCTACCGGTTACTTGGACTCTCACATAAATGTTTTCCGCACGAGGAAGATACACGTTAGCGTATGCTCCTACATCAGTGTTTAACAGGCCTTCAGCCAAACGTACGCAGATTTGTGATGGCGCAAAATCCATCAACTTTTGAGGAAGTTTGGCAGCTGGCCCTTAAAGAGGAAGAATGCTCCGCACTTGAAAAGAATTCGGCACAAATTAATTATGCGGGCGCTAGTACCGATGGGAAGGAGATAAAGGAATTAAAAAGCTTGCTGTAACACACGGTGTTAGAAAGCGATAAGAAAATCGCAGATTTAGCAGAGGAGGTGAAAAAATTAATTATAGCTCTAAATCAACGTCAAACCCCTCAGAGACAAAATTTTAAGCGTAATAACATCGTGTGCAATAAATGTGGGAGAGTAGGTCATAACACCAGGTTTTGTAGAATTCAGAGACCACCACAACAGCAGCAGCAGCAATATCAGCCAAATGTGAGTAAATCAAACCTTACGGGGCAAGGCAGGGAAGCTACACAGACTTTGAACACCCCTTTTGAGTGCGTTAGGATAGATTCCATATTTAATTTTAATAATGAATTACCCATTATTCAGGTAGCATGTGGAGGAGTAATTTTGAATACCCTCATAGATACAGGAGCGATGATTAGCATCTTAAATTTTAAAGTTTTGCCTAAATTAGAAAAAGGAGTCATAAATTCCGAACAAAATTGTGCTTTAAAGGTTATTGGAATAACCAATAACACTATGTTAATTGAGAAAAAGGTAAATGTAAATTGTAAGTTTGAAAACTCCATAATTCCGGTCGATTTTTATGTTTCACAAAACGAGATGTTAAATTATGATGCTAATTTTGGTTTGGACTTCTTACACCACAATAACATAAATATTAATTGCACAGATAAATTTATTCAAAATTCAAAATTTCGCGCTTTTTGGAGTAACAATAACAATAATAAAGCCATAAATGCAGCCCAGTTAATAAAAGCTGATTATAGTGCCATAGGTTATACGAAGAGTAAACATATAATCCCACCCTTGTCCGAATTAGTTATAAAAGTTAAAATTAAAGGCCCTCTTCCAAATTCAAATCTAATTTTAGTACAACCAAGTAAGCATTCATTAACAAGTAATTGGGTAATTTTTAATTCAGTAAATAAATGTGATAAAGAAATTTTTGTAAAGGTAGGCAATTTTTCTCAACACCCCATTCACATAAATAAAAACACCAAATTAGTTAAAATAGAACCAGTCGAAGAAGTAAAATTAAAAGAAACGAGCGTAAATACAATTCAAGATAAACACTTTGAGGATGAAATTGAACCATTTGGTGGAAAATTTAATTTAGATCATTTAGACCCAAAACAAAAATCAAAATTGTTAAACTTACTTAATAAGCATACAAATGTTTTCGCAGAATCAGTAAAGGATTTAACAGGTTGTCACACAATTTCCCATAGAATTTTCCTCACAGATAATATTCCAGTTAGGCAAAAGCCCTACAGAACTCCACATGCTTTAAAAGAAGAACTTAAGACTCAAATAGACAATTTGTTAGACGCAGGTATTATATCTATAAGTGATTCGCCGTATGCTTCCCCTGTAGTATTAGTTAAAAAGAAAAATAATTCATATCGTTTAGTATGTGATTACAGGAAATTAAATGTTAAAACCCAACCCCTTCCCTTTCCTTTACCTCTAATTGCAGATTTGTTAGATTCGCTTGAGGGAGCTAATTATTATTCTTCGTTAGATTTATGTTCGGGTTATTGGCAAATGAATCTTCATCCAGAGGATAGACACAAGACAGCATTTTGTACGGATTTTGGTTTATACCAGTACAACCGTCTTCCTCAGGGGCTTCGTAATGCTGCTTCATCCTTCCAGAGATTATTAGGTGTAGTTCTGGCCGGCTTAACCGACTGGAACATTAATACTTATATAGATGACCTAATCATTGCTTCAAAAACCTTTGATGAACATTTACAGAAGTTAGATGTAGTTTTTTCAAGACTAGGAAAACTTAACTTAAAACTCAATCCAGCAAAGTGCCAGCTCATTAAAGATAAAATTAATTATTTAGGATTTCAAGTAACTAATGGTAAAATATTGCCTGACACGAGAAATATTGATGCAGTTTCAAAATTCCCTATTCCAAAAACTAAGAAACATGTCAGGTCATTTTTAGGGCTTTGTAATTTTTACAGAAAATTTATTAAGGATTTTGCATCTATTGCCATTCCTTTAACAGACCTCACTAAAGATAAAACCTCTTTTGAATGGACTGAAGATGCCAATATAGCTTTTCAAAGTTTAAAGCAAGCCCTAATTTCTTTCCCCTGTCAAAATTTGCCTAACGTTAACAGAGATTTTATCCTCCACACGGATGCTTCAGGTTTTGCCATAGCGGCAGTTTTGAGCCAGTTTGATACTGAGGGTCATTTACATCCGGTAGCCTATGCAAGCAGAAGATTAAAAGATGCCGAGACTAGATATAGCGTTTTTGAGAGGGAGACCCTAGCCGTTATTTGGGGAATTAATAATTTTAGGCAGTATTTGTATGGTAGGAAGTTTACCCTATATTGTGATCAGAAGTCTCTATCCTACGCACTCAAACTTAAAGATAATGGTAGGATTACCAGATGGACTCTTAGCTTACAAGCCTATGAGTTTGACATTGTACATACCCCTGGGAAACAAAATGTATCTGCAGATGTACTTTCCAGAAATATAAACACAGTGAATATAATGTTAGATACAGTGAGTGAATCAATTCAACCCCATAGACTCAGTGCAATGCAAATTAATGATAATAAGTGTAAAAATATTTTAGACATCCTTGATAATTCCCCAGAATACATAATTAACAATAATACCTTTTTTAAGAATAATAATCTACTCTATTGTATTCCTAAATCTAATTGTCAACATAATCCTGAAAAACTTGTTATTCCTAAAACCCTAATTTCTGAAATCCTTAAACTAGCCCATGATTCACCCACTGTAGCTCATCCAGGTTTTCGGAGAACTTTAATGAGAATTAAAACTAAATATTTTTGGTGGGGGATGTACAAACACGTTTTAAACTATATTAAATCCTGTACTCAGTGTTGCGAGAAGAGAGGTTACAGGGCAAATCAAAAGGCCCCTTTACAAAGAATGGAAATTGCTAATCGCCCGTTTGAGAGGATAGGAATGGATGCAATGGGTCCCCTTCCCTTAACTGAGTCAGGAAACAGATTTATTATAGTAATTAATGACTATTTTACACGTTGGGTTGAAGCTTACCCTGTTAAAGACTTAAAGACTGGTACAATTTGTTCTGTACTCGAGCAGTACATTTGCAGACATGGGGTTCCTGAACACCTCATTACTGATAGAGGGAGTTCTTTTATGTCAGAGGGAATTAAGAAGGTGTATAATAAATTATGCATAGTGAAACATACCACTACCAGTTATCACCCTAGCTCCGATGGTCTAGTAGAGAGAGTAAATTCAACAATTATAAATGCTTTGAAACATTTGGTAGATGAGGCGGATAGTAATTGGGATAATCAGTTGCATTTTGCATTATTAGCCTATAGAACAGCGTGGCATTCTACTTTAAAAGACACCCCTGCCCACTTAGTGTATGGAAGGGATTTAACTCTCCCTGTTGATTTAATTACAAACTCCCCTAGGCCATCTTACACAGACCATAGAGATTACTCTGAGGATTTAGAACTAAATTTACAAAACGCATTCAAAATAGTAAAAGATAACTTAATTAAAGCTGCAGAGAAACAAGAATACAATAGAAATAAAACAGCTACTAATAAAGGTATTATTGTCGGTGACTTGGTGCTGCTATATACTCCAGTAGTAAAGCCTGGTCAGTCCAAAAAATTCACTAATTTCAATAAAGGTCCCTATAGAGTTAAAGAGCAGAAGAGCCCAGTAAACTTTGTAATTCAACATATAAACAACCCTAACGATACCCAGCTAATTCACGTTGACAGGTTAACTAAGCTACACAATAGACTAACTTTCCCTTCCCTACCTTCGGAGAATGTTAATAATAATATGGATAGTTCCTCTCAATCTCAGGATGAGAGGGTACCCTTAATTTCCCCTGTCAATGATAACTTCAAATTTAGGAGACCCCAATATTTTAAAATATTTTATAATTCCTCACTTTTAAATACTCAGAGTAATCCTTCTCGAACACCAGAAAATTCCAGTGCTCAGTCCAACACACCGATTATGTCAAATACTCAAGTGTCTACTTCAGGTGGAAATGGTTGTAACCAACCGAAGAGATACGATTTACGCCCTCGAAACACGAGAGGTTTTGTGGTTAAACCATAAATTCTTAATGATTTTGTTAATTGATGTTAACAATTTTTTGTTTGCTTTTTGCATTTTGTATTCATGTTTAGTTATTAAGATTGACAAAAAAAATTTTTTTTGCATCATGTGTTCTTGTTTGGTAAATAATTTTTACATTATGTGTATCATGTATTACTATTTTGTTAATTAAGGTTAACACATTTTTTTTGGCAATTTTTGCAATTTAAACAAAACTTGCTGTTTTAGTGCTGCAGAAATGCACTAGTTTGACCGACTTTATTTTTGGTAATTTTTTGTTTGGCTCAAAGTTGAGCGAGTTTTGTGTTTGATTTGCTGTGAACAACGATCTTACATTTGCTAGTTGTCTGGAGCATATGTTGTTGTAGTAATTTGGTTAAGTTGTATGATAAGTTTTCACTGTGCTCATTATCATTTTACGTACTATATAGTATGTTTTGTGTTATTATTACGACCCGGGTCTGTCCGTCTTTATATGTCAAAGGTTATCAATATTAGTAATTTTCTGTGTCATTTTCTGCTCCGATTATCTGGTTTAATTGTTCTATTGTATTCTGTGTCCGAAAGAAATTTTTTTTTGTTCCAAAAAAAAATTTATCAGGGAGAAGGAGATATTTTGTGATGTAGGTAAAATACACTTAATAATTAAGATGATGGCATATAATTAATATATAACGCGCGTAGTAATGTCTGTCTTGAAATATATTTGCATTGTTAAAACTCTGTAAGCCTCTACTCAACTTGTTCCAACTAGCGGCGATCGAATTTTTTAATTGCTTGATTATTACTGAAGATTATTAGAAAAAGGTGCGCAATTTTTTTGATAATGGGAGGTAGCATGAGAGTATATTAAAATATTGGATCACGGCTAGCACTAATATTTGATTCCTTAACTTTACTAATAATTTATAATTAAATAACTAAATATGACTGTAACATTTATGTGCATTATATTCTTTTACTTGTTAAAGTCGCTGGTATATTGTTTTTTATTAGTTTTTTTTTTGGTGGCTGGTATGTTATCAACATAGTTAATTATTAATTTTAGAGTGTTTTATTTTTGTTTTTTCAATTAATAGTAAATTTTGGATTATGAACCCAAACCCTTGTGTAAGCTGGGCTGGTAGGCAATGTAACGAGATCTCCTCCATTTTCACAGTATTTTCACAGCACATACCCAGGACTACACCGGATAAAGGGATTAACAGAAGTATCCATTTCAAGAAACAACCCCTTTTTGCAGCTGGCCAAGAGATAAGCGAAACAACCGTTTTGATGAGGGGTAGGCGCATGGATACGCCTGAGATCGCCAAACGCCGAGTTAGTCCCAGAGTTTAGAAAAAAAAAATAAATCCTGATTTGATGCAAGATCAAAGTTTGAAAATAAAATACTATACTGCCTATCAAATTATAATTCAAGCCCCTCAAATTCTGTTGGTCCGAATTTCCCGGTTAAAATCAAGGAGCGAAGACGCACTCATTTTCACCCACGAGTAGCCATACAAAGGGGTGAGAGGGTCATCGAATGGAGAATTTTTTTGGAGGGGGGAGTGATTTTTCTTCGGGAGGCGATCTCTCTCTCTCGACCGACGACTTTGAAAAAGTGGGGAGCCTTGAACTCTACTAGCCGAGAGATGCAAGTTGGATCTGGAGATGATTCGATTTTAGCCCGAGCGTGCCCTAGATGTCTGAGGAAGGGAAGATTGACTATAAGACCTGCTGGCCCATTCCCTTTTAAATTCTGCTATTGAAGACGGTACCGTCCCCCTTTTTTTTTATTTATTCGCTGCAGCTTTAAGCATGTTTTTCCTTAAATTTTTTTATTTTATTTAACTTAATTACAATGAATTAAAATTTTTGGTTACCAGCCACTTACGCGAACTTGTTTAAATTAAATTATATTGTGAAAGGTGCTGTTGATGAAAATTAGAGGAGAGTAGATCCTCAGTGTGTAATCTGCCTATAGGCAGAGTAATCGTAATGGCCGTACAACGTTCAAATAAATTATGTTATTTTTTTGGTATAGATTTTGTCATGTCATTCAGTTGCCTCGTAGTTTTCTTCGTTCCTTTTAGGTAATTTTTATTTCAGCTTTCTTTTCAGTGAACTAATTTCAAGTTAATTTAAAATAATTTTCATGATTCAGCCCTCTACAGCAGGGGTATCAGCAGTGAACCAAACATTGTATTTTTAATGGGTTATTGCTTATCACAACCCGCATCTTTAAAAGGCACTAACCACGACGCAAGTGAATTAATAGGTTTCATGTAACTTTTTTTAAACACCTCTAAGAGTGTATGTAAGCTTAACAATCTTAATAAATTATTTTAATTTAACTCTCCCAGTTATAACGTTTAAAAACGTAACAATATCTCTATATAACGGAAGGTTACGTAATGACCATCCAAACGATATTCACTTCCCGGTGCATTTATGTCTAAAGAGCTCTCCATGCAAGTGACAAAAAGTTCTAAAATCCCGTTCTTTTGATTGAACAAAAGGAAAATTGCAACCCTCAATTTTTTTTTTCTCTCGATATTTCCATGTATTGTTAGCGATTGGCTGTAGTAAATATTTAACAGTTTCACTCCTTTACATATATATATATATATATATACCCGTGCTTCGCTACGGGGTACATTTTAGGATAATTACAATAAAAAAGTAATGAAATTGCTTTTTAGAGGATTTTCTTATAAACAATATATTTTGTTTCTTCATTGGGCAGAACTAATATTACCAGGCTCGTCCGCGAACTTACGCGTGAGCAAGCTACGTAAAACTGACCGTGGGAGAAACAATTTTTTCGTAAATGTACGCCAGCATATTATAAAGTTTGGCTTTGGGACTTATTTATCGTCATGGCGAAGCATATTTTGAGAGGAAATTACAGTTTTATATATAGATTTGATTTAATATTTTTTTATAATTTGTGATGAGACTCATAAGTGATTTTTGTTTTCGATGAGAATTTTTGTTTTTGAACACTCTTGCTAACAAATCATGACGATCCTGTGGGTTTTATCCAACTATTCTTTGCTGTTGTTGTCTGATTTCTTCCAGTCTCGCTTCTCTTTCCGGGATAAAGATTCGGAAAATCATCCGGAAAAAGCTGAAAAGTAAACAATACCAAATCAATTTAAAAACTAAATACAGTATAAATAACGTAGAAAAAATAACAGTATAAATAACACAGTATGAATAAAAAGTACAGGGTGCGGCCAGATATGCTCAGGCCAATAATACAAAAAAAAAAAATTAAATCGTAGTAAGCAATGACAAACATTTTACACACTTCAATAATAGCAAAACAAAACATGATGGTAAAATAGAAAGAAAAGTTAAAACAGAAGTAAGAAGTTAAATTCTAAAAATATAAATGATTTATAAATCAGCTATCGATTCTAATTTATGAATCATTTATCAGGACATGAAAAAATTACTGCATGTAAAAAAAATTAACCTTACCTCCATTAATTTCAACACTTCTTGACCTGTGACTTGTCCAATCATGTGAAATATAATTCTTGACAATAAATCTTATTAACCTAAACTGTTATTTGTGTTTTTTTGAATTTAAAAAAGTTATGTTCTCAAAATCTGACAATTAAGAAAAAGATATCGAGAAAAAATAAATCATGCTACTTAAGAAAGTCATACCACAAATTTCTATAAAATTAATGTGCAACTATATTTGACGTACAAAATAATGCATATGTAATACATTGCTAACATGTTTTAACATCAAAAATTTCCACAATCAAAAGCTAAAATTAGTTTAAAATATTAGCTTTAGGATTTTGTGCAGAATGATAGGTGTTTTAGCTAAATTTCATTAAAAATTACTTCAAATTGATCAATTTATAAAAAAAGGTATGCTATGTACAGGTAAGTTTTTGTTTCTTTTTTGATTTTTAAGTGCTATTTTAGCATAAAATACCAAAAAAACCTTTACAAAATTATTTTTTCTCAAAGCTAAACACAAACATAATGAAAGCTAAACACAAATATAATTAACAGTTGTTTTAAAATACCCCTGGTAAACATTGTTAAGTTTCGAAGTATTAGAATGATAATAAAAAATATTCCAGAGTTTCAGACAGAAGCATAAAAAGAAAGAATACACAAAAAAGTAACTAGATTAAACAAAAATTGATAGAATACAGAAAAAGTGAACACCGGCAAAAGTAAATAAAACGTTTCCTTGTGCGCTTGCGCAGTTCTTATGAATGATTGGTTCCAACGCCTAGAGTACCGCGTTGGAAGAACCATATAAAATTTGTGTTGAAGTATCGTTCTTTCAAATTCAATTAAAAATCGAAATTTTAAGATAGAGACTTGAAATGAGGTTATATGAATGAGAAAGCTTTCATCTTCCAGATGATGTAAATATTTTCTTTGTAAGATAAAAACTCGAAGAGCATCGACCGTAGATCTTCAAAAGTGCGTAAATTTCTCAAAAAAGTGGGTTTAATATTTTGATGAAAATATTAGTCTGCTTTAAATTATTTTTAAACAAATGAGGTCTTGTTTGAAGGAGAAATGTCTGTAGATTTAGATTGTAAAAAGATCAAAATTCTACGATCATTTTTTGCCGAGATATCGTAATCTGAAATTAAAAAAACATAAAATATCCCACAAAACATAATTGAATGACCCAATCGCTTACAATCCAATGGGAGAAAATTTCGTCATTCAATTCCGCGCTTGAAGAACCAAGCAGGAAATTTGTGTTGCATTATCGTTCTTTCAAATTCAACTAAAAATCGAAATTTTAAGATAGAGACTTGAAATGAGGTTTATATCAATGAGAAAGCTTTCATCTTCCAGATGATGTAAATATTTTCTTTGTAAGATAAAACTCGAAGAGCATCGACCGTAGATCCTCAAAATTGCATAAATTTCTCGAGAAAATGGGTTTAATATTTTGATGAAAATATTTGTCTGTTTTAAATTATTTTTAAACAAATGAGGTCTTGTTTGAAGGAGAAATGTCTGTAGTCTTAGACTGTAAAAAGATCAAAATTCTACGATCTTTTTTTGCCGAGATATCGTAATCTGAAGTTAAAAAAACATAAAATATCCCACAAAACATAAAATAAAAAATTTTCTAGAATAAAATTTAAAATTCGGGCTTCGAGGTGCACCTTTCCATAGTCTGCACTACCCGTGTGCCAAATTTCACGTCTGTACGTTTCACAGATTCGCCTGGGGGCCCCATACACACACACACACACGCGCAAACACTTGCTTTTATTAATAAAATACACACTCTGTCACAAAACAATATATGCACCCAGAAGAATTCGAGATACTATCCCGAAACTTGGTGGAAATGTAGTCTGGTAAGAGATGTGCAAATGATTAAAATTTCGACGCCAATGAGGCAAGGGTAAGCACGCTATGCGCATATGAAATGCGCAGCTGGGAGAGTTTAAAAGCAGGATTGCTCGTGCCATAGGGTTATTCAAACAAATATGTCGACTTGGATGGACGGCATTGCGACTAGAGATGCCTCTGAGACGTAACCGGCGACAGTACGAACAATTGTCGGACTTTTAGAGGGGACGTATAGTAGGCCTCAGAGAAGCAGGTTGGTTGAACAGGCGTATCGACCGCCACCTCGGACGGAGCGTTATGGAAGTTGATCGGTGTTGGAAACAATGGATCATGGAAGGGATAGTCTACCGTCGCTGAGGGTCAGGGCGTCCCAGGAACACAAATGCGTGCGAGGATCGCGCAATCATAAGAGCGGCCACGTCCGCACCAACAACGTCGCTAGAATCGGATCGCCATTTACCACCTTCAGACATCCGGTGGTATAAAGGGAAACCATTCAGATAGGACTGGCCGACGCAGGTATAAGGAGCGGACGTCCATTAAGACGCCTACCTCTGACCCCACATCATATAAGCAGTGTCGATTGGATTTTTGCCGACCTCGGCCAAGCTGAAGTGTGACCGACTGGAGGCGTGTGATCTTCAGCGATGAATCCTGATTCAGTCTCAATGCTGATGACCAGCGCATACGCGTGTGGAGGCGACCAGGCCACCGGTCCGATCCGGCATTTGTTGTCGAGAGGCATACGGCGATTACACAATGTGTGACAGTGTGGGGAACGATTTGTTGGGACACACGATCACCTCTAGTCGTCCTTCAACGCACTTTGACGGCACACAGTTACGTGGACGAGATTTTAACGCCAGTTGTGTTGCCTATGCTATCAAGTCTCCCAGGTGCCATTTATCAGCAAGACAACGCTCGTCCACATACTGAGCGACTCTCCCAATAATGTCTTCAAGTATATGACGTACTCCCATGGCCTGCCAGGTCACTAGACCTCTCGTCAATAGAGCACGTCTGGGACGTGCTTGGAAGGCAACTGCGGCCGTCTCGGAATACTGGTGAAACAACTGCCCAGTTGCAAAGATTATCGCATGATCTTCCTCAGGAGGTCATAGGTGACCTTATTGATTCGATGCCACACCGTGTTCGGGCTTCTATAGCTGCCAGAGGTGGATTTAATACTTGCTGATTTATAATCTTTTTCAAGCCATATAAAACGGTCTGTTATTAAAACGGTCTGTTCTTCTGAATCTGTAATTATTTGCTTATCTCCTCATACACTACATACATGTTAAGTTTCGTGATAGTAGCTCGTTTCCTTCTGGGTGCAGATATTTTTTTGTGTCAGTGTATATATACCGGGTGGCCATAATTAAACTGACAGTGCTCACAGTGTTCTGTAGCGCGATCTATTTGCGAGAATGACGCCACATTTTGTAGGAAGATTAAACAAGACGGGGGACGAAGGATTCCGCGAAAAATAAATTAGTTCCAAAAGTCACCGCTAGGGGAATATTTGGCGCTGTGTAATAGAAAATAGAGTGTTAACAAATGCAAATTAATACGGAATAAAATTACCTTTTATTATGCACATTTTCTTATTTAGTTCAAGTGCATTATGGCAACACTTTTAAAAAAGCGTAAAATCTACATAAACACCGATAAAGTCTCGTGATCTGCAATATCACGTACGCTGAGCAGAAGAAGAAATTCTTTATTCAAATTTCACGTTACATACATTGGCACAGTGCCAGCTGCTTGGGTTTTAAAAGGCAATGTGTTACGTTTAGAATCAATCGGATTGAAAGTTTATGTGCAATGTCTCCTTCTTTAGTCGAGCGTGCGTTACTGGTCAAATCCATTTACCTCAACCAGTGCAACGCGTCAGCCGCTCTTCGTGCTTTTAGAACGCACAAAAAAATGCGTAAAGGTAACGGTCCTGTGTCAGTTAATGGGCTAAAAGCAATGGTTGCGACGTTTGAGAAAACAGGTTCTCTGAAGGTTCAGTCAGGCAGAGGACGAAAACTTGTACCACAGGTTACAATCGAAGCAGTTGCCACGGCGATTGTCAACAGAGGACCAGACAATATTGCTGCCACCTCTAGCGCTCGTGGATTAGCTCGGAATATGGATATGCCTTACAGTATGGTATGGAAAATCTTACGAAAGATTATCAACTTCTATCCGTACAAGATCAGCCGTGTACAGGAGTTACTGTACCCCGACCATGATAAGCGATTGACTTTTGCTCTCACCTTTCTTGCCAGAATGGAGGTGAATGATGCTTGGCCGTGGAAAATCTTATGGGGAGACGAGGCCCACTTTTACCTGCATGGAAATGTGAATGCCCAGAACTGCCGAATTTGGGATGACAAATCACCACATGCAGTCACAGAAATTCCCTTACATTCACCAAAGGTAACTGTTTGGTGTGGGTTCACAGCGGAATTTATCGTAGGTCCATTCTTCTATGAGAACATTACCCCGATAGGACCGGAAACCTGTTCTGTTACCGGAGCGAAATATCGCCACATGTTGAACAGCTTTGTCATTCCGGCACTTCAGCAAAGACAATGCCTGGGGGAAATCATTTTCATGCAAGATGGAGCCCCTCCACACGTTGCTGTACGGGTGCAACAGCTGCTACGACAGAAATTCACAACAGAAAGAGTCATTAGCCGCTACTTTCCAACTGCATGGCCACCTCGGTCGCCTGATCTTACCCCATGCGACTTCTGGCTATGGGGTTACCTTAAGTCCAAGGTCAATCAAGGAGTGGTCCAGTACCTGGCTACGTTGAAGGATAACATATCACGGACTGTACGGGAGATTCCTGCAGACATGTTACTTTCTGCTGTTGTACATACTGTGCACAGAATGCAATATGTGGTCCACAACAACGGCAGCCACATTGAACCTCATTTGAAATCAAAATAAAAGGTAATTTCCGTATTGATTTGCATTTGTTAACACTCTATTTTCTATTACACAGCGCCAAATATTCCCCTAGCGGTGACTTTTGGAACTAATTTATTTTTTCGCGGAATCCTTCGTCCCTCGTCTTGTTTAATCTTCCTACAAAATGTGGCGTCATTCTCGCAAATAGATCACGCTACAGAACACTGTGAGCACTGTCAGTTTAATTATGGCCACCCGGTGTATGTGTGTGTGTAATAAAAACTGTCGCGGGGCGATGCAACAGGCCGGTGAACTGGAAAAGTCCTAAATGTAGTCGTAGAAAGTGGCTGATTGGCGTGGGGATGAAGTCGAGGCGAGAAAACATAATACTCCGCATATCTGGTTACACAGTTCTTTATTAAGTAACTAGCCGCTGCGCGACCAGCATGGTCGATTTTATAAATTACATCCCTCTCTGTATGTACTATTTTTCAAAATTAAGATATCTACACTTCATCATTACATCAAGTAAGGAATTGTTGGGGAAAAAATTTTCACTTAAAAATGGAGTAAAAATTCACCAAGTACTAAAATATAGCGTGGATTACATCACTCTCTGTATGTACTATTGTTCACAATTCAGATATCTACACTTAATCATAACAAATAATAAATTATTAGGAAAATGTCTTCACTTATAAAATGGAGTAAATATTCAGCAAGTGCTGAAAAAAAGTGTAGAAAATTAACTATTACTGGCTATCGGTTGCTGTGCCGGCGACGATTAAGCCTAACCTCGCTGTCATAATATACGCTCTCTCTTTCACGCCTCTCTCTTAATGAATTACTTGTACTTGCAGATAGTGGAACCACTCCTTCATTATCATTACTATTAACTAACGTGGGAACATCTACAAATCTCTTAAATACTCTCTGATAACGTTGCACTCAATATGGGCCTGTTCACATAGGAGTCCGTAGCGTTGCGTTAAGGAAAAGATGACGTTGAGACGAAAATAAACCAATCGTAGGCGTTAAAAATTTCATTGCTAATCGTATGGAGGCATATGATTGGTTTATTTTCGTCTCAACGTCATCTTTTCCTTAACGCAACGAAACGGACTCCTACGTGAACAGGCCCTATTTCTCAACAGTCTTAAAGTAAAAGAAAAACAGTGTAAAAAGTAACCGGCTCTTTTCCTTGGACGGTGTTATTTCAAAACCATGCAGAAAGATAATCGGCTGTGTGTGTATATATATATATATATATATATATATGTGTGTGTGTGTGTGTGTGTCTGTCTGTGATATGGGGAGAACGGCCGCCGGTCATTGCAAAGAAGAATGCCGCAACCCCACATCACAGTCATTTCTGTAGACACTGGAATGGTAGTCTGGCCGAAAGAAAATCGTCGACACAAGTTTGTCGGGTTACATTTTATTTATTCACCGATCGCTCCGTCGGTATGGATGCAGCAAGAGAATGTACAGGAATCCGTCCTACTTCCGGGTAACAAGTCTTATATAAACTTCAGTCCATCACGTGATTAAAGGGTGTGTCTTAATAGTTGATTGGTTTAAAGTTGTTGTTGATGTGCAGAACTGATTTAAACTTGTACTGACGCCACGAAGCGTCCCTTTAGTTAAAAAAGACAGCCATCTTGAAAGATTTTGCCGAAGGCTGTAATAATGGAATTGAACGCGAATCCCCAAAGGGAATTAAATAATTTAAGGGATTAAAAAAAGGTTTGTAATTTGGAATAGTAAAGTGAGGAAATAATAGTTTTTAAATGTTAAGAGTGTTGAATTAAGAAATTACTAGTTTTTTAATATTATAGAATATCCCCCCCCCCCCGTCCGAGAAGAGGCTGACCTACAATGCCTGCGTTGGAGAGCAGACTCACTCAGATGAGTGAGAAGAATGGGCATTAACAAAAATTTGGAATAGTTTCTTTAAGTATTGTCAGCAAAACTAGCTATAGCAAAAAAGTTTTAAAAATCACGTGATGAAATGACATGACATGAGTAATTTGTAACAAATATTTAAATTTAATATTAAAAAAAATACACATAATAATAAAATTGAAAATTTTACATAAGCATGTTTTTGAAACCTGTTGAATAGGGACGTCTCCCCACACAACAAAATCCCGGAAAAAAAATCAATTAAATTTAACCAAAAAAAACTAAGTTATCAAATTTTCACTTTACATCAATTTTAATTTTGAGTCGACTCACAGAAATAATAGAATATAACAATGAAAATATCAAAATCAACAAACAAAAATGTTAAGTAAATGGAATAGAACATGACAATAATAATTTGAAGTTATTGTACTTTCCTCCTCAACTCTCACAACATTGGGGTGAGTCCAAAAAAGTTTGTAAGGTACACATGGTAGCCTATAGTTCACTGTTATTGTTATGTTAGCTACAGTATGTTGCTTGAGAAAAGTACAAAAAAAATAATCACAGTCTTTTTAGTGCTGTGCTATTTCTGCTTCACAAACGTAGAATACATAAACATCACATTATCTCGACTTGTTTACATATAAAGAAAAATAGTTCTTTAGTTGCATAATAAAACAGTTGCACAGTTAGTTGCACAGTTTATAATAAAAATCACACTTTCAATAAAAATCACATTTCTAATATATAAATTGTATATAAAAATTACAGAACCTATATTTTGTTAATCAAACAACTCAATCTTGTACGAGTTCTCAGTATATCAATTCTTATTCATTATCTAGTTTTCATATCTTTATTTATCTCATTATTTTTTTCTTAATACCCATTATCTCCTTTATTTCAATATTACTTATTATAAAAAAAATCTCTTTTCAATATTCTTTATTTATTCTATTCATATTTATTCTAACTTTATTTACTTATTCTCAATACTTTTCACTGTATTTTCAACTTATTTATTTACTATTCATTTGTGTACACTTATTATCATCAGTTTATGTGGATCCAATTCTTTGTCTTGAAGGTACCTTGTTGTATGTGTGTCACCCAAACTCTAAGTTTCATATTCTTTAATTCTACCTCTAAGCAGTGAGGGGTTGTGTTTATGTTTGTGTAACAAGTGGGTTTTCTTTCTCCCTATTGTTCTCTGACTAATAAGGAGGAAGAGTCTTTTTAGCCGTACAGGGGATTAACCGTGAATCTCCGACAGGATATGACTGCGTAGAAAAACAGCATCCTGCATAGTACAAAGATGGAGAAAAAGGAAAATGTGCAGTTGTCATACCTGTGGGAGTATAATATATAGAAATGGGAGGACAAAAGGAGTGGCCATCCCAGCCCTGTTTTAGTCATTACCCAAGCATATGGTCTTCAGCACTTTAAGTGACTGAGTTGATGAATTAAAAACAAATAGCAAAAAAATTAAAAAAGATCTTAAACAGTTGGGACGACATCCAACGTGCTTCTAGAGGTGGGTGATAGGAAAGTGTATTCAAGAAATAGAAAATTTACTGAAAGGTTAAAGAAGTAGAGTTGTCATAATCAGGGTTTAAATTGAGATCCAAAAAAAAGTTCACATATAATAGTATTCCTAAGAAGAAAAGAAGAAAGTTTAAGTAAGACAGTTTTTTTTTTAAATCTTTAGTAGGACAATACACAATTATTTATAAAATTTAAGGATGTTAAGCATCTAAAATAAACAAAAAAAGGAAAATGGATCTATAATGTCATTATTCGTGATAGAGTTTTAATTTACCTGGTGCATTATAATATCTTAATCTGCAAGGATGGACAATTTCAGAATCTCGTTTAGTGTGAAAATTTGGCCTATCAATTTCATAATTAACTTTTGACATTTGTCTTAATATGGTGTACGGTCCAGAATAAGGTGAGCTTAATTTTCTTGTATTAGGGTAGTTGAATTCTTCGAATAACACTAAATCTCCAACATTAAATTTAGATTCTACAAAGCGTGCATCATATTTAACTTTATTCCTATTATGGTAATTAATTGTCCTTTCTTTAGCTAATTTTCCCGCCTCATCCACCTGAGGATAAAAGTCTTGTTTTTTAACATGAGGTTCATAAGGTAATATTCAAAAAAGTAGGTAAGCTGGGGTCATTTGGGTAACTGAATGAGGCGTACGATTGTATTCATTAATTACTTCATTTAATAGGGTTGTCCAAGGAGTTTTACTTGTTGAGTTATGTACTTTGCACCTTAATCTAGTAATTATTGTTTGATTTACTCTCTCTACCTTCCCATTCGTTTGTGGATGATGATTCGTCATAAATAATTATTTCACATTATTATGCTCTAAAAATCTTCTAAACTTTGAACATGTAAAAGCTGCCTTTCTGTCCGTTAGCAATTTTTTTGGTGTTTGAATTTGGAATATTTGTTTTAAGCAATTTGTATAAGTTTCAGTAGTTACGCTTTTTGATGGAAAAGCCCAAATATAACGCGTTGCATGGTCAATTATCAAATGTAAATATTTCTTTGTGGAATTATAGTAATTAAATCCGCCTACTGTGTCTAAACTTAAGCACTCGAAGGGTTGGTCTGTCGGAGGTACTTCTTGCAGCAATCCAAACCTTTTCTGTCTTTTCTTTTTGTTTAATTGACAAGTATGGCAATGTTTAACATAATTACTAATGTCCTCAGTGATTTTGGGCTAATAATATTGGGGTGTAAGTAATTGCATTGTTTTATTTATTACAGGGTGTCCATAGTCCTCGTGGGCTCTTTTTAAAATTTCTAACCTCAATGAAAATGGTACTACAATTTTTAAAAATCCTTTCTTTCTCACGTAAATTACATCATTTAGTTTTTTATATTTAAGTCCCTGCACATTGTCTTTATTTTGAAAATCTACAATCTTTTGTAACTCGATTAAATGATTTATTTGTTGATTAGGTTCTGAAATAGGATTTCTGGATAGCATGTCGGCCTCAATGTTCGCAGTTCCTCTCTGGTATTTTATTTCATAGTCAAACATACTTAATTTTAATGACCAACGAAAAAGACTTCCTCTAAGATTTTTAATGTTCCTCAACCAGACCAAGGCTGCATGGTCAGTGTGAATCGTAAATTTCCTACCATGGAGGTAGTGATAAAACCGATCAAGACTGTCAACTATGGCGAGACATTCAAGTTCTGTGATTGAGTAATGTACTTCATAAGGTTTCAAAACACGTGAATGATAAGCTATGGGATGTAACACCCCATCTTCACCTGGCTGTTTTAAAACAGCTCCAACCTGATGTTTACTAGCATCCACAAATAAATGACAGTCTTTGCTTACATCATACAATTGCAATATTGGTTTACAAATCAATAAATTCTTAAGATCCTCAAAAGCTTCTTGGCACTTGTCTGACCATCCCCATTTTACTCCCTTTTTCAATAATGTATTTAATGGATGTCTTACTTTTGCATATTTTGGAATAAACTTATTATATACATTTATTGTGCACAAGAATCTTTGGAGTTCTTTTACATTAGTTGGTGGTTTCAAACACTTTATCTTTTCAATGTTAATGTTGTCTGGGGCAATTTTCCCATTTGTTACATTATATCCAAGAAAATTAACTTGTTGCTGCAGAAAAGTACATTTAGCTAATTTTAACTTGATATTCTCTTTTTTGAAAATGTTAAACAGTTGATCTAAATGTTCAAGGTGTTGTTCTTTGGAGTCTGAAAAAATTATAATATCATCGAAATAGTGGCCTGCAAAGTTAACTTTATATTTAGCTAAAATTCTCCTGATAGTCCTATTGAATATTGCAGGGGCGTTCTTTAAGCCAAATGGAAGTCTTAGCCACTCGTATAAGCCAAAAGTAGTGGCAAATGCTAATTTCTCAGTATCTTTTGGGTGGACGGGTACATGCCAATACCCTGAGGTAAGGTCCAAAGTTGAAAAGTAATTAGCTCTGCTTAATTTATCTAGAATATCATCAAGTCTGGGTAAGGGTTCTGCATCTGTCTTAGTAATTAAATTTAATTTTCTGAAATCAATACAAAGTCTAGTTTTTCCTTCATTTCGCTTTCTTGCCAAAGTCACAGGACTTGAGTATGAACTATGTGATTCTTTTATGATTCCTGCTTCTAACAAATTTTTAATTTGGGTCCTGATCTCTTTTTCCTCAATTGGCGAAGTCCTGTATGCTCTTAGACTCACTGGTAAATCAGAATTTAGGATTATTCTTTGGGGTTCCATCCTTATTTTGCCTATGTCATATTTGTTAGTTGAAAACAGTCTATTATTTTTGTGCAATAAATTTTTTAATTCCCTATCAACATCTAAATTTTTGATTTGATCATTAATGTCAACATTTTCATAATTTGGGGTATTTTCTGCTTTTATTTCACCAGAGTGTTCATTAAAATTTTCACTTACATCAGAATCAATACAGAAAATATCATTTTCTTTCTGAGAGTTGTCTTCATAAGGGTTAAACATATCAGAAACTTCAATTTCATGAACATTACTATTATTATACACATGCTTATTATCACATTTATTTTGTAGGTGTAATGAAATTTTACTTATATCACAAATATTAACCAACTTCAAAGAAATTCCATTTTGATACACACAAAATTGGTTACAGTCAATTACTACTTTAAACTTTTTACACTCAGGAAGTCCCAGAATAAGATAAGGCAAGTCATTGTCCAAAACATATGCAGAAATATTTCTAATTATTTTCCCTATTCTCAAAGTTAATACACATTTAGTTGTAATTAAGATTTCACCCTCAGCTTGCCTGACCTTAATTGGAGAGCTTGAATAACATTTCAGTTTACACTGCTTGACCAGTTTTTGTGACATCAGACTAATAGTCGAAGCAGTGTCAATCACACAATTTAAAAAATTCTGTTTCTCATTTCTATATAGTCCTTTTGTTTTGTCAACCCCACGATTTCTGATAATGTTCCCCCTCAATGACAGTAATTGTCATTCTGGCGCCTGATCTCTTTCAAATTCAGGTTCCTCATAATGATGTTTATTGTCTGACACCGACATCTTATCAAATCTCTCATTAATAGAGCAAGTTTGTTCCCAATGGTAAGCATTGCTTATGCCAAAATTAGAACATTTTCGACAGGGTCTAGGTGGTAAGTCTGCATATTGTTGGTGGTGATTAATTTGGTTATTGGGTCTGGGTGCAAAATTTCTATTCAACTTGTGATCTCTGGGTTGCCATTGTCTGAATTGTTGCTGCTGACTATAATTAGGTCTAAACTGAGTTTGTTGATTATTATTAGGTCTAAATTGAGGCTGGGAAGAGTAATTTTGTCTAAATTGATGAGGTGGGCTAAAATTCATCCTAACTTGAGGTTGGTTGTAGTAATTCTGTCTAAATTGGGGTCTATTTTCAAATCTAGTGTTAAAAAAGTTATCCCGATCCCCTTGATTAGCTTTGTTTCCTTCATTATTTATTTTGATTAGCTTACTAGCCAACACTATCCATTGTGTCGTTGTTTGAGGAGGATTTGCAGCTATGGTCATTCTCATTTGAGCATTTAGGCCTTGTGTTAGGCCCTCTAGTATTAACTTCTGTGATAACCCCAATCTCTTTCCTACATCAATTTTTTTATGAAAATATTTGGTTAAGTCATCATCATATTCAAATTTCAAATTGGAAAATTCAGAGAATTCCACGCTATCTGCCTCAAAGAATAATTCTTGCAAAGTATCTTTTAATTCTGTCCATTCTTGAATGTGTAGACAAGAGTTTATGAAGGTCGTAAGAGCTTTCCCTTTTAGGAATTTTGAAATACATCTTATTTTATGTTCATCTGAAACATTTGCTTGGGAAAATTTCTGCTCAATATAGGCAAGCCATTTTTGTAGTTTCATACCCCCCTCTGGGTCAAAAGGAATAAAATCCCTGAATTCTTTCTCTAAATTTTCAAGTTGAAATTGGTCCTTGCATTCTGTCCCTTCATTTTTATTATCTGTTTGTTCCCACTGATTTTCTGTTTTTATATTTTTTCCTTCCATTTTATAAGTTTAACAAAATATCACAATTATATACTTCAATTAAAAACAGGAATATAATACCATACAATAACATTTAAAAAAAATCTTTCCTGTACTGTTTTTATATTTTTTCCTCCATTACTAAAATTATCAAAATATTACAAATTTATACGTCAAATAGGGAGATAATACTTTCTATATCATAAAAATCACTGTTTATGAAAATAATTTTAAAAAGTTTATGACGGAAAAAAACATATACGACCTGGTCGTGTTATTCTTGACTTGTTGAAGACACTACTGTAAAATTCTCGGTTGCACAAAATTTGTCTTTCGCTCACGGTACAGCGCTAGGGCTTGCATACCGGCTTAATTAAATTCACATACGGCAAAAAAAAAATGATTCTTTCCAAAATTTTTTCCTCAAAGAGAAACAAAAAGACGACTTCTATAATCCATAGAAACACTGTCGAACAAAAACGTGCAGTCTCTTGATTCAAAGAACTCGTCTAGAAAAGTATCATCGTAGAAAACCCGATATAAAAAAACTTTCACAGATGATCACACACACTCGAACTTAAGTCACACGGAGTAGACGAAAAAACAACTCTCCAGAGAGCAAACATCATCTGTACAGCGCTGAATTGGAACGAAGATGAAGTAACACGATGGCGGTGACCTACTTTCGTTTTCTGCGTTGCTAACTTGGTGCGGCGAAATTAACTAAAACACTGAACCGGTGGGAAAAACTGTATCAGCCGACGATCCTTATGGCAATGGAACTCCTTTGTGATCTTCTCGCAGCAGGTGAGATAATCGTGCCGGCTTTTGTAACATGGGAGACAGAACGCAGACTCAAAAGATATCTAGTCTCCCATGCTACGGTGAGGAGATGCAGTTATGCTCAAGACAAAATTATTTCATAATTAAAGACGACTAATATGAGCTTTTACGGGAACATTTTTATTCAATATACCGACCGATCCGTCGATATGGATGCAGCAAGTGAAAATACAGGAATCCGTCCTACTTCCGGGTAACAAGTATTATATAAACTTCAGTCCATCACGTGATTAAAGGGTGTGTCTTAATAGTTGATGTTGTTGTTGATGTGCAGAACTGATTTAAACTTGTACTGACGTTACGCAACGTCCTTTTAGTTAAAAAAGACAGCCATCTTGTATGATTTTGCCGAAGGCTGTAATAATGGAATTTAACGCGAATGCCCAAAGGGAATTAAATGTTTTAAGGGTTTAAAAAAGGGTTTGTAATTTGGAATAGTAAAGTGAGGAATTAACAGTTTTTAAATGTTAAGAGTGTTGAATTAAGAAATTACTAGTTTTTTTAATATTATATATATATATATATATATATATATATATATATATATATACACACTCAAGAGCCAAAACATTATGACCACCCCTACATTTTGGAATGAATTCACCTGGATGACGTGGAAGGCACGTGATCAGGTGGAAGTGGTATTTAACTGCTGCTGGAGAGTCTGAGGAATCATTCTTTCACTTCTGTGTGTGATGGGAAAGGCTGCGGATCTAAGCGACTTTGATAGAGGCAGATTGTAATGGCTCGAAGGCTCGGAACAAGTATTTCCGAAACTGCACGACTCGTGGGTTGTTCACGACCTACAGTTGTTAATACTTATGCAAAGTGGATGAATGACGGTGAAACCAGCAGTAGACGACATGGTGTTGGACGTCCGCACGCTATCAAAGAAAAAGGTCGTCGGAGACTGTCTCGCATGGTGAAGCAAAACCGGAGCCAGACAGTGGCTCAGCTGACAGCCCAATACAATGCAGGGCCAAGTAGAATAGTATCGCAGCACACTGTTCAGCGGACACTGTTGGATATGGGGCTACGCAGCAAACGTCCCACTCGTGTGCCTTTGCTGACCAAGCGTCATCGCCAACTTCGCCTGCGCTGGGCCTGGGAACATCGCGACTTGTCCATGGATCAGTGGGAGAGAGTTGCCTGGTCAGATGAATCACGGTTTGTCATTCATCACGCCGATGGCCGTGTCAGGATACGTCGTCTTCCAGGCGAACTGTTACTCCCTCAATGTACAGTAGGTCATACACAGGCCTGTGGTGGCGGTATTATGCTTTGGGGGACGTTCTCTTGGGCGTCTCTGGGACCCGTGGTTGTGGTAGAGCAGACCATGAATGCTACAGGGTATCTGAACATCATTGCGGACCAGTTGCACCCTTACATGGCCTCTGCTTTTCCAGTTGGAAAAGGAATGTTCCAACAGGACAACGCCCCGTGTCACAAGGCTAAAATTGTGTTGGAGTGGTTCCAGGAACATGATGCTGAATTCCAGTTAATGTCCTGGCGGCCTAACTCACCGGATCTCAATCCGATAGAACACATTTGGGATGTCAAGGGACGGCAGCTCAGATTTCAAAGACCACCAATTCGCAATATCTCGGATTTGCGTGACTGTTGCTTAAACATCTGGTACAATCTGTCTCCGGCCATCTACCAAGGACTTGTGGCATCCATGCCAAGGCGGGTTGAAGCTGTGTTGCGCGCCAAAGGTGGGCCAACTCGTTATTGACAGGTGGTCATAATGTTTTGGCTCTTGAGTGTATATATTTATAATAAATGCGACGATCATGTATACAATTGATGTAAAATATATATATATATATTTATAAAAAATCGTAAGGGATATTTATTTATTTTTGGATAATATCCAATCGTCTGCTGCATTAGAAAGAAAAAAAAATTTTTTTTGTCGATTTAGTTGTTATGCACGTGACGATAAATTTATTTAAATTACCAGAAAAAGAAATCACGTGATCAGCATTTAATAAATTAAATTCTAAAAATTAATCTTTAAAAATTCAGCAAAAAACAGAAAATGTAGGTAAATATTTGAAAAAGATTTCATTTTAAAGGAAATTTTAGGATCTTTCTCCTGATATAAATTTTATAACCCTCAAATTATTATTTTAAATGCAAACTTTAAAAAAGTTACAAAAACAGCTTAAAAATTTAATTTAAAAAAATCTAAGAAGAATTTTTCAAAAATCTTTCTTAGTGCACCCCTATACCATAAGAAGAATCTCCATGCAAAATTTCAGCCCTTTAGGTCCAGCGGTTTGGTCTGTCAGTCAGTCAGTTACGGAGCTGTTTTATGTATATAGATGAGTATTTCTACACTCATAGTTGTATGCGTATTCGGTATACCTGTTTATATATCTAAAGTAGTCAGTGAGTCAGTCAGTCAGTCAGTTACGGAACTGTTTTATATATACAGATAATATGTTATGTATTGCAAATTTATTATTTTTTCTGCAATAAATAAATTATCTTGCAATGAATGTCTTTTCTTAAATAAAAAATAGAAACACATTTTTCAAGGTGTTGCGAGAGCTTATTTTCAGATTCAAGGGATTGTTGACTATTAAAAAGGTTAAGAAACACTGCTTTAGACTGTCCAAATTTAATCGGGAAAATTCTTAAGGTGGAAAATATCATTTGTACATACCTAGTTATACAGGGTGGTCATAAAAAAACTTTGCCGATATATGGACCTCTAGCGGCCGTTCCGTTCAACCGATCGAGGTGAGATTTCAGATATAGTTATTAAGATGTATGAGCTCAGGATTTTGAGAATGGCAACAAAGTTGCGCTTACGGTTACGGTTAGAGGTACAGAAACTCGAAATTTTCGAATGGCAACGTCCACTGTTTCCCGTCACAAAATGCTCAGCGCATGCGAAAACCCTAAAGAGCGTTGGAACGGTACGTGTATCACAAAAAAAAACGGACGCGTTATGCACGCACAAAAAATAGCTCTGCGAACGGCCTACAAAAACGCGATCGGGGCGCACGGAGGAAATTTGCATATGACAGACGCAAGACACCAATCACTGATGACAACACAGACCGGACAAAAGAAAACTTTAATTTTGATCTCCCATTTTCCTCATGTGTGCTATCATCGTGTTTTTGTTAGCCGTTCGCAGGAGCTGATTTTTTGTGCATGCATAACGCATCCGTTTTTGTGACACACGTACCGTTCAAACGCTCTTTAGGGTTTTCGCATGCCCTAAGCATTGTACGACGGGAAAAAGTGGACGTTGCCATTCGGAAATTTCTAGTTTCTATACCTATAACCGTAACCGTGAACGTCACTTGGTAGCCGTTCACAGAATCCCGATTTCATACCTCTAAATAACTATATCTGAAATCTCATCTCGATCGGTTAAACGGAACAGCCGCTAGAGGTCCATATATCGGCAAAGTTTTTTTTCATGACCACCCTGTACTTTGTACATACCTAGTTGCCACTATTAAAGTTCCATCCTATGTATTTCAATCACTTAAAATTGAAAATTTTGGAAAATGGCCTACAAATTAAAAAAAAAAATGTGGGGATTTTTCTAAAGGTCCTTTCAAACTTACAGCTTCAAAAATGCATAAGATATAGTTCTTTTAAGCATAAATGCATAAGATATAGTGCCCTTTACCGAAAAGAAAGTCATGGTTGAGATTGCTAATTCTGATTCTACACGACTCAAGCTGTCGTTTAAATTTATGACGGTAATTTGTGTCATTGGGATAGCAAATGTCCCGACTACACTGCCACCCCAGTATCACTATTTATGGTTATAAGGAGCTTTTCTATTCACAACCATCTCCGTCGTTGTTTTGTTTGTTAGCTTAAGTTATAATTGATTGGTTCTAGAGACTAGACTCGTTGCCAAAAAGACAAACAAAATGCGAAAACCTTTCAGACACAATGTTTAAAAGTGAAAGTAAACTATTTCATTATAGATTCTGGGTTTTGTGTTTGCATTTAAGGTGACTGCCTACATTGAAAATGTCATTTTTTGGCTATTTTGGTCAAGTTAATTTTTTGCAAGAATCGTTTAATTCAATCTTTTCTCTTTGCAAAACCGTTTTGATTTTCATTCTACATCAATTAGAAGCAGAGTTATAGCTATTTAAAAAATCATCTGCTACAAAATTGAAGTGACAAACAACTTTATATGCGTTTTTCCTTGAATTATGTTTTTTAGGACAAATCTCTACGGTTATCATGATATCTCACATAATAATGTATATAATTTGATAAAATTTTCAGGAAATGTTTTAGATCTATTGTTATGAAATGACGCTCAATAAATGATGTATAATAAATAGTTTTTTATTTGGGGCTGTTTTTATAAGGAAAGGAATGACGAATCGGGGGAAAATTTTCATATTGGAGCATAAAACTGCGTGTATTATTTTTGTATTTTAAAATTTCTCTTAGATTGTAGGCCATTTTCAAGGTAACTGTCATATGTATCATGATATGTATCATGTCATATGTATGAGAAGGAAATCAAAATAATATCATTAGGATTTTGTGCAGAGTGATAGGCGTTTTAGCTAAATTTCATTAAAAATTACTTCAAATTGACCAGTTTATAAAAAATTATGCTATTTACAGGTAAGTTTTTGTTCCATTTTTTAATTTTTAAGTTCTATTTTACCATAAAAGACCAAAAAACCTTTAAGAAATTATTTTTTTAAAAAATTGACTCCGAACGTAGGCAGTCACCTTAAAAAAAAAAAAAAAAAAAAAATGAAAATGAATTTTTTTTTAACTGTACCCGAAAGTAAGTAATTTGCCATTTAATTGTTTGTTTACCAGAAAATTCAAGCAAGAGAGAGTAATTGACAGTACGCCCGGGGCAAATTGCGTGAAAGCATAAAATTATAATAAACAAAAAATAAGGGAGGGAAAGGGGGGGGGGATATGTCAAGAATCGAGAACGGATTACCCCAAAAACCGGTACACGTTTTTTGAATCACAAAGACTGTTCTCGAAGGAGGAGGTGTTACTGATGTTTTCTAAATCAATCTAGGATACAATGTGGGGGGAAAAAAAACCGCAGTGCCAAAGTGACCGCAGAGAAAGTAGAACGTCAGGTGAGAGGTGGGTAAGTTGGCTTAAAAGTTGTTTTCACATAGTTTAAATCTTATAATATTGAAGGACAATGTTAATATTTTTATGCTTCTCTAAAATTTAGGAATTAGTTTTATCGAGTTTAACGTATGCAGATTATCAATTTTTATTTCTTTTACAATATTCTTTTGTAGTCGAGTGTAGAGTGTTATTCACACGAGAAATATTTCGTCTTAAGGCATGTTAAATCGTAAAATAAATAATATATCCTCAAAGGAAATGATGAAGTGAATGAATGGAATAATTTCTTCCTCATATATGTAAACTCGTCTATCCAAATTCATTTGTTTTTCCAGTTATGCATTGTTTGTAATTTTATACTGGTCAGAAATATTTAACGATAAGATTGCTGTACAACCTAATTAAATTGTACGATGGAAGGATAGTGTCTCTCTTAGATTCGTAATCTAGATTTTTTTACTGGGCATAGATAAGCAAAATACAAAAATTTATTTATTTTTCCAATTATGCATTGTTTGTAGTTTTGCGTCAAATATTATTCTTGTCACAAATATTTAACGATAAGATTTCTTTACAACCTGATTAAATTGTAAGATGGGAGGATAGTGTCTCTCTTATATTCGTAATCTAGGTATTTACTGAGCATAGATCAGCAAAATACCCAATTTCATTTATTTTTCCAGTTATGCATTGTTTATATTTGTGCGTCAAATTTTATTCTGGTCAGAAATATTTAACGATAAGATTGCTGTACAATCTGATTAAATTCTAAGATGGGAGGATAGTGTCTGTCTAATATTCGTAATCTAGATTTTTTTACTGATCATAGATCCACAAAATACCCAATTTTAATTATTTTTCCAGTTATGCATTGTTTATATTTGTGCGTGAAATTTTATTCTGGTCAGAAATATTTAACGATAAGATTTCTGTACAACCTGATTAAATTGTAAAATGGAAGGATAGTGTCTCTCTTATATTCGTAATCTAGATTTTTTTTACTGAGAATAGATCTGCAAAATACCCAACTTTATTTATTTTTCCAGTAATGCATTATTTGTAGTTGTGCGTCATATTTTATTCTTGTCAGAAATATTCACCGATAAGATTGCTGTACAACCTGATTAAATTGTAAGATGGGAGGATAGTGTCTCTCTTATATTCGTAATCTAGATTTTTTTACTGAGCATAGATCAGCAAAATACCGAATTTTATTTGTTTTTTCAGTTATACATTGTCTCTAGTTGTGCGTCAAATTTTATTCTGGTCACAACTATTTAACGATAAGGTTGCTGCATAACCAGGTTAAATTGTAAGATGGGACGTCAGTGTCTCTCTAATATTCGTAGTCTAGATATTTACTGAGCAACAAAATACCCAATTTTATTTGTGTTTTCAGTTATGCATTGTTTGTAGTTGTGCGTCAAATTTTATTCTGATCAGAAATATTTAATGATAAGATTGCTGTACAAACCTACTGATTAAATTGTAAGGTGGGAGGATAGTGTCTCTCTTACATTCGTAATCAAGATTTTTAGTGAGCATAGATTTGGAAAATACCCAATTTTATTTATTTTTCCAGTGATGTATTGTTTGTAGTTGTGCGTCAAATTTTATTCTGTTGAGAAGTATTTAAGAATAAGATTGTTGTACAATCTGATTATATTGTAATATGGGAGGATAGTGACTCTCTAATATTCGTAATCTAGATATTTACTGAGCATAGATCAGCAAAATACTCAATTTTATTTGTTTTTTCAGTTATGCAATGTTAGTTTTTGTGTGTCAAGTTTTTTTCCCCCCAGCGTAAATATTTTACCTTAAGGATTCTGTACACCCTGATTAAATTGTAGAATAAATAAATAAATACTAAAAGGCAAGAATGGCTTAGGATGGTCGTATAGTTTATTTTTTATATTAGTAATCTTGATTTTTGCTGAGCCTCGTATCAGCAGTATATCCAATTTTATTTGTTGTTATGTATTGTTTATATTTGTGTGTCAAATTTTATTTCCAACAGAAATATTCAACGATAAGGTTTCTATCCAACCTTATTAAACTGTAAAATAAATAAACAAATCCTAAAAAGCAATGATGAAGTAGGATGTGTGGAACTGTGTCTTTATTATACTTGTAACATATATATATAAACTTTTAACTTTTTCACTGTAAAATATTGTGAACTGTTTCAGTGTAATATTTACATTATAAAATTTTAAATCCTTTGAACTGTTTCACCGCAAGGGAAAGTAAAAGTTGTTGTCTGATATTCTGATTTAGATTGTACAACTGTACAATTGTACAACTGTACGATTGTACAATTCTACAAAATGTCCGTGTCTAATATCACAGAATTAAAATGGTGTTTAAGCTTAACATAAATCTTACATGGTAAATTTTCATTATATGATTTACATTACAAAATTTCAAAATCTGCAAACTTTTTCACCGTAAATTACTATCAACTGCTCCACTGTAAGATTTGCATAGTAAAATTTTAAATACGGTAAACTGTTTCATTGAAAAATACTGTGAACTGTTTCAGTGTAATATTTGCATTATAAAATTTTAAATACTTTGAACTGTTTCACCGCAAGGGAAATAAAAGTTGTCTGATATTTGGAATCAGATTGAACAATTGAGGATGGTTTTGCACTTACGTGTCTGTCTAACATCACGGAAATAAAATGACGCGAAAGTTCAAAGTCATACTTACACAAGTCAAGAGCTAGTAATTGACGAGGAAGAAAAAAATCACAAGATCTGTTGAATTAAATCTTTACAGGATAATCACGAGTTTTAATAAAATTTTCCTCAATTTTTCTTCTTTGATAAGTGTTGTCCTTAACAGTTCCCTTTATTTTCGTAATACAGGTATTTATTAAAGATTTACTTAACGAGCTGTCTCTCATCAAAAAGGGCTGGGATTAGAATCCCTCCAATGAAATAACCGGAATTTTCTTTTTTATCTTTTTTTAATTAAAAAAAACAGACGAGATAGGGACAGACGAATTAGCAGCGTTTTACCGATTGGTAAAAGACTGTAAATTGTTATTGTAGCAGACATGCAAATCTGCCATGTACTCAACACCTGTGTATAGTTTTGGCTCTTCAATTCTAATTGGGTGAATAGATGCGGGGGTGACTGTCTTTTCGTTGGAGTTATCAGTAATGTTCACAGTAAAGTAATTTATTTTCATTTTCTCAACTCTATGCTTGATGATATGAATATCTATATTAATTAATATTTATTATCTGTATTAATTCATTTACATTAATTTTTGGTCTTCTCTTATTTTAAAACTGTAATTATAGTAAGGGAAATTATAATTAAAGATCCCACTGCAAATTTATTTCTGGATTTTGGGTTTTTTTTGTCGTAAATTTATAAGACTTTGAAAATGTCTTTAAAATTGCATATTTAAAGTTTTTTAACACATTTTGATTATGTGTACGTGGAGTATGAGCGAAAAACAAAGAAAATTTTTCTTTTGATTCAAATAAGTCACATCAGGAAATTGCGTTCAGGGAAGAAACTACTATATTTACACACAAACACACACACACACACACACACACACATATATATATATATATATATATATATATATATATATATATATATATATATATATATATATATATATATATATATATATATATATATATATATATATATGACACGCGTCTTATTGACGCGTTAATTCGCGCATAACTTTTCCCCTAAATTTACCCTAATTAGCAGTCAACAAACATAGGCCTGTGGCAAAGAAAGACTATTAATTTACATCTAAGACCTTTATTAACTAACGTTACTTAAATCTCAATCCAATCCGTGCCAAGTCTCACCATCTTCCATCTCGCGACGCGCGACTACGTCCAACAACTTACAAATCTAATCCCTATCTGCTAAAAACCCTTTGTTTCAAATACGCGTAAAGCCCCGTGACGTAGGTGCCGAAGATTAGGCTTGGGCGGAGTTGACCTGTCAATCAGGTTTGATTCAATTAATAACTCCATACTGCAGGGATGGGCAAACTACGGCCCTCGGGCCATCTCCGGCCCGCCGGAAGGTTTTATCCGGCCCGCGGATAGAATTTTAATTTGCCGGTCCGACGGAAATTAAAAGAAAATATATATTTATATATTATATATCCATCTCCTTTTCTACTTTGTTTAAATATTATTTTTTTTCTTCCTTTTTTTCAAAGGACTGATGATCTTTTTACTTTCTCTATTTTTGTTCTACAAAACATAAATCTACGGAAATAGCAAGCACAGACAGCTTTCAATCGGAAAAGGGTTAAAAGCAGAAGTTCTTTGTTAGTTATAGCTGTATACTGGCGCCAACTCTTTCTAGGGAGCAGACATATGGGAATCCAATATAGGTGAATTAGACCTCACATGTGGCAGACTGCGCATTTTAAGCTCCAGCCAGCGGCTTTTTCTTTTGCGCAAGTTTTAATATTATTGATTGCGTATGGAAAGATTGCGGACATATAGCATCATTGTGAATAGTGGTGAAAGTATTAAAAGTATAGCGTAGCTAGTGCTTGTTTGGGTTATTCGTAAAATATTTCAACCCCACAATGGCTACTAAAAAACGTAAAGTTGATTCAGAGTGCCGTGCTTTTAATGCTGAATGGACCTGGAAATATTTTTTTACAGTTGTTAAAGATAAACCAGTGTGTCTCATCTGCAATGAACCTGTAGCAGTCTTCAAAGAATATAACATTTCCCGTCATTTCACATCTAAGCATAAAAATTCCAATTACGAAGCAATGTCTGAATATGAAAGAAAACAAAATGTAGAAAGTCTTTGTAAAAACTTATCAGGCCGACAAAATTTTTTCAAGAAGGTAAACACTATCCAAGAAGCAGTTACACATGCAAGTTACATTGTAGCATACAATATTGCTAAAAATAATAAAGCTCTCAGTGATGGGGAGTTCGTTAAACAATGCATGCTCCAAGTTTGTGATGTTTTATGTCCAGACAAGAAAAATAATTTTGAGACTGTAAGCTTATCTCGAAAAACGGTGACTTCTAGAATCGAAGCCATCGATAAAAATTTGACATCACAATTAGAGTCAAAGATTGGCCAGTTTAAATTTTGCTCCATAGCTATGGATGAAAGCACTGATATAAATGATACTGCTCAATTAGTATTATTTATAAGAGGTGTTGATGAGAACTTTGAAATTACCGAGGAACTGGCGTGCATGCGTTCTTTAAAGGGAACTACAACGGGATGTGATATTTTTCGTGAATTTCAGGAAGGGCTTTTAACTTTGAAAGTGCCTATAACAAATATGTGTAATATTACGACCGATGGAGCACCAAATATGACAGGAAAAAAATCTGGATTTCTTGGACTCTTTAATCAAAACTATACCGGGAACAATGTTGTTTTT
Source organism: Dolomedes plantarius (assembly GCA_907164885.2). Lineage (NCBI taxonomy): Eukaryota > Metazoa > Arthropoda > Arachnida > Araneae > Dolomedidae > Dolomedes > Dolomedes plantarius. The sequence goes on from OU015503.1 coordinate 3,256,361, forward strand.
CTACATTGTGTTATACATCAAGATGCTCTGTGTAAATCTGCATTGAATATGAAACCCGTGCTTGATGCAGTCGTGAAGCTTGTAAATACTATTCGATCTCGTGGGCTTACTCACAGTCAATTTCGAGATTTTCTTCAGTCCGTGCAATCTGAATACTCTGATGTACTGTATTACACGAAAGTAAGGTGGCTTAGTGCAGGATGTGTTTTCGAGCGAGTTTGGCAGCTGAAAGACGACATTGTGTCGTTCTTCCATGAGAAACAGTATTCTGCGGAGTGCGAAATGTTAGAAGATACAGAATGGATTTCGGACTTTGCATTTTTCACAGATCTTCTTTGACAGATCTCTCTCTCTCTCTCTCTCTCTCTCTCTATATATATATATATATATATATATATATATATATATATATATATATATATATATATATATATATATATATATATATATATGACAGGCGTTGGCTTTGCCTGCTATAAAATATCGTTTTCAGTCTTCTTGTTTTACATTCCATGGCATCGAGGGAAGGCATACACTCAAAAAGTACTCAGATTCGTCTAAATTAAAAAAAGTTTATTCAGTTCAGTGTCATATAAACCACCTCTCCAAATCTGAGCTTTTCAGCGCTCGCTATTTTCAAATTGTGGACCCAGCTGACACGCGTCCACTAGCAACGATTAAATCAATCAACACGTTCTGACAAAAATTCGCGGGCATCTCCGCGCGCCAACTCTCCCTGCACATGCGCAGAGCCCAAACCAGACATCTTTCAAGGATAAATGTAAATGTTTCCTCCTCGACCGCAGAACCCACAGGCGCGCCAAGATTACATAATGAAAAGGGGAATTTCCCTTTCCCAATTCGCGTCTTGAAATACGAACAATTAGAGGCGAATTACGCCACGAATATAATTTAATTCCCAAGCCCCCTTTAATTTTAAGGTAATCATTCTTTTCCCACTAAATCCTTGACATATATATATATATATATATATATATATATATATATATATATATATATATATATATATATATATACGAGGGCCATTCTAAAAGTAAAGAACGTTTGTTTCTCTAGACATTTTTATTCAAGATAATGAATGAAAACTTATTTTACAACCAATTTTGATATGTTACCTATTTTTCTACGTAGTCGCCATTCAAATTGAAACATTTGTCATAGTGCTGTACCAGCTTTCCTATGTCTTCTGCATACTCACTTGCCGCCAAGTTTTTGAACCAGTCACTAACTTCCTCTTTCAGTTCGTCATCATTTCCATAGTGGTTTTCGCCCAAAAAATCCTTCAATTTGGGAAAAAGAAAGTAATCACTGGGGGCCAAGTCCGGGCTATAAGGCGGATGTTGAAAAACTTCCCAGTTAAATTGCTGAAGCAATTCCTTCGTCAACGCATCAACGTTGAATTTTTTCCTCGATCCTTGATTTGAGTTCATCAGTCACAACTGAAGGTCGTCCTGGTCGTTCTTCCTCATGAACATTCGTTCGGCCACCTTTAAACATAATGCACCATTTTCGAACTTATGCTTCATTCATAACATTTCCATAAACTTCAGTTATCTGTTTGTGAATTTTGATAGGACGGCCGTGTTTTACATCCAGGAAGGTTTATTACGCTATGAACCTCACACTTGCCGGGATCCTTAATTTTTTCACACATTTTAAAAGCGCAAAAATAAACAATAAATAACCGCAGTTGCTCGCCCACAGTTGTTAGCGTCAAAGTAACAGGAATGATTGGGTAAGTCAATTTCTAGGCAGTGGGGAGGAGGGGGAGAATTATGCGGCTCGTCAGATCAAAACGTCCTTTACTTTTAGAATGGCCCTCGTATATATATATATATATATATGTATATATATACTCAGTGGAATCTCGATCGATCGTTTTCTGATCCATCGTTTTTCCGTATGTGTCGTTCATTTTATCCAGTCCCAACGATCATATTGCTTTGTTATGTTTCCGCATCTATCGTTTTCCCGCATTTATCGTTCATTCCTATCGGTCCCTTGAAAAACGATAGATCGAGATTCCACTGAATATATATATGTATATATATATATATATATATATATATATATATATATATATATATATATATCTTTATATATAAAAGGCAAAGTCTGTGTGTGTGTGAGACCGAGTTTTTGTCTGCTCGCGGCGCAGCGCAAAGACGGTAGGTCGGACAGTCTTGAGATTCGACACGAAGATGCCTCCCGAGGTCTCATTTTGCACCTCGAAGCCCTTTTTTCGATTTTTTGATTAGATTTTCCGTAATTAAATATTTAGTCGCGATTTGGAGCTCCCGGACGAGTAAAAGCCCCGTAAATCCTAACGTATCCGTCCAAGAATTTTTTTTTCGGACGAGCCTATACAGGAAAGATGACACTATACGGAAATCACAATTAAAATTGTCTGTCTTAATTTATCGATTAATTGTGATTTTTTTCGATCGCCTGTACGCACCCGTTTTTCGGAAAAAAACGCGATTTTGTCCGTGACCCTTTTTTCCAAATTGTCGAATCGATACGTAAATGTCGTTACATTTTTACGAAATTTTTATCTCAGAGACCCTAGACATCACAGTTTCGAAAGCCAGAACCAAAATTAATTTACAAATTGTAGTTATTTTTTAATAATTTATTTTATGATTCAGAAACTCTTGCGAGAAATCTCATTTTGGAGATTTCGTTCTTCATTTCCGGACTAAGGTAAAATAGGAGAAAAACCAGTTTTTCGACGTCATGCACGTGATGTGTTGGGGCGTTTGTTTTCTATGAGGGATTCGGTGGTTAAAGGAAATCGATTACTATTGCAGTGATAATCGATTAAAAAATCACATTTAGTAATGCCGTAATTTTTTGGCCAGCACTTAGTTAATATCATATAATTTGTGGTGTATTTGTGGAAAAAATCTATGAAGATTTCAAAGAATTTCAGCATGTGAAGGATGTGATATATTCGCTTTCAAGGAAATCGATTACTATTGCAGTGATATTCGATTAGTAATCCTATGTCAAAAATTTTGCCAAAATGTGCCAGAAAGGATTAAATTTATATGGGTAAAATAATGTATCGTGGTGAGGAAAAGGATGACAGCGACGCCCATTAAGAAAGGGTTAAGGCTACTAAAAAATTGGTAATTACATTACCCGAGCAACGCCGGGACGGGTACAGCTAGTATATATACAGTATATACATATATACATGTATATATACTATATACACACAGTGCTTTTTTTTCTAAAAAAATAGTTGGGTATACGGTGTTTTCTCAAATAAAGGTGCGTATTTTTAGTACCGTGTTTTCACGTCACGTCACAGGGGAGCAAAAAACTCGCAATTTAAAAAAATCTTGTAATATATTAACAATTGATTCGCAAATTAAAATTTGATTCTCAAATTTTAATTTTGTTAGTTATGCCAAAAAAGTATTTCTCACTCTCTAACTTAAGTAAACTCATTCCTAAATTAATTTGTCCGAAAAATAGCTAATATTATCAACCCCTTTTAAACTTTTCATAATTTTTATATAAACCCTTAGGCGAGGGCTGAGCAAAAAATGACCCGGGAGAAAATAGATACCTTGAAGTTTTAGACTTGGAAGTTGTAACTATATCACGCATCGCGGAACTTCGAAATTTAAGATGACTTAATGTCCTGACCACCGGGAGGGTCTACTTCCAGAATTTGGAGTATGACGTGATGCATAACTGCGTTTTTTTTTTTTCATTTACTCTCTTCAAGGAGACACATGAGGAATGAACAACTCCGTTGTCTCTCTCTTCGTTATGACTTTATAAAGGTGTTGTTATATATAAACATGTGTATTATTGAAGAGTGGCCACGTCGGCTCTATGACTACAATTTTACTATGTGTAACAAGTAATAATATTTTTACAATTACTCCCCCATATATATATATATATATATATATCCAAGTTCAGAATAGTCCAAGTTCAGAGTCCAAGAAAAGTTCAGCGTCAAAGGTGAACTTTCATCACTATAAGAAATGGAAATAAACCCAATTGTAAGTTGCACAATCCTATTCAGATCAGAGAAAGACCCCGCTACTTTCCCTCGTAAACATCAGAAGAGATTTCCAGTGAACATCAGCGCAGGTATTGTTGATGATTGGCTGGTGGGAACTTATCTCTTGCCAGAACGTCTCCCCGGTGCAGCGTACCTTGTCTGCATGGAGCAAGTGCTTCCTGGTGCCTTACAAACTCTTCAACTCACCATACAGAGGGACATGTGGTTTATGCATGATGGAGCCCCACCACACTTTAGCACCATGGCCCGCCACTTCCTGAATGCCCCATATCCTGGACGGTGGATTGGACGTGACGGACCTGTGGCTTGGCCTCCACGCTCACCGGACCTAAATCTATTACACTTCTTAGGGGGGGGGACATGAAATCATTTGTGTACACGAGTTATGTATGTTATTGTTGAGAGCTTGTATGTTATTACATTCAAACGTAGCCATGTTTATTTAATTCTTTTACTTTATTTTGCAGGTTGGCTACAGTTCGATCTCCCTGATACAGTCATGATCACTATTTTTAACTTATCTCTTTTACTGACATTCATAACGTTAAGTGCGTCCTCGGAATTTTCTTTAAAAGGCGATCCCTGTTCCAAATTCGACAGGTGTAATTCGAAATCAGTCTCAAAGACATGCAGCTGCGACAGTAACTGCCACGTGTACGGAACTTGCTGCCACGACATCAGAAAACCTGATCAAGATCTCACGTCCTTCCAGTGTTACAGTCGCAGAACAACTAATCCCGTATTTGCTAAGAGGTCTTGCTCAGAGGATTTCCGCGGTCATGTCGGCGTCAAAGAGGGGTGCTTTGAAGACGATGAGGACGAAATGGACGTCAGGAGCAACCTTCTGATGACAAGTCGCACGACGAAAATAACTTATTGGAACAAACACTGCGCCGCGTGCAACAACGAAATTGCGGCAGAGTTGGATTCGTGGAACATTGTAGTGTTCTGTCCATCCCAAAAAGAGATCGACAGGTATTTAATTCGAACGAACCTAACATATCACCAGGATAAGCTGCAGTGGGGCCTGGTGGTTGGTGAAGAATTTCAACAGTGCATTGTAAAGTACTCACTGCCTCCTTATATTGATGAGGTTTGTATTTTTTTGGTTACCATATTTTAGACCAATGAAGAAGCTTCTACTGGGTATTATACTCAATATGAAGCTCCCCGCATTTCCTTTCTTACTGGGTTTCTTGTCCATATTAAATTTACTATAAATTATTGATTTTCAGCCAGAACTCCATGAATAAAGTTCCCCATATTAAATTTTGCATTACTATGACAGGATTTTTAATGGATATACCTGGCTATTATTAAAGATACGAGTACGAACTGACGCTTCTCTGCGAAATTCTTACTGCACATTTTTTTTTCTGTTCTCAAGGATAAATCAAGTGCATTGGTGCGATAAGAAAGAAAGCAACTTTTCTGGCGTTTTCCCCAAGAATGAATTTTCGAATTTATCCTTGATAAGCCCAGGTTGTTGTTCTGAGCGTTTGGAGAAAATTTAGAAGATTGTACCTTTGAAGTTCTAATAAATGGTCGCCTTGACCATCGGACCATCTGGAAAATATTTCCTCGATGAAACTTTTCTAATACTTTTCTCAACTATGTATTTGCAAATTTCCCCCTAATATCTACGTCGCTGTAGTGAGTGTTTCAAGATAATCATGAAAATTGCGTTTTTGAAATTCCCTAAGTAATTACTTTGACCATCTGAACATGTCAAAAAAATTTCCTCGGTGAAACTTTTCTAACGTTTTCCTAACCCAATTATTTTTATGTTACTGTCCAATAAACCAACAGGGTTGTCCTGTGTGTATGCTTCGAGAAAATATAAAAGATTATGCCTTTGAAGCTTAAAAAAAAAATGAAATAAAACCCGAAAAGGTCAACATAACCATTTGACTTCACTGCATCATTTTTTTCTAAGGCTTTGATCATCTTCCTTAAAATACTTGATACATAAAACAACTTCTCCGTTAGGCCGGATATGGGCACGTTAAATCCGTAGACCGGAAAGTCCCTCTATGAGGTCAGAGAGGTTGGGAGAGGGTACGATCCTCCCAGATGTCGCCCTTGGGGGTGCTCGGTCAAAACCGAGGTGGCAACTAGCTAAGACGGACTCCGACCTTTCTGGTACTGTATAAACCGGAGCCGCACGCATCAGCCCGAAGCCTATATGGACCTGATCTGGGACTTCCGTCCAGGGGGCATTAGAAACAACAACAACAACAACACAGCTTTTCTTCCGTAGGGTAGAATTCCCTTTAACTTGTTGTAAAGTTTCGCTGACTTGGGAAAATGTTCGTCCGAGTTGCTAAAGGAAAAATGTTGTATACCTCATGTCAAATCCATTTCTCAAAATGCATCTCTTATTAATACATTTAAAAAAAACTAACATAAATATATTACTGGGGTGTTTTCAAGCATCCATGTTCATATAGACACGTATAAACATGTTTCGTTTGTCTAGCTATGTCTCTCTAGATTATCCCAAAATCTATGACTCAAGTTTTTGTTCGTGCGATACCGCAGTAGGGGAGACTCTTGTACCTAGGGCCATCGTGTACCTAGGGCCACCTGGCTTTATTTAAATAATTATTATTTTTCAGCTTTTTTACTCATTGGAGTGAGTGACAACACTGTTTCGAATCATAACAGCCATTTTTAATGAAAGCAAGAAGAAGCTATAGTTAAATTGAAAAGAATGTCTTGATTTGATGATCTAAACTAAATTTTTTCACTTCAATTTGAAGTCTTATTTGTGAAAGTAAGTGCAAACTTATGTTTTAATGTATAGCAGATAATTTTTGTAATCATTAAAGGAAAAAATGAAATAAAAACAAAGTTTACTTTCTTCAGGTCTTTGGCTATGGAAGCCATTTTGCCAAAAACAACAACATCTTGTACCTAGGGCCATAATCTTGTCTTGTACCTAGGGCCATGGCCTCTGGTACAAAAGAGGTAGACGAAAACTTGACAAGTGTAGAATTCACACTGATACCCCCGAGAAAAATGAAATTCAATCACAAAAATTGTAAAAAGTAATTGTTAAAAAAAAAGTTACGAAATGTGTGTTTGAAACAGAAAATTTATGCGGGATCATTAAGAAGATAATGGAGAAAAAACATACATTAGAAAGTGATGAAATAATAAACTTTTCTTCCTTTAAGACATTGCCTACGATTAACATTTCTTCCTTACAAAGATTGAAGAAATTGTGCATGAAAGAAATAATGCATACAATTTTTTTTTATTGTAAACAACAATTTCAGTTTTTTGAAATAATTGGCCCTAGGTACAATACTGTTATTGTACCTAGGACCATTTGTAATTTTTTTTAAATTTTCAATATCATTTACAATTTTTTTTCTATACTTGAAGTGATTAACGTATACAAACTATTCTTATTATTGTAAGCTAGTTATAAGTAAAGATACTGCCATTTGAAAACAGCCGCCCTAGGTACAAGTGTTTCCCCTATGTATGAACTAGAGCCCGAAGTAGCAATATATTTTGCCTTTCTGTATTATTTTCAAGTGACATTTGAATTGTGTTGAAAAAAAAAATGTTATGTTTCCCTGTGTTCAAAATTTGCCGTATAGTTAAATGCCGTTAGAGGCAATTTAACGAAACAAAGGTAAGTATTTTGTTCCCGGTTTCGAGTTCTGGAGCACTTTAACTGATTGAACGTATTTTTTACTCTCCATCAACACAAAACCCAAGTCGCTTAGTATGGGATAAACTGTGGAAAGCTTGAACAGGAACTCTTGATAACAATACCTTCCGTCTCAACCTCTAATTAACAAGTAACCGCTTCAGTTCTATTGAAAATGTGTGCTATAGATCACCTCAAAAAACATTTCGCAGAATGCATTCTTTTTAAAGCTCTCGTACGAGACTAAGACAGATAAAAAGAAACTAAAAGAACGCGTTTGAAGGCATTCATGATCTCAAGCATGTTTAAACGTGTTTTATTCGAGAGCTGGTTCCCATTGTAACAGTGCCGTTTGTAACCTCACGCTTTTATAAACAAGAGTCAACAAAATTTTAAAATGTTACCATTTTATATACAAGTCTAAGCAATTTGAAATTTGTAAAAATGGATTTTAGGATCCACTCCTCAAAACATATTGTGCAAAATGCATTGTTTTTTAAAGCTCTTTAACATGACTAAGATAAGCATTTTGTTCCCGACTCCGTGTTCTGGAACCTTTTTGCTGAGAAAACATGTTTGCAGCCATTAACGATTGTGAAAACATGTCTAAACACGTTTTACTAAGAATAAATAATCACAAGATAAATAGAACTTTTTTATATACCATGTTTTTAAATTTTCTGTTGAATCATATAAATTTGACAATTCTATGTATTAATAAATACTTTTTAAAAATTTTTTTTGAGGAATTATCCCATCAACTTAAAAGAAAATGAAGTTAATTGGAAGTTAACTTGCGTTTAACTTTTCGTTCCCGTCCCGGTCGATAGATGGCTGCACCATTCTACAAAACAAAATAAATTGAAAACGAATTCAATACTGCTTAAAGATGGCTAAAAGTATCAAAAGAATGAACTGTCATCGTGTTCTGAGCTATTCTAAAAGTTTCAACAGTCTAGCTAGTCGAACTTAGTTAAAAATCGATTAGAAGATTTGTACTGGACAAACACGCAAAGAAATAAACAAACGAGAAAGCGAGTTAATAAAAACATGGAAAAAAGTCGATTTTAGGATCCACTCCTCAAAACCTATTGTGCAAAATGCATTGTTTTTTAAAGCTCTTTAACATGACTAAGCATTTTGTTCCCGGCTTCGAGTTCTGGAACCTTTTTGCTGAGAAAACGTGTTTGCAGCCATTAACGACCTCGAAAGCATGTCTAAACTCGTTTTACTAAGATTAAACAATAGGATGTCTCAACTGGAACCACTATAAGCAATATTTTTTTACTTGACTTCTTATTTACAAGTGTCTTATTTTACTGAGAGCATACTTTTTTTCTAAGACCAGATTCTTTTTACCTCTCTAATTAAATGTAAAATTTAGGCAATAAAGGACGCTTTATTTTACCAGTACATTACTTTTTATTGACTTTCACGTCATGCTTAAAAACTATTATTTAATACTATTACAGTGAATACTATGGTTAAAATGATATGTACACTGCTGGCCACTGTAAATGCAACACCCTGAAGGAAACATGCAAATAACATGAAATTTACAACATGCATTAACGGAGGTGATATATGCAAATGATTAGAATTTCAGCGCAGACGCACATCACGCGCGCCTGTGGCGCCACTTCTAAGCGCTATTTAAGGCTTGGAGATTTCGACGATTTCAAGTTCGGCAATTGTGTTTTTCTTGTGGTTTTTCAAAAAACGATCAATTATGCCTCGTCGAAAACAGCGATCATCTTTTGATCAAGTATCCGAGTTCGACAGAGGAAGGATAGTGGCCTACCGAGATTGTGGATTATCTTTCAGGGAAATCGGTAGTCGTGTTGGACGAAACCAAACAACTGTAATGCGGATATGTGATCGTTGGATGCAGGAGGGTACGACGGACCGGCGTGTTCGATCGCATTCACCTCAGCGCACCACTTCACGTGATGACAGGCAAATTGTGCGCATGGCAGTGACGGATCGCTCAGTCACATCACGAACCATAGCACAGCACATGCAGTCTGTAACGCATCATCCAGTGTCTGCGCGTACCATTCGACGCCGTTTACAGCAGAGTGGTCTGTCCGCAAGACGTCCATTGCTTTGTCTACCCTTGACGCAGAACCACAGACGTCTCCGCCGCCAATGGTGCGATGACAGAAGGATGTGGACGGCAGAATGGAATGAAATTGTCTTTACTGACGAGTCACGCTTCTGTCTGCAACACCACGATGGTCGCATTCGAGTCTGGAGACACCGAGAAGAGAGGATGCTGAACAGCTGCGTTATGCACCGCCACACTGGTCCTGCACCGGGTATTATGGTATGGGGTGGTATTGGATGTCACTCTCGCACACCTCTAGTACGCATTGCCGGTACTTTAAACAGCCAGCGTTACATCTCCGAGGTGTTGGAGCCAGTTGTCCTTCCTTACCTTCAGGGCTTGCCCACAGCCATATTTCAACAGGATAATGCGCGACCACACGTGGCACGCATTGTCCAACGGTTCTTCGTCAATCGCCAGATTGAATTGCTTCCCTGGCCGCCTCGCTCTCCGGATCTTTCGCCGATAGAAAACATGTGGTCCATGGTTGCTCTACGATTGACCCAGATTCCATCCCCAGCTGCCACAGCAGATCAACTTTGGCAACGTGTGGAAGCTGCTCTGTCTGCTGTACCCCAAGAACTCATCCAAAGTCTCTTTGAATCAATGCCGAGGCGTGTGGCAGCGGTGATCTCCAACAATGGCGGCTACTCTGGCTACTGATTTTGGCAGGAACCACACTTCACAGAAGTCTATAAATTTAATCATTTGATACTTGGTCAACATGTTATCTACAAAATAAATTTTGTTGTGATATCTCTTGTCTTTCTTGGTGTTGCAATTTGGGTGGCCAGCAGTGTATGTTTTTTGACATTTAAAAGCATAGGATACTTTAAAAGCAGTATGTCACTTTTTATTCAATTTCACAATTTGTGTTAATACTGTGTTTTAATACTATTATAGTGAGAAATAAGTTAAAATTGATATGTTTTGAACTTTTTAAATGCCCATGATAGTTTTAAAGCATCATTAGTAATTTTGCTTTCTCTTTGTGTGTATATTATATATATATATATATATACTTACAGACCAAATACATATATAATAATCATATAGACTTAAATTTTTACCCTCCTAATCTGGAACTAATTAAAAGTAGCCAAGATAATATTAATGTAAACTTTTTAGATATTAACATTAAATTAATTTCTCATAGCAAATTTACTTTTGACTTATACGACAAAAGATCTGACTATGATTTTAATATTGTTAAATTTCAAAATTACCTAACCTGTTTACATAAATCTGTTTTTAATAACATTATTGTAAATCAGTTAGTTCGTATAAATAGGCTATGTTCTAAAGTCAATAGGAATAAGCATATTTTAGACTTGATAGCTGTGCTAACACATAATTATTACCCCGAAAGTCTATCCAAGCACATAATTGGTTGTTTTAGTTTTAATGAATAGTTTGTTCTGTTGCAATTAATAAATAAATCATAATAATAAGAAAAATTAGAAAAAATAACTACTAAAAATAAAAAATAAAAAAATAAAATTAAAATCTTAAGTAAAAATAAAAATAAGATAAAAAATTACTCTTAGTAATAATAACAAAAACCTAAATTAATATAGGTTTAATAGTCCTAAAACATAGTATCCATAGTAGGTCAATTTCAGTGTTTCCATAATCTCCATGGTTGCAAGGTTTGTGACGTCAGTCATCTTGCGGTTACTTATTCTTAACTTCCACTCTGTCTAGCGCCAGGCTTGGTGTTCTATGGTTAAGTAACTATTTATTTAACTCTACAGTTAATCATGGATTGTACGGTGTCTAAGTATGTTTATTGTTTAGAACATACTTATCGGAAACAATCCATTGGTTTTTAGACAGTATTGACACAGCTGACGAAGAGATGCTGTCTAAAACCTCTTTCATACTTATCTTTTCATGTTTTTAGTTCCTGGCTGCAAGTAGCTTTAGTGCTCATACTGGTTTTCTCTTTCAACTATTCCTTATATATATATATATATATATATATATATATATATATATATATATATATATATATATATATATATATTCGATTGATTTTGTCTCCTGTCACTTGCTGTTTCAAATTAACAATATTGATTTTCAGGTGAAACATTGCATCCCCGATGTCATCTCGAGTTGCCCGGCTGACTACGGAAACGAGGCCGTGTCCACAAAGTGCCCGCAGTATTACGCAGAGCGAAAGCTGAAGGGCTCGGACACCTACTTCAAAAACGTCCACTGCGCCATCTGCAACGGCGTCGACTTGAAAGAACTGGAGTGCCCTGGAATGTCCAGTCCCGAGGTCGAAGTCGAGGAGAGTGATTTCCGAGACATGGTGGAAGAGATCTTTACCGACGGCGAATGGTTAAGTAAAATGTCCGGCAAGGAATTCGAATGCAGTGCAGGCTACACGTACGATCCGTTCCGGGAAAAGTGCAGGAGGAACAAAATCAAGGAGGAAGTGACGGTGATTTCGAATTCTGCTCACGTACGCAAAAGAGAGTCATTGGCAATGCTGGTGTCTTGAATTGTGTTGAAAAAAAAAAGTTATGCTTCCCTGTGTTCAAAATTTGCCGTATAGTTAAATGCCGTTAGAGGCAATTTAACGAAACAAAGGTAAGTATTTTGTTCCCGGTTTCGAGTTCTGGAGCACTTTAACTGATTGAACGTATTTTTTACTCTCCATCAACACAAAACCCAACTCGCTTAGTATGGGATAAACTGTGGAAAGCTTGAACAGGAACTCTTGATAACAATACCTTCCGTCTCAACCTCTAATTAACAAGAAACCGCTTCAGTTCTATTGAAAATGTGTGCTATAGATCACCTCAAAAAACATTTCGCAGAATGCATTCTTTTTAAAGCTCTCGTACGAGACTAAGACAGATAAAAAGAAACTAAAAGAACGCGTTTGAAGGCATTCATGATCTCAAGCATGTTTAAACGTGTTTTATTCGAGAGCTGGTTCCCATTGTAACAGTGCCGTTTGTAACCTCACGCTTTTATAAACAAGAGTCAACAAAATTTAAAAATGTTACTATTTTATATACAAGTCTAAGCAATTTGAAATTTGTAAAAATGGACTTTAGGATCCACTCCTCAAAACATATAGTGCAAAATGCATTGTTTTTTAAAGCTCTTTAACATGACTAAGATAAGCATTTTGTTCCCGACTCCGAGTTCTGGAACCTTTTTGCTGAGAAAACATGTTTGCAGCCATTAACGATTGTGAAAACATGTCTAAACACGTTTTACTAAGAATAAATAATCACAAGATAAATAGAACTTTTTTATATACCATGTTTTTAAATTTTCTGTTGAATCATATAAATTTGACAATTCTATGTATTAATAAATACTTTTTAAAAATTTTTTTTGAGGAATTATCCCATCAACTTGAAAGAAAATGAAGTTAATTGGAAGTTAACTTGCGTTTAACTTTTCGTTCCCGTCCCGGTCGATAGATGGCTGCACCATTCTACAAAACAAAATAAATTGAAAACGAATTCAATACTGCTTAAAGATGGCTAAAAGTATCAAAAGAATGAACTGTCATCGTGTTCTGAGCTATTCTAAAAGTTTCAACAGTCTAGCTAGTCGAAGTTAGTTAAAAATCGATTAGAAGATTTGTACTGGACAAACACGCAAAGAAATAAACAAACGAGAAAGCGAGTTAATAAAAACATGGAAAAAAGTCGATTTTAGGATCCACTCCTCAAAACCTATTGTGCAAAATGCATTGTATTTTAAAGCTCTTTAACATGACTAAGCATTTTGTTCCCGGCTTCGAGTTCTGGAACCTTTTTGCTGACAAAACGTGTTTGCAGCCATTAACGACCTCGAAAGCATGTCTAAACTCGTTTTACTAAGATTAAACAATAGGATGTCTCAACTGGAACCCCTATAAGCAATATTTTTTTACTTGACTTCTTATTTACAAGTGTCTTATTTTACTGAGAGCATACTTTTTTTCTAAGACCAGATTCTTTTTACCTCTCTAATTAAATGTAAAATTTAGGCAATAAAGGACGCTTTATTTTACCAGTACATTACTTTTTATTGACTTTCACGTCATGCTTAAAAACTATTATTTAATACTATTACAGTGAATACTATGGTTAAAATGATATGTACACTGCTGGCCACTGTAAATGCAACACCCTGAAGGAAACATGCAAATAACATGAAATTTACAACATGCATTAACGGAGGTGATATATGCAAATGATTAGAATTTCAGCGCAGACGCACATCACGCGCGCCTGTGGCGCCACTTCAAAGCGCTATTTAAGGCTTGGAGATTTCGACGATTTCAAGTTCGGCAATTGTGTTTTTCTTGTGGTTTTTCAAAAAACGATCAATTATGCCTCGTCGAAAACAGTGATCATCTTTTGATCAAGTATCCGAGTTCGACAGAGGAAGGATAGTGGCCTACCGAGATTGTGGATTATCTTTCAGGGAAATCGGTAGTCGTGTTGGACGAAACCAAACAACTGTAATGCGGATATGTGATCGTTGGATGCAGTAGGGTACGACGGACCGGCGTGTTCGATCGCATTCACCTCAGCGCACCACTTCACGTGATGACAGGCAAATTGTGCGCATGGCAGTGACGGATCGCTCAGTCACATCACGAACCATAGCACAGCACATGCAGTCTGCAACGCATCATCCAGTGTCTGCGCGTACCATTCGACGCCGTTTACAGCAGAGTGGTCTGTCCGCAAGACGTCCATTGCTTTGTCTACCCTTGACGCAGAACCACAGACGTCTCCGCCGCCAATGGTGCGATGACAGAAGGATGTGGACGGCTGAATGGAATGAAATTGTCTTTACTGACGAGTCACGCTTCTGTCTGCAACACCACGATGGTCGCATTCGAGTCTGGAGACACCGAGAAGAGAGGATGCTGAACAGCTGCGTTATGCACCGCCACACTGGTCCTGCACCGGGTATTATGGTATGGGGTGGTATTGGATATCACTCTCGCACACCTCTAGTACGCATTGCCGGTACTTTAAACAGCCAGCGCTACATCTCCGAGGTGTTGGAGCCAGTTGTCCTTCCTTACCTTCAGGGCTTGCCCACAGCCATATTTCAACAGGATAATGCGCGACCACACGTGGCACGCATTGTCCAACGGTTCTTCGTCAATCGCCAGATTGAATTGCTTCCCTGACCCAGATTGACCCAGATTCCATCCCCAGCTGCCACAGCAGATCAACTTTGGCAACGTGTGGAAGCTGCTTGGTCTGCTGTACCCCAAGAACTCATCCAAAGTCTCTTTGAATCAATGCCGAGGCGTGTGGCAGCGGTGATCTCCAACAATGGCGGCTACTCTGGCTACTGATTTTGGCAGGAACCACACTTCACAGAAGTCTATAAATTTAATCATTGGATACTTGGTCAACATGTTATCTACAAAATAAATTTTGTTGTGATATCTCTTGTCTTTCTTGGTGTTGCAATTTGGGTGGCCAGCAGTGTATGTTTTTTGACATTTAAAAGCATAGGATACTTTAAAAGCAGTATGTCACTTTTTATTCAATTTCACAATTTGTGTTAATACTGTGTTTTAATACTATTATAGTGAGAAATAAGTTAAAATTGATATGTTTTGAACTTTTTAAATGCCCATGATAGTTTTAAAGCATCATTAGTAATTTTGCTTTCTCTTTGTGTGTATATTATATATATATATATATATATATATATATATATACTTACAGACCAAATACATATATATAATAATCATATAGACTTAAATTTTTACCCTCCTAATCTGGAATTAATTAAAAGTAGCCAAGATAATATTAATGTAAACTTTTTAGATATTAACATTAAATTAATTTCTCATAGCAAATTTACTTTTGACTTATACGACAAAAGATCTGACTATGATTTTAATATTGTTAAATTTCAAAATTACCTAACCTGTTTACATAAATCTGTTTTTAATAACATTATTGTAAATCAGTTAGTTCGTATAAATAGGCTATGTTCTAAAGTCAATAGGAATAAGCATATTTTAGACTTGATAGCTGTGCTAACACATAATTATTACCCCGAAAGTCTATCCAAGCACATAATTGGTTGTTTTAGTTTTAATGAATAGTTTGTTCTGTTGCAATTAATAAATAAATCATAATAATAAGAAAAATTAGAAAAAATAACTACTAAAAATAAAAAATAAAAAAATAAAATTAAAATCTTAAGTAAAAATAAAAATAAGATAAAAAATTACTCTTAGTAATAATAACAAAAACCTAAATTAATATAGGTTTAATAGTCCTAAAACACAGTATCCATAGTAGGTCAGTTTCAGTGTTTCCATAATCTCCATGGTTGCAAGGTTTGTGACGTCAGTCATTTTGCGGTTACTTATTCTTAACTTCCACTCTGTCTAGCGCCAGGCTTGGTGTTCTATGGTTAAGTAACTATTTATTTAATTCTACAGTTAATCATGGATTGTACGGTGTCTAAGTATGTTTATTGTTTAGAACATACTTATCGGAAACAATCCATTGGTTTTTAGACAGTATTGACACAGCTGACGAAGAGATGCTGTCTAAAACCTCTTTCATACTTATCTTTTCATGTTTTTAGTTCCTGGCTGCAAGTAGCTTTAGTGCTCATACTGGTTTTCTCTTTCAACTATTCCTTATATATATATATATATATATATATATATATATACATATATATATATATATATATATATATATATATATATATATATATATATATGTATATATATATATATATATGTATATATATATATATATATATATGTATATATATATATATATATATATATATATATATATATATATATATATATATATATATATATATATATTCGATTGATTTTGTCTGCTGTCACTTGCTGTTTCAAATTAACAATATTGATTTTCAGGTGAAACATTGCATCCCCGATGTCATCTCGAGTTGCCCGGCTGACTACGGAAACGAGGCCGTGTCCACAAAGTGCCCGCAGTATTACGCAGAGCGAAAGCTGAAGGGCTCGGACACCTACTTCAAAAACGTCCACTGCGCCATCTGCAACGGCGTCGACTTGAAAGAACTGGAGTGCCCTGGAATGTCCAGTCCCGAGGTCGAAGTCGAGGAGAGTGATTTCCGAGACATGGTGGAAGAGATCTTTACCGACGGCGAATGGTTAAGTAAAATGTCCGGCAAGGAATTCGAATGCAGTGCAGGCTACACGTACGATCCGTTCCGGGAAAAGTGCAGGAGGAACAAAATCAAGGAGGAAGTGACGGTGATTTCGAATTCTGCTCACGTACGCAAAAGAGAGTCATTGGCAATGCTGGTGTCTTTAGTGGCTTTGTTCTTAAAAATGGTTATCTTTTAACATTTGTTTGAAGCTAAAAAAAATGTAAAGACTTTGAAAATCATCTTGGTTAATTTGAAAGGCGTGTCTATTTAAAATTTCTACACATGATTCCAAGCCAAAATATTATTTTATACCCCAGGTGGCAAAAAAAGAATAATCACCAGGTGATACAAATGCCTTTTTGCACCAGGTTTAACTCAATATCTCTTGCCATGAAAATACACTGATGTGCAAAAATTAAGGTCGAGGCAAGTTTCCACATGTAATGTCACACAGCAGCGGCCAAGATTTTTACAAATCATAATATAAGACCTAACATAAGTGATGTGGGCCCGAGGTAGCCTAGTGATAGCGAATCGGCTTTCGGTTCTGAGGGTGCTCGGATAGAATCCCGACAAGTATTAAATACCTTCATGTCTAGGCCGGATACGGGCACGTTAAATCCTTAGACCTGAAAGTCCTTCTATGAGGTCAGAGAGTGTGGGAGAAGGAACGATCCTCCCAGATATCGCTCCGGAGGGTGCACGGTCAAAATTGAAGTGGCACTTGGCTAAGTCGGTCTCCGACCCTTGTGGTGCTATTATAAACCCGAGACGCACCTCTCAGCCCGCAAGCCAATAAGGACCTGGTCTTGAATACTTCTCGACAGGGGGCGAAGCAACAGCACAAATGATGCCCTATGATTTTTACAAATCATACCATGAGGTGCTGCGTATGTGAATTCACCCACATGCAGCACCTGTCTCTAGGCAATGTCCTAGTTAGCCTTTTGTTTGGGTTTTCTCTGATATTTCCGCCGTTTTGTTTGTTTCTCCATTCCGTACTTAATTTTTGCTCACCAGTGTAGTAACAGGCATAGAAACGGTTATGAAGAGCATTCTTCTAAACATGGGAGATGACTGTTGACGAGAAAACCATCATATCGCATTTCGAAGGTCTCGAATAGGAAGAAACTATATTTTTTTTCTTCTAAAAGCGAATGAAACAGCCATTTCTGGAATGATCTTCTCGGGTATTGTCATTTGGAAGAGAACAAGCCACTTAAATCCTCTCCTTTAGTCTTTCCATGAACCTCTTTAGACTTCTTAGCATAATTTATCAATTTTAGTACAAATCCATCTATTTTATGTATTTTGCAAGTGATGTTTTTAGGAGAAGGAGTAATTCATGTTATTTAATTTTACTGAGAGCAGTTTTTTTTTTCAAGACCAGATTCATTTTACCGCTCCATTTAAATGTAAAATTTTGGCAATAAAGGAAGCTTTATTTTACCAGTATATTACTTTTTATTGACTTTTACGTCATGTTTTAAAACTATCATTTAATACTATTATAGTGAATACTATGGTTAAAATGATTTGTATCTTTTTGACATTTAAACACGTAGGATACTTTAAAAGCAATATGTTTCTTTTATTCACTTTCGCATTTGGTGTTAATACTGTTATTTAATACTATTATAGTGAGTACTAAGGTAAAGCTGATATGTTTTGAACCTTTAAATGCCTATGATAGTTTTAAAGCATCATTAGTAATTTCGCTTTCTCTTTGTATATATATATATATATATATATATATATATATATATATATATATATATATATATATATATATATATATGTATATATATATATATATATATATATATATATATATATGTATGTATATATATATATATATATATATATATATATATATATATATATATATATATATATATATATATATATGTATGTATATATATATATATATATATATATATATATATTAATAATAATAATACAATATTAATTTTGGTTTAAATTACCATCACCACTGTTTCCTTTGTAAGTCTGCATCAAAATTTAGACAAAAACAATACAGAAATCAAGCACTCAGGGCTCCACGCACCAGAGGCAAGATTCTGTAATAGTGCCGGAACTAAACCAGAAGTACGAGGTAACCAACAGGTCTCGTCATCAGGGAGCCTAACCAAATCAGTTACCCCAAGGGAAACTTTCTGAATAGGATGCAGGTTTGATAACCAAAAAACATACAAAGGCCCCGAGTTCCCCAATGAAACAGTTAGTCAATAGAAAATGAAAAGTCACAGACAACTTACAGTAAGGGATCAACGCACCATACATGCAAGTACACATACAATCCTAATGAAAAGACACAGATGTGCATACATACCCTAATTCAGTAGGTGATGGTTATGGCGAAACAGCCATAACAGCCATAACAATATATATATATATATATAGTATATATATATATATATATATATATATATATATATATATATATATATATATATATATATATATATATATATATATATATGCATAAAGATATTTACAGAAACATGAATAAACAGAAGGAAATGTGCTCGAAAGTTCGCTGCAGAAATTTAGGGTCAAATGTTTTGTTTCTGTGCGAGGAATTTTTCATTGCGAAAGAATCTCAAGCTAGAGACGAATTACCTACACGAATGGTGGATTTATCTCGCAAGACTAAAGAGGAAAGAAAAACTCTGGGCTTGACACATAATCAGCATAGTAGTGACGGTTAGCTGCAGTCAAATGAGGAAAACCGGTATATAAATTTCGAAACGAAGACCTTTTTTTAAACAAGAAGGTATAATATAGCATCCTCCATATCATTCTCGGATTCAAGGAGAAAGAACCGGAACGGAAAAGTTGCTATGAGACAGGGGATTATGTGCTGGTCGTGAGTACATTGGTAATATTTGAATTTTGAATTGTATTATGTTTACTATATTTTCTGGGTTGAGGATACGTTATTAAGGATCCACCTCAGACTCATTTGCGGTAACACACACACAAACACTGTTTACACACACTATAAGATAACATTCCCACTTACTATGAGGTAACACACACTGTTAACATATTTTTATGTTTATACTAGCTGAAAACCCGTACTTCGCTACGGAGTACATTCAAATTAAATACAACGGTCAATGTATGCAATTAATTCCAAATAAATAAATAAATAAATAAATAAATATATATATATATATATATATATATATATTTATAATAAATACGAAGATCAATGTATACAATTGATGTAAAAAAAAACGAAAAAAATATATTTATAAAAAAATCGTAACAGATATTTTTATAGAGAAAATAATGTAGAAGAAAATATTCAAATTAAATCTAACAGGACATACTAAAGAATATATTACAGTTAATATAGTACAGTTTGAAGAACATATCTTTTACTGTATTTTAATATTTTTTGGATTATTTCCAATCGTCTGCCGCATTAGTGGTCAGCATTTAGTAAATTAAATTCTAAAAATGAATCTTTAAAAATTCACCAAAAATCAGAAAATGAAGGTAAAGATTAAAAAAAAATTTCATTTTAAAGGAATTTTTATGATTTTTCTCGTGATATAAATTTTATAACTCTCAAATTATTATTAAGTTACTAAATCAGCTAAAAAATTTTATTTAAAAAAATCTAAGAGGAATTTTTCAAAAATCTTTCTTAGTGCATCCCTACACTATGAGAAGAATCGTCATGCAAAGTTTCAGCCCTTTAAGTCCAGCGATTTGGTCTGTCAGTCAGTCAGTCAGTCAGTTACGGAGCTGTTTTATGTATATAGATGAGTATTTCTACAATCATAGTTGTATGCGTATTCGGTATACCTGTTTATATATCTAAATTCTGCTCACTTTGTAGCCGTAAAAAAATTAATTTTTAATCGTTTACTTGTTTAAATTCCTCTCATTTCTGGCTTATGTTGTTCTTTTTCAATCATTTGCTTGCATAACTCCATATCTGATATCCATTTATAACAATTAGTGTCATCATCTTAATGTATATTCTAGATTTATCAAGTTTTTTTCTTGTTTTGTAAAGTGCATGAACTGCGGAAAAAGTTATAAATTTCTGCTTTCCGATTTCAGTAAATTCATAATATCCTGCGAATGATGTCTAAAAGTGGTGATTTGGTTTTTATAATTGCGGTAGTTGAGAATAAATTTTCATTCTATAGAGTTAGCATTTCTACTTTATTCCTTCTTTCTACTAAATTCTACTTCCCTCTCGCATGTAGCGCTTTGAACCAAAAAAGTTCTGCAACGTAAAAAGTTGCCTCATTTGTTATAAAATATTGATCGTTTCTGTCATCTTGGGAAATTCTAAATTTATCTTCCCTTAATTTATGTATTCTTGTATTCGTAAGAACTGCATTGTATGGGAAAAGTTATAATTTTTATTTTCGAGTTTTCATTAGCTCATATTAATTTACAAATGACGTCTAAAACTGTCGATTTGGTTTAACATTCATTGTCATTGAAGTTAAATGTAAAATTTTCTTGAATGTCACCATTATCAGATCTACTTTCTTTCCGCATGTCGTTATTTCAAAATATATTGCTTGTTTTATCATGCGGTATCACATTCTGTTTCATCATTTGTAATTATGATTACTGATAATGTTTTTCTTTAATGAAATCTAGATTTGCTTCCTTTAAATTTATGTTTTCCTGAATTGTTAAGAACTACCTCGTGCTTGAACTACGTAATGAGATAAAATTTTATTTTATAGTATACCTAGTTCATGCATATGTAGGCCTTGACATACCTAGTTCATACATATGTATATATATGTACATATATATATATATATATATATATATATATATATATATATATATATATATATATATATATATATATATATATATATATACACAGAGGCTGTTCGCACATTTTTTAGACGATTTTGGTAAGCGGTAATAAAAAATCGTTTGCTGCAAAAGAAATAATTGCAATTGTGCTGTTTTTAAAAGTCAAAATTATCATTTGCGGCTTGAAAGTTTTGTTTTTATTCAAAATGGCGTTTTTAACAAAGCAGTGGTTCGAAGGCTACATTTATGCTCTTTCCAAAGAGAAATATGTATACTCCGTTATCCAAAAACGATGTGAGAGTCATGGTTTTGTGATATCTAAAGCGTCGATAGGTAATATCGTCAACAAGAAAGGAAAAAAACGTCAAATTGGAGCCTCAAGTAGGACAAAAATTCCAAACAAGTATCCAAGGAAATCAACGAAGTATCAACGGACATCTTCGACTATTGCAAAGGTACGTTGTTAAATGTTAAAAGAAAATCCCCCTATTCAAAGGACAGTTGCAAAATCATTAAAATGCTCGGTGTCCACTGTAAACAAAATGATAAACGTTGATTTAAATCTTAAGAAAGCGAAAAATGCAATGTGCATCGTCTTCTTCCAAATCATATCGCTGAACGCAGGACACGCTGCAGAATTCTATATGAGAAACACTTATCCAAAGAAAAATGGAAAACAATTGTCACAATAGATGTATCATGGGTGTATTTAAATGATTGCAACAAAAAAAGAGCCATTTATTATCATAAAAGGGGAGAAAAAAATTTAAGTACATGGTTCAAAGAATCGAAAGAAAGTTTTTCTAAGGGATTCATGATTGTTGCTGGTTTTTCTTATAATGGCAAGTTAAAGGGAGTGGGAAAAAATGCCAAGATTAACTCCAAATACTATCAGGAACATATTTTATCGCCAATTTTCTGAATGAAATACCATCGCTTTACCCACAGTGCCATCAATCTGTGAGACTCCATCAGGATAAAGCTAGCAGTCACACATCAAAATCCACTGTAAATTTCCTAAGAGAAATGGAACAAAAAACTGGTATGAAGGCCATACCCTTCACTGATATCCCTACTAAATCTCCCGATGTATCACCTATGGATTTTTGTGCTTTCGGACTTTTAAAATCTGCATTATCCAAACGTCGTCCCAAAACCCATACAGGACTCTGGAAAGCTGTTCAGGAGGAATGGGATAAAATACCTCTTCTGACACTTCAAAAGGCATTATTATCCTGGAAATTGCGGTGTCGAAATATAGTTTAGAATAAGGGATGTGAAATAGAACATTTAAAACACAAGAATTTTATGTAATTTAGTTTTGTGAATACAATATACATCGTCTAAAAAATGCTTGAACAGCCTCTGTATATATATATATATATATATATATATATATATATATATATATATATATATATATATATATATATATATATACAGGGTGGTCATAAAGAAACTTGGCCGATATATGGACCTCTAGCGGCTATTCCGTTAAACCGATCGAGATGAGATTTCAGATATAGTTATTCAGAGATATGAGCTCGGGATTCTGTGAACGGCAATAAAATGGTACTCACGGTTACGGTTATAGGTACAGAAACTCGAAATTTTCGAATAACAATGCCTTCTTTTCCCAGTCGCAAAATGCTCAGCGCATGCGTAAACCCTAAGAAGCGTTGGAACGGTACGTGTATCACAAAAAACTGACGAGTTATGTAAGCACAACAGACAGCTCTGCGAACGGCCTGTGATGGCACCAATGTGGAAAATGTGTATTCCAAATAAAAGTTTTCTTCTATCCGATCTGTGTTGTCATTAGTGATTGGTGTCTTGCCTCTGTCATATGCAAATTTCCTCCTTGCTCCCCGATCGTGTTTTTGTTGGCCGATCGCAGAGCTGTTTATTGTGCGAGCATAACGCGTCGGTTTTTTGTGATACACGTACCGTTCAAACGCTCTTTAGGGTTTTCGCATGCGCTGAGCATTTTTCGACGGGAAAAAGTGAGCGTTTCCATTCGAAATTTCGAGTTTCTGTACCTATAACCGTAACCGTGAGTGCCACTTTGTTGCCGTTCACAGAATCCCGAGCTCCTACCTCTGAATAACTATATCTGAAATCTCATCTCGATCGGTTGAACGGAACAGCCACTAGAGGTCGATATAACAGCAACGTTTTTTATGACCACCCAGTATATATATATATATTTATATATATATATATATATATATATATATATATATATATATATATACATATATATATATATATCTACCAATAAGTATTTGGACACCTGTGATAGAAAATAAAAACAAAATTTATTCATATTCGATAGTTGGTAGAGCCTCCACGAGAGGTAATTACAACCTCAACCCTCCGGAGCATGCTTTCCACAAGTCCTTGTATGACGGCTAGTGGTATTTTCTTCCACTCGGCTTAGAGAAGACATGTAAGTTCCTCCGCCGATTTTGGACGGTTGTTGCACCCCTTGATTCGGTGATCCAATTCGTCCCAGAGGTTCTAGATAAGGTTCAGATCTGGGTTCTGGGCAGGCCAGTCCATACGGTTAACCCCACTGTCACCATAACAATCCATGGTGGACCTCGCAACGTCACAGCTGGCATTGTCGTCCTGGAAATAACAGGGGTCCAACCCGTAAAACTGCCACAACGTAGGAAGCACACTGTCATAAAAAATACTAGTTCAGTAGGCGTCGGCGTTGAGCGTACCATGAATTGGAATCAAGAGTCCCAGTCCATACCAGGAGAAACACCCTCAGACCATTATTCCATCTGCACCGAATTTTACTGTGGGCCCAATGCATTCTGGAAGGAGGCGTTCTCCAGGCAGACTACAGACCTAGACCCTGCCATCCGAACGGTAGAGAGTGAATCTTGATTCGTCGCTCCAGAGAACCCGTTTCCACTAATCAACGGTCAATTTTCGACGTGCTTTTCACCACATGAACCGAGCAGAGTGGTTGGACTTTGTGATCAAAGGTTTATGGGCGGCTGCACGACAATGAAAACCAAGCAGATGTGCTTCTTTATGGATGGTATTCATCAAAATAACACTCCCGGATGCTTGTTGAAACTCCTGGAGTATGTGGACCATCGGTTGGGTGCGGTTCTTCCGAATTTCTCTGGACAGCACCCGTCGGTTTCTATCTCCCAGTTTCGGGGGTCTGCCGACTCGGGGCATATTCCAACAATTCCCGCTCACCTTCCACTTCTGAATCATATAGGCCACTGTCGATTTTGGGTAATTCAGCTCGCTAGATATGTCCCTTAAGGATCGGCCATTTCTGTGATTCTCGACGATTACACCTCTCTCGAAATCAGATAACTCTGCACTTCGTGGCATCTTGCATGCGAGTAATGACAATCTTGTTGCCTACACGATATTTAACGGCGGAGGGCGGGAGGTATATCAGGGCCGCAGGTATCGTCATTTGCATGGGTGTCCAAATACTTATTGGTTGATAGTGTATATGTGCGTGTGCGTGGAAAATATGTGTGGTTTCAAATAATGATACACAGTATTGTGGCTGTTGTATCTGAACTTTTTATTACTTCTTTTCATTTATTTATATCAATCATTCAAATCAAACAAAGCAGTATTATTTATTTTAAACTTATACCTTATATTTAAAACGTATAGTGGTTAGTATTGCGTTGTGTAATCAATTTCCTAACTAAAACAATAACCTAGATTCCGTGGCTAACAGAAATTCACAAATGATTATTCACAAAACATGACAGACACAATTTTAACTGAGGGAAACAAACCAAAATTTTCATTCATTACTACACTGCTGGCCACTGTAAATGCAACACCCTGAAGGAAACATGCAAATAACATGAAATTTACAACATGCATTAGCGGCGGTGAGATATGCAAATGATTAGAATTTCAGCGCAGACGCACATCACGCGCGCCCATGGCGCCACTTCAAAGCGCTATTTAAGGCTTGGAGATTTCGACGATTTCAAGTTCGGCAATTGTGTTTTTCTTGTGGTTTTTCAAAAAACGATCAATTATGCCTCGTCGTAAACAGCGATCATCTTTTGATCAAGTATCCGAGTTCGACAGAGGAAGGATAGTGGCCTACCGAGATTGTGGATTATCTTTCAGGGAAATCGGTAGTCGTGTTGGACGAAACCAAACAACTGTAATCCGGATATGTGATCGTTGGATGCAGGAGGGTACGACGGACCGGCGTGTTCGATCGCATCCACCTCAGCGCACCACTTCATGTGATGACAGGCAAATTGTACGCATGGCAGTGACGGATCGCTCAGTCACATCACGAACCATAGCACAGCACATGCAGTCTGTAACGCATCATCCAGTGTCTGCGCGTACCATTCGACGCCGTTTACAGCAGAGCAGTCTGTCCGCAAGACGTCCATTGCTTTGTCTACCCTTGACGCAGAACCACAGACGTCTCCGCCGCCAATGGTGCGATGACAGAAGGATGTGGACGGCTGAATGGAATGAAATTGTCTTTACTGACGAGTCATGCTTTTGTCTGCAACACCACGATGGTCGCATTCGAGTCGGGAGACACCGTGAAGAGAGGATGCTGAACAGCTGCGTTATGCACCGCCACACTGGACCTGCACCGGGTATTATGGTATGGGGCGGTATTGGATATCACTCTCGCACACCTCTAGTACGCATTGCCGGTACTTTAAACAGCCAGCGCTACATCTCCGAGGTGTTGGAGCCAGTTGTCCTTCCTTACCTTCAGGGCTTGCCCACAGCCATATATCAACAGGATAATGCGCGACCACACGTGGCACGCATTGTCCAACGGTTCTTCGTCAATCGCCAGATTGAATTGCTTCCCTGGCCGCCTCACTCTCCGGATCTTTCGCCGATAGAAAACATGTGGTCCATGGTTGCTCTACGATTGACCCAGATTCCATCCCCAGCTGCCACAGCAGATCAACTTTGGCAACGTGTGGAAGCTGCTTGGTCTGCTGTACCCCAAGAACTCATCCAAAGTCTCTTTGAATCAATGCCGAGGCGTATGGCAGCGGTGATCTCCAACAATGGCGGCTACTCTGGCTACTGATTTTGGCAGGAACCACACTTCACAGAAGTCTATAAATTTAATCATTTGATACTTGGTCAACATGTTATCTACAAAATAAATTTTGTTGTGATATCTCTTGTCTTTCTTGGTGTTGCAATTTGGGTGGCCAGCAGTGTATTAACACAAATTAATAACATCTAATCACCTTAAGTTAAACAATAGAATTTAGAGAAATCTTATCTCTTTGCCTTAACGTCCTTATACATCAATATACACATACATATTAGTAATATCCCTCGTTCTACTTGCAAACATAAAACATTAAATTATATCCCTCATAATAAAATTAATAATTATCCCTTTGAACAACATAATGAAATAAAATATGGCCACAATAAAAATAAAAAAAATTTAGATTGACTGACCAAAAAAAACTTTTAAAAAATATTAAATTGAATTAAGCCATGGCTAAAAAAAAACTTATCTTATCGGATAGCTTAGAAGCCTCGAGACCACTTCCATACTCAATCGTCTTAGTACATAGGGAGGGACAATCCTCCAGGTCCAGGGTCTTTGTTCAACAATCTTCATCATAATGGCGTTCTTCGAAAATTCTCGTCAGCTCCGAACAACCGGTAGCATTGATCAGTGCAGAGACATCCAGCTAGAGCTTCCGTCAGCCAGACAACCAGGAATCAGGAAAAGTCCCCGTATTTTTTGTGTGCTGCCCTTTTATAATCTTTTTTTAGTCCATTCCACGTGGTACTTTTAATTATATCATCTGTGCTGTTACTCGCCTCAAGCATGTCCAAGAGCTTCTCTGACCCTCTCACATCCGGGTACAACCATATGGGGAAACCCCCATGTGGTCCTCTTATCAGCATATTCCCTTGCAAAAAGTGGGAAAAATCGTCTCTTTTTTTTAATGCAACTGAATAAACTGTATCGCCATTTTTTTTTAAAGATTCTCGAGAAGCACTTCTGTGTTTCAAACCAATACGTGATAATTTAAAATATATATATATAAAAAAGGAAAAAAAATTAAGTGTATAAAACTTAAAAATAAAAGGGGGAAAATAAATAAAAATACTAAACAAAGCTTAATTTAAAAAAAAAACTTTACCTTGCGTCAGTCAATCTACATGAAAATAAATTAAAATAAATTGAAATTGTCAGTCAATCAAACACTAAAATACATTAAATTCTTGCATGTTACATGTAGTACATAAAACATGATTTATCATTTGCTCAACTTTCATGAGTGTCACTACAATTAATTCGCGCGAAAATTAATCTAATGACACTCATCAAAGTTAAACAATAGGTGGAGAAAATTATTAAGGTATTTAATTTACTGTATATTTAATTTAAATTATTTAATTTATAAAGCGATACACAACATGGCAAACACTTCCATTAACAATCCTGAGAAATTTGGAAGAAATCAGAAGAAAATGAATCTGCATGGAGCATTTTGGAAAAAAGCTAGCATTTTTGAAGAATTTCTTGAAAAACGGGTCTTATTCTTGCACAAAATGTTGATTTCTTAATTCTAAGTGTCTTCAATGTAGTAGAAAGAATTTTAGTAGTTCTCCTTTTGTATAGAGAGTAAAATATTGAGAATTTAATAAAACGAAGTTGAAGGTCCCTTGTCCCCTTAATTAATCTCCTCGGCGCTATTTTTTGTTTGCCAAGTATTGTTCGCCAAATTTACCATCGACCATTATGAGGCTTTCTGAAGGCCAACAACAGATTTCTTGCTCCATAGCGAGTGCCTAAAAGCCTTTATGCATTTTTTTTTGGGGGGGAGGGGGGGATAAGGAGACCCTCTAAACTTTAATTGATCTAATGATATTTGAGTTGCCTGTGTCTCCGACAGCTCTCTTACAGGCATAATGCTGTTTTACAAAAGATATAATTATCTATATATATAAAACTGTTCCGTAACTGACTGACTGACTGGCTGACTGATTGATTGATTGACTGACTGACAGACAATGCACAGACCAAACCGCTGGACCTAAAGGGCTGAAATTTTGTATGGCGATTTTTCTTAGAGTGTATGGGTGCACTAAGAAAGATTTTTGAAAAATTCTTCTTAGATTTTTTTAAAATTAAATTTTTTAAGCTGTTTTAGTAACTTTTTTTAAGTTTGCATTTAAAAAAATAATTTGGAGGTTATAAAATTTACATCACGAGAAAGATCGTAAAAATTCCTTTAAAATGAAATCTTTTTCGAATCTTTACCTCCATTTTCTGATATTTGGTGAATTTTTAAAGATTAATTTTTACAATTTAATTTATTAAATGCTGATCACGTTATTTCTTTTTCTGGTACAATAAATAAATTTATCGTCACGTGCATAACAACTAAATAGACAAAAAAATATTTTTTTCTTGCTAATGTGGCAGACGATTGGACATTATCCAACTCAATGAACTCCCGGATATAAGGCACGAAAATTTTGGTCCCGACGTTTTTCTATTGTGTTTAATGCTAATTTATCCTTTTACAGCGAATCTCCGAAATCTTAAGTATCGGGTATTCTTCTTATAGTGTAGGTGTGCACTAAGAAAGATTTTTGAAAAATTCTCGGAATTTTTTGCATTAAATTTTTAAGCTGATTTTGTAACATTCTTTAAAGTTTGCATTCAAAATAATAATCCGAGGGTTATAAAATTTACATCACAAAAAAGATCACAAAAATTCCTTTAGAATGAAATATTTTTCGAATGTTTACCTCCATTTTCTGATTTTTGGTGAATTTTTAAACATTATTTTTTTAATTTAATTTATTAAATGCTGATGACGTGATTTCTTCTCTTTTGGGAGATACTTTAAACTAATTTTGCGTCTCGTGCATGACAATGAAATAGACAAAAAAAATATTACTTTTTTCTTTCTAATGCAGCAGACGATTGGACATTATCCAAAAAAATATTAAAATACAGTAAAAGAAATGTTCCCCAAACTGTGCAATATTAACTGTACTATATTCTTTAGTATGTTCTATTAGATTTAATTTGAATATTTTCTTCTACATTATTTTGTGTATAAAAATATCCGTTAAGATTTTTTTATACACACACACACACACACACACACATATATATATATATATATATTTGGCATTTATTGCATACTTTGACCGTTGTATTTAATTTGAATGTACTCCGTAGCGAAGCACGGGTATTCAATTTGTTGCTGAAAAAAAGGGAAACTCTTTGGAGAGGTCGTTTGGAGAATTGACCTATTTCAGAGCTGTCACAAAACAAGTTTTTATTTATTTATTTATTTTTTTTTTGGGGGGGGGGGGCAGGTGGGGTGATGGTTATGAAACTCAGGTGAGGACGATTTCGTCATCATTGACCGGACACAGTCCATAATGTAATGGTGTGGGGACTGTCGTTAGTTCTCCCTTGCTATCCACTAACATTCATTGCTTTGTCTTGCTGTATAGTGATTTTAGCAGCTTTTTTTATTACCTGCTGTTTTAAATTTTGTACGGTCAAAATATTTGAGGCACATTGTTAAACTTTGGTGGCCCCCACTGAGAGGTGGTTAGCGTCAAAAGATAACACCACGCTGGCCTGACTAATGCGTAAGCGTAGAAGCTTCTTGACAAAACTCTACGGAAAACTTTTTATGAATATTAAAGTTGAAATAAGCAGATATATATGGAACCGCAAAATTCACAAATAATAAGTAACTAAATAAAACAAAAAAGTGCAAAAGATTTCACAGAAGGAAAAAAATATTATATTGTAAAAGTGCCACACACGTTTTATAGTGTTTCGTGTGAAATGGTGTTCTATAGAGTTTCTATGGAGTTTTACGGTATTTAGAGTAGAAGTCTACTCTCGTGAGGGTCTCGGCTCGATTACTTGCCAGAGCAGGGATATATACATATATATATATATATATATATATATATATATATATATATATATATATATATACATATATATATATGTATATATATATATATGTATATATATATATATATATACATATATATATATGTATATATATATATATATATATATATATATATATATATATATATATATATATATATATATATATATATATATACATATATATATATATATATATAATACAACGCATATATATATATACATATATATATATATATACAATATATATATATATATATATATATATATACTATATATATATATATATATATATATATATATATATATATATATATATATATATATATATATATATATATATATATATATATAAGAAGGTGTTGAAGGGAAAATTCAGCATAAGACATATTACACTATGCAGCGTGAAACAAAAAACATGAAAAGATAAGAATTTAAAAGGTTTTAGACAGCATCTCTTCATCAGCCGTGCCGATACTGTCTAAAAACTAATGGATTGTTTCTGATAAGTATGATCTAACCAATAAACATAATTAGACACCGAACAATCCATATGAAACAGAAGAAATGAATAAAAAGTTTCTCAATCAAAGAACACCAATCCTGGCGCTAGACAGTGTTGAAGTTAACAGCACATATATATATATATATAAAGCACATATATATATATAACAGGACATATATATATCTCTCATTTTAAAGCAATTTTTATGATCTTTCTCGTGATATAAATTTCATAACCCTCAAATTATTATTTTAAATTCAAACTTAAAAAAAGTTACTAAAACGGCTTAAAAATTTAATTTTTAAAAAATCTAAGAAGAATTTTTAAAAAATCTTTCTTAGTGCATCCCTACATCATAAGTAGAATCGCCATGCAAAATTTCAGCCCTTTAGGTCCAGCGATTTGGTCTGTGCGTTGTATGTCAGTCAGTGAGTCAGTCAGTTACGGAACTGTTTTATACTAGAAGGTAACCCGTCATTTTGACGTCATAATACTAATAATGACGTCATAATGGAAAAAGTATATGAAAGTTAAAAAATATCTCGAATTATCTAACAATATTGCATTTAATCCACACGTTGTAAAAGCAAACACTTTCATTATTTTTTATTTATTTAGTTTTTCATGCGATTGGAGTAGTAGACTGCCATCCAGTTTTTTACAGCTCACTACGCGATATGAATACTTGAGCTACTTGATTCATTCACATTCAAGTTTGTTTACTTTCAGAATTCATTGCAAAAGTAAACAGATTTTTAAAAACTGTTAAATATACAGCTAAAAGCATCCAATTTTTTTTAGTTCTGAATGTTTTATAGAAAAATAGGCTGAACAAACGTGATTTGATGGAGAGGATATTAGTTTTTAGGTAAGAAAAAATTCTGATCCACATCTGAAATTGAAATTAAGCCTAACTGGCTGTTTGTTTACTGAGGGCTTCAATTGAAAGATCAGTACAGCCCGGAAGTGTTATACAGAGACAACGGCTATTATATATATAATATATAGATATATATATATATTTATATTATATATATAATGTGCAGAGACAGACAGTTGTAAATTCCCATCTCCCGTGAGTTTCAAAATTCAATTAAATCTACTGGTTATTACAAAAACAGGTTATTTTAGAAAAGACTCTAAGTGAATTGATCACTTCTATAAACATCAGATCAAAAAAGCGACTTTGCTTGGCGACAATATGTAGTAAAATGCCGAGTGCACCACCAGCCTGGATATCTGAGAGCCTGGCACTGACTGTTATTCAACTAGTTATTCATACACACACATGCACAAAAAACCCTTCTTCAAAGCAAACCTAAATGTCGTTATTGAATAATCAGTGCTATTAGCATTTGATTATCTCTAATCGCTATTTCCTCTTTCCTGGCTTGAATCAACTCGTTTTACTGTTAGTTAGCACGTTGTGTAATGAGCCGTGATTTTGCATTGGACAGGAAATTCATATGTTTTTAGATTACTTATGACAGAAGTTGACGGTTATCTAGCGCTGCGGTCGAATTTCATGCTATCAAATGTCTCAGTGACCGTTTGAAAGTTTACATTTGCCCTACATAAAGATAAACTAAAGTGCAATGTCTAATAAAGATTTAATATCGAAATTCACACTATAAATTTAAGAAAAAAATTCAATCACAGAAAATCACTAATCTTTTGCGAAAATTTAAAAAACAAAAATTATCTAAAACAAGTGAAATCCTAAAACTTCATTTTCTAAATGAATAAATTCGATTAATTCCTTATTTTGAATTGAAAATTGTTATGAAAGGAAATAATAAATCTATTATATCATTAATTTAATTTTTAATTCTAAATAATTTACCGACACTCATAAGAGTTAGTTGCTCTTTGACGTGCAATATTAGAGGTTTATTGCTTGAAAGCAGTCAAAGTAAGTTTTAAAATAAAATATTTGAAGAAATAATTCATTAAAAATCAAGTTGTATCCAGAGTGTATAAGATTGTGCTATGATTTCAGTTTCTAAATAAATAAATTCGATTTATTGCTCATTTTGAATGGGAAACTGTTATGGACGGAAATAACAAATCTATTACAGTTGACTCTCTGTTTAACGACGCTCTACTTAACGACGTTCTCTATTTAAAGACGATATTTCCCAGTCCCGGCCCCTCCGACGTAAAAAAAAAATTATATTTAAAGACGGCGTTGTTTCTGTTTAACGACGAATTTTGTTATGAGTTTCTTCAACTACAATTAAAAACTGCTTTCGCGTTGGTGGAATTCACAAAGTACTTGTAGTGGAACTGCAAAGTACGGATGTAGAAATCAACGAAGATGACATTACCCCTGAAGAATGGAGAAGTCTTGTTGAAGATGAGGATGTTTCAATTCAAGATTTCTACAATTGAGATGAATCTGTTTTAACAACAGATTACAGAAATGTAGAACATATTTATGAAGATATAGTAAACGAAAACACAGTATCAAACGAAGAAGATGAAGACAGAAAAAACAAGACACTGACACCGTCTTACACAGATGCAACTTCTTCTCTAGATGTTCTCCGACGCTATATTATATCGAATATGGAAGATGACATATTTAACATTTTAGAAAATCTTCAAAAGAGAATAACGAAAACAAGGCGAAAAAGGAAGCCATCAACACTTTTCTTTTTAAAAACCTAATTTATTGTATTGTTTGTACTCTTCTTTCAATGTAATTTAAAATAACTTTTTGCGAATAAAATAATAATAATAATAATAACTTTTATAAACACGCCCATACATTAAGAAATATATTGACACTCCTAAGCCTGTAAAGTGTGAAGGGAAATGTTATTTTTTCACAAATTCTGTTTAAGGACGATCTCTACTTAAGGACGATTTTTCACGGTCCCTTGAAAGTCGTTAAACAGAGAACCAACTGTATATCATTAGTTCCTTTTTTAACTCTAAATAATTTACCGACACACTTAAGAATGAGTCACTCTTTGACGTGCAGTACTAGAGAATGAATCACATATTTACACTGTTAAAATGCTTGAAAACAGTAAAAATAAGTTTAAAAATGAAACAATTAAAGAGAAAATTAATTAAAAATCAAGTTGTATGCAGAGTGTATAAGATTGTGCTATGATTTCTGTTTCTAAATAAATGAAATCGATTAATTCCTTATTTTGGATCGAAAATTGTTTTGAAAGGAAATAAAAAATTTATTATATCATTAGGTCATTTTTTAACTCTTAATACTTTACCAACACACTAAAGGGTTAGTTGCTGTTTGACGTGCATCTTTAGAGGTTGAATCACATATTTACACTGTTCAAATACTTGAAAGCAGTCAAAATAAGTTTAAAAATAAAATAATTGATGAGAAAATTCACTAAGAGTCAACTTTTATGCTAAGTGTTTAAGACAATTTCCAAATAAAAGGTTTCAATTTTTTCGGATTGAAAATTGTTTTTAACAGAAATAATAAATCTTCTATTACATCATTAGTTTATTTTTTTTAACTCTTAGTAGTTTAGGGACAAGCATAAATAGCTGCGTTTTGACGTGCATTATTGGAGGTGAAATCATATATTTACATTGTTCAACTGCTTGAAAGCAGAGAAAATAAATTTTAAAAAACAATTGAAATGAAAAGTCATTAAGAATCTAGTTGTACGCAGAGTGTATCGCATTGTGCTATAATTTCAATTTCTAAATAAAAAGTTCGATTTTTTTTTAAAACTGAAAACTGTTTTTAATGTAAATTATAAATCTTCCACGGTATCATTAATTTGTTTTTTAACTTTATGCAATTTACCGACATACATAAGAGTTAGTTACCCTTTGACGTGCATTAATAGAAGTTGAATCCCCTATTTACACTGTTTAATTTCTTGAAAGCAGTCAAAAAAGTTATAAAAATATCTGAAAAGGAAAATCATACTCAAAGTGTACTAAATGCGGTTATAATCTCAGTTTCAAAAGAAAAGGTTCAATTACTGACATTTAACGTAGGATTACGTTCCTCCATAACGGTCCTCCGGAAAGCAAAATTTGCGACGTTAAAACTGTCGTCGCGAGTTATAAATCAAGAGTGGCAGAGTAGACATATGTACCGCAAAATGTCGAGTATAATACGCACTTTTTTTCACATTTTAATCCGCAAAATTGAGGGTGCGTATTATAGTCGAGTACAAAAAGAACGTAGTTTTAAACATTGGATAACCGAACGTACAGCAGCTGTAAGAAATTGCCGCAACACGGGTGCGTGCGCATCTGCACTCCGTGATTCATCCACCCGTTTACTATGCAGGTATTCCTTTTAAACAAACGGAACTCACAACTCGTATCGTCAAGTGAGGATGATGATGGTGCTATATATTACGACGGCAACAATAATTGTGACATGTACATAACAACAATAGATGAGCTTTATTCTAGTGAAAGTGATAAGACTGATAATTTGGTAGTATTGTTTGTTTTGAATTAAGAATTTAAGTTTTTTATACCGAATTTGACGTTTTCGTTTCTTTTTATCACAAATTTTATTTATGTTAATAAATATTTGTGGAATTTTTAAATAAAATATTGAAAAGTTATGGGTGCGTATTATAGTTGAATTTTAATTTTTTTCCTAAAATTTCGCGCAAAATCAAGCATGCGTATTATACCTGGGTGCGTATTATAGTCGAGATTTTACGGTAAATTATTTTTCTTACTATCGACCTATTCTAAATGGTGTTATCCCTCATCCTTCTCTTCTTATGTAGGAATTTTATTGTAAAAATAAAAAAGAGGTAAGCAACGATAAGTAATTCTACGTTAATAACCCGCGGTAGTTTCGTTGGAAGAGACTACCTGAAATTTTTAAGGGGGTCCAGGACACAAAATTGTTCAAATTTTCAAAAAAATTTTATTTCATTAAAATTTTTGTGTTCTTTTACGCTTAAAATGACGTTTAAATCATGTTTCTATCTTAATTAGAACAGGAGACATTATTATTTTTTTGCAGCATTCTAATAGTAGCCAAGCGTTGTTTCAACCTGTAAGTGCGTTTTTCTGCATGATGGGTTTTTTCCCCATTTCTCGTCTTTAAATAGTTATAAGTCAAGAACCGTTAAAGATAAATGGTTGAAACTTGGAACATGTCTTTTTCAACTATTTTACTGTACCTACCCTCAAATCGCTGTTTTTGCGAAATTTTTCGAAATTTTTTAAAATTATTTTAAATTAAAGTTCAAACACTTAGGATTTGAAAAATGCTTTACTTTTGGTTCAGCGATAATTAGAAGGAAAGTTCTAGCCCAAATTATAAACAGGAAATGAACTTTCTGAAACCGGAAGTGACTTTTTAAAGGGCCACGGAAATATAAAAAATACATTTTTACAGCTATTTCTTTACTTTTAAACAATTTTAATGCTCATTTTTCATTTTTAATGTAGAATTAAGTTTCCTCTATTTACTTTTTATAGTTTTAAGACCATTAAAAGACCATTAAAGGACTTGGTGGAAAGGGTAAACTAACTGATAACTTTATAGACTTTATTGTTGCGAATTGCATGGGATTGCAATTCTCAGCAATGTTGCAAATCTTCAAAATATGCAATCAGCAGTATTAGCTGTTTTTTTTTTCATTGTTGCTCAAGCAATGAAAAGTCGATGTATGGACAATGTCCTGAGGGTCCCGAAAGTTGGTGTAAATACAAGCAAGCATTGCATCATGAAAAGCAGTTTTGGGAAAAATCCCCAGGACTTCCAGATACAATTGTCAAAATTATAAAACCAGCTTACTTAGAACTGGTTAGTGTGATCAGAAGTTACTGAAAAAGTGTTTGCAAGGCATGACTCAAAACAATAATGAATCATTTAACAATGTTTTGTGGAATATTTTTCCTAAAGAAAATTTTCTTTAACTGCAAACATTGTTATTAGGGGCTTTTATTGCAGTGCTACAGTTTAATTCATGTTTTATGGGTCTCGTACCTGTTTTCAATTATTTAAATAAAAACTGAACCAGAAATGTGGAAAAAGTACATGGAAATCGACATTGAGCGAATAAAGAAATCGAGGCGACAAATTCTGCCAACTACAAAAACGTACAGAAAAATACTAAAAGCTAAAAGAAAAATCAAAATTAATTAAAAATGAAGCCACGGAAGGCTTGACCTATAAATATGGTGAAATTTGAGGTTGTAAAGTTTATACATATTTTTTTGTGCTACATTAAAATCTTTATTTGCGTTTTCTGGAAAACGGCATTTTTCATTTTTTACGTTTACTATAAATTTCATTTCTTAAAAGATTTTTAAGATATTGAAATAAAATTTTGTTTCAAGGTTCTGCTCATCTAGTGGTATGTCATGAACCAAAATATAACTTGTAAGTATGTATTTATTAATTTAAGAGCTATTTTTATTGAAAAATATATGAAAATTTTTAAAAAAATCTTGTCGTGTATACAAAATTTGGTATATGTTAGTAAGTTTAAGAGGTACTGCAAATATTTTGCTTCATAACACAGGTAAGTGATTTACTAATGTACTGTTGAAATAAAAAGTGAAATATATTGGTTAGATTTTGTTTTAGAAAATTTGGCGTAAACGCTAATTTTTACTAAAATTTGACTTAAAATTGCCTAAATTTGAAAAGTTAAAGAAAATTCCACTAACTTTTTTTTAAAATTCATAGTTTTATTCCCTGTTTTAACTAAAAACACTTGTGTTTCATAAAAATTTCCTATTGTTCAAAACAAGTGCCCAAAAGGTAGGCACATACCTTAGATTCAGCAAATTTGAAAAAAATATTTACTTTTGAAAATATGGTTTTTAAAAATAAGTTACATAATTTTTTTTTGTAATTTTTAATATAAATATTTTTAATTTTTTAAAGATTAATATGTAAAAAATGCTGAATCAGAATTAAAATTTATATATTTCTGTTTAATTAAATGAAAAAGAACTGAAATTCGACAAATAATATTTCGAGTTATAACAATTTTAATTTACCCTACTTTTTTAAAAATTTAAAAATTTAAAAAATTTTTTAATTTTTTAAAAATTTGATTAGTTTTATGAAGTGATTTTGTTTACAAATTATATGGTTAACCATCACAAAAAAATTCAAAACTTTAAATCTATAGATAAAATTTTTTTTAAATGTGTCCCGGACCCCCTTAATCGAAAACTATTTTCAAAGACTTTTGGGAGCATTCTATAATTTCAACAGCTTATTTTTCAATCAGAAGAAATATATTTAGATACTTATGAATCAGCTATATTTTGACATGTACTGGAATAGTATTACTCCCAGGAAAATAGTCTGGAAT
This sequence comes from Dolomedes plantarius, assembly GCA_907164885.2. Lineage (NCBI taxonomy): Eukaryota > Metazoa > Arthropoda > Arachnida > Araneae > Dolomedidae > Dolomedes > Dolomedes plantarius. Next base: position 3,294,945 of record OU015503.1, read on the forward strand.
ATAAGAGTATTATTCCCAGGAAAATCGTCTGGAACGCATAACTGGAACTCGCAGCTGCTTAATATCTGAAGAAAAAAATGAAGAGTGGTACTCTTAGTTCTTATTGTGGATTTCTAAAAGCTACGTGCTCCTGTTGTGCACTGCAAGAGGTTTAATCTCGTACTCACGCCGTTCAAGATCATTTGAAAGATTTTGAAAGCACTCGAAATGAGTTTTAAAAAATTTATTGAAAGAATAAAACATGAAGAATCAAACTTTACAAACGCTGCATAAGAAAACGTTATCATTTCTATCTCTAAATAAAAGTTCTTGATGACTTTTTTTATTTAGGTTCGAAATTTGTTTTGGGAGAAAATTGAGAGTACTCAAGATTTTCGTCTGTATATTTTTTAAACTCTTAGAAATTTACCAACATGCTTAAGAGTTAATTATTTTTTTTATGTGCAAGGGATTTTATGCCTTTTTCAACTGCTTGTAAGCACTCGAAATAAGTTCGAGCGAACAAAGCTGTAATCATACAACTGCGCAGGTTTCTTGCACATATTTGAAGGTAGTAAATGAGATGGGTAGTTAGAATTTGCCTGACTTGCTAATTGATTTCTACTGATTCTAAAAACTGACAAAAATAATTTAACCAAAGATTGTTTAACAATAATTAGATCATTGTTAAATTATAAAACAACTAAATTGAAATTAAATGTGTTTCCCCCTGATTAAGATGCAGGATTAGATAGCCAGAAAAAGGCATGTTATTATTTTAACCCTTTCCATACCAGCATATGAAGATTACATGCAAAACCAGTTTTTCGGGCATTTAGATTTAAAATATCAAGTAGTAGTTTTCAGATAAATGAGATGCTTTTATTCATATTAATAAGAAGAGATATAGGTATCGATATTTAAATCGATATATATATATATATATTTCAATATCTAAATCGATATATATAGAAATATAACGATATCTACATCGATTTATGTAAAAATTACATAAAAAAGTTTACAGTTTTGTTACCTTTATATATCAATATCTAAATCGATACATATATAAATATAACGGTATCTAAATCGATACACATAGAAATATAACGGTATACAAATCGATACATATAGAAATATAACGATATCTAAATAGATACACATATAAATATAACGATATCTAAATCGATACACATAGATATATAACGATATCTAAATTGATACATATAGAAATATAACGATATCTAAATCGATACACATAGAAATATAACGATATCTAAATTGATACACATAGAAATATAACGATATCTAAATCGATACATATAAAAATATAACGATATCTAAATCGATACACGTAGAAATATAACGATATCTAAATCGATACATATAGAAATATAACGATATCTAAATCGATACACATAAAAATATAACGATATCTAAATCGATACATATAGAAATATAACGATATCTAAATCGATACATATAGAAATATAACGATATCTAAATCAATAACATAGAAATATAATGGTATATAAATCGATACATATAGAAATATAACGATATCTAAATCGATACACATAGAAATATAACGATATCTAAATCGATACATATAGAAATATAACGATATCTAAATCGATACAGATAGAAATATAACGATATCTAAATCGATACATATAGAAATATAACGATATCTAAATCAATAACATAGAAATATAATGGTATATAAATCGATACATATAGAAATATAACGATATCTAAATCGATACACATAGAAATATAACGATATCTAAATCGATACATATAGAAATATAACGATATCTAAATCGATGCATATAGAAATATAACGATATCTAAATCGATACAGATAGAAATATAACGATATTTAAATCGATACACATAGAAATATAACGATATCTAAATCGATACATATAGAAATATAACGATATCTAAATCGATGCATATAGAAATATAACGATATCTAAATCAATACAGATAGAAATATAACGATATCTAAATCAATAACATAGAAATATAATGGTATATAAATCGATACATATAGAAATATAACGATATCTAAATCGATGCACATAGAAATATAACGATATCTAAATCGATACATATAGAAATATAACGATATCTAAATCGATGCATATAGAAATATAACGATATCTAAATCGATACAGATAGAAATATAACGATATCTAAATCAATAACATAGAAATATAATGGTATATAAATCGATACATATAGAAATATAACGATATCTAAATCGATACACATAGAAATATAACGATATCTAAATCGATACATATAGAAATATAAATATCTAAATCGATGCATATAGAAATATAACGATATCTACATCAATTTATGTAAAAATTACATAAAAAAGTTAATTTACAGTTCTGTCTCCAGTGCATCAATACGTGGATCCACTGGTGTTTGTGGAGAATCAGGCCATGGATCCATACGTGGATCCACTGGTACAGAAGGGGTTAAATGACATTTCCCAGACTGAATGTAACAAAATTTGAAAAACGGCAGAATGTAGCCGCTTGTATATTTACCATTCCGTGACGCTGGTAACCCAGAAATCTAATTTTGCACACATGGTATCAGATAATATTAAAATTTCAATTTCTAAATAAAATATTTATTTAGCACTTAAATTTGTTTGGAAAGAAAATTGAGAGTTATCTCTATTTTCATTGGTTTACTACATTTTAATTCTGAGAAATTTACGCGGAATCTCAGAGTCATAGAAATATAATGGTATATAATTACTTTTGATGTGCGTTCTGAGATGTTAAATTGCATTGTTCAGTTGCTTTCTAGCAGTCGAAATAAGTTTTAAAAATATTTAACTGATGTTAAAAAACCATGAAGACTTCAGATCTACTCGCAGTGTATGACTTAAATCGGAAATGTAAAATCCTAGGTAGCTCGAACAAAGGTGATGTGGATAATTTCTAGGGATATAATATGGCTGCCATTGTTCTGGTCCCGAAAAAGTTTCCATCATGAAGCTTTCCACTTACGTATACTTAATCTAGGATACAGTCTACATACAGTCTGGAAGTACAAATGCTAAAGCGAACTTCCCCTTTGCATTGGGAGAAGTGCGATCCGAAATAGAGTAGATGCATTACCTTCGTATAGGAGATTTCAGGCCTCATTTCTTTTTGATGTCACTTCACAGCTACTCAAAAACATAATTCTCGGTATATTCCTAATAGCAGATTAACAAAGATATGTTTTAATTTTGTTTTATGCTTACGAAAACAGATGTTTATATTGTCACGAAGAAGTGTGAGATACGCCGAATAAACCAACGCGCTGTTACGGTCAAAGAAGTTTATTAGCAGGATGCGAGCAAGAAGCAATCGCACTAATGAACTGCTCTCAGCCTGACGGAAGTCTCTTATATATAACTTAAGATCTTTCTAGAAATATTGAAATTAACATAAACAGGAACTTTCTCGAAATTTTGAGAAAGGTAACATACATTAGAATGAAAATAAAACCGGATGCTTTAACCATTTGGCCGTGCTGCTCTTTCGGAATGTGGCAATATTAAAGGCTGAGACTTATTAAAATTTACAATTTCTTTCAATCTTTTTAACAGAGCATTAAATTATTGACGTCTATTGCAAAAACATTTAAATTGTTTATTAAAAAAGTAAAAATATATACTTAAAATTAATTTTTAAATTTTAATCTTAATTTAATTTTTTAAATTTTTAAATTTTTTTTTGTTTAAATTATTTTTTTCTCCTCAAAAAAATTTAAATTAAGAATTTTGAAAAAAATTGCATTTAACTAGCTATTTTTCAATGCAGAAAGTATAATTCAAATATATGGTTGTACTAATCTGGGATTAGGAAAATATGGAGAGGAAAAGTCCCCGTGGAGTTACATAGATACTTAAGATTTGTGATGCCAACAAATATGCCGCCTTAACGTAAAAGAAATCACTCACCTTCTACAAGAATCAGCTAACAATCTAGTCTTTTGAATGTCTAACTTTACAAGGCATTTATGACATAGAGAAATGGGAACTTTTACATTTATTGTATAGACCGCCCATGTAGGCAATTTAATAACCTTAAAACAATGGATGCATGCGTGTGTTGGAGCAAGCAAGGAAGACAGAGCATTGGCCTTTAACATACATTTATTTAATAAATCACAAAATTCAGTTAAATTATAATTGCTACAAGCACAATATTCCCTATCATATTAACATTTTACATACGAGAACTCAGAAGCAGAGGCAAACTAAATGGTCAAAGTAATGATTTTTAGAGTCTATGGGGAGGCACTTACTACAGCTGAAGTATGCAGCGATGAAAGATGGCATCGACGACAGGGACCCAAAATCATGTCATATACAGGAACATCTTGGCGGGTTACTGGCACTTCTCCTAGACTCTCTATCATCTGAGCTCTAAGAAAAAAGTCTGAGATAAATCTGGACCTCCTCTCCTATTCCTTTCGTACTTGGAGGGGCTGTTGTCCGTTTACAGGGGGGCCATTCTGGCCCGCCCCTCTTTTTCATTGGGCAGTGGGCTGTTTTTCTATCAGTAGTTCCTGCCCCAATTGGTTCTTTATTATACTGCACGTCCATAGTCTACGAAGTACCTCCCCACCATAATTTTCATTTGCAATACCACTTTGATCCTTATCATCTGAAGGTTTTACTGTGGGCCATAAAATAACGACCATCCATCTTGCAATATTTATAGACTTTAGATCGCTATCAATGGCCACACCGACAGCTGTTCTTCTATTTCCTCCTGGTTTACAAGCCCCTATTTACCCCTGCCTCTGCAGCCTTTACAATAGATTCGTTCTTGGCCACACTATTATACTATTCCGCTTCTACAGCCCACATAGTGATTTGCATCGCGAGTTTGGTATGGATTTTCTCTCACTGTCTCCTCAAAGTGAGTGGTGTTGGTTCACCAATCAGATGCTCCCGTAATAAAGCAACTAACGAAATCCTCAGTATGTATGTGCAAACGTTCTTTGGATAAAGTGCCTGCAACACAGGAAAAGAAAAATAAGTGTTGTATAGTAAGTTTTTTGTACTTAATTCTGCTGCTTTTCTGTTTATAGGTTCTTCACATCCGGGACATCCTGATGAAATCATGAACACCGTCATTACCTGTCTCTTTTTACTGACATTTGCAACAATCACTGTATCCACAGACTTTTCTTTAAAGGGTGATCCGTGTTCTAAATTCGACAGTTGCCATTCCAAGTCCGTCTCGAAGACATGCAGCTGCGACCCCGATTGCTACATGTATGGAACTTGTTGCCACGACATGATCAAACCCGAAAAAGAAGTCTCGGGCTTCCGGTGTTACGAGGGAAAGACAGCCAGCCCTGTGTTTGTCAAGAGATCTTGCGCAGACGACTTCAAAGGTCATGTCGCCGACAGACTGGCATGCTTTGACGACGACGTTGATGAAATGGACATCAGGAACAACCTGCTGATGATCAGTTTCAAGACGAAAATCACTTACTGGAACAAGCACTGCGCTAAGTGCAATAACGAGGTTGCCTCCGATTTGGAATTCTGGGACATCGAAATATTCTGCCCGCCCCATAATGAAGTCAACGGGAGTTTAATTCGAACAAATCTGACGTTCGATCAGGATAGAAGACAGTGGGGCTTGGTGATTGGTGATGAATTTCTGAATTGCGTTCTTCGATATGCACCTCCTTATTATGTAAATGAGGTTTGTATTTTTTTGTTGTTGTTGTTTAATGCAGATAACTACTGGATGGATTTTATTACCAATCATTACATGAAAATATACTGGTAGTTTCTTTGCTCCAGTTTACTCATTAGTTTTTCATTGTCGGACATACATACTAATATGAATAAGAGCTTCTTTAATATTTTGATAGTATATATATATATATATATATATATATATATATATATATATATATATATATTATTTATAGAAGGGGATTTTTCCTAACGATCCCTTTTTCTCCCTTCATACTTAACTAAAATCGATAAATGAGATACCATTTTAAAGATTAAAATCACTTCTGACGAATTGTTAATTTAGAATTACACATTGTACTATTTGTTTAAAAATCGAAGTATAAACATTATAAACATTTTTCCTCCGCTAGATAGCGTGTGCGCGATCGCTGAACTTTCTTAAATTTTAAAACCGTCTGTTTTTATTATCATTCTGTGAACTAACTAATAAGTTTCTTTCTTGGCAACATCCGCGTAGGTGTACATTATACTTTTTGCACGTAAAGACAATTTGTTTGGACTAAAATCTATTTTCTTTCCCCCCGAAGAGCATTTTATGAGTGATATTTTCCTTTGGTATGACTTTTTAGGGTTTAATTTTATTTAATCAATTCTATGTACACAATTGAATTGCACATGACAAAATTATACCAAGCTATCGAGGGAAAGCTAATCTGTCTCATAATTAAATGATAACCAAAATAAAGGATGGGAAAGTTGAGGGAAAAAAATGAGATCGCATGAAAAAATTTCGCACGGGACACCTAGTAAAATTTTAATGCGTAAACTGTGTCTGCTCTTGATGCCAATCTAGACTGAATGTGCATCATACTGATTTTGAGTATATTCCATCTCTGAGTGGACGACGAGAAATATATGTATAAATTTTGAATAAAAAAACGAAAAAAAATAATGCAATGCGCTAGAATAGGATTCTGGAACACAATATCCTATTAAATTTAGAGTATGGTTAGGACATTGTACATAGGTTGCTGTTTCAATATATTTTATTCTAGCTTGCAATCTACTGTATTTTCCAGCGATATTTGTTGTATTATCATACTGCTACAGTGTTTTTGTACCTCTATATAATCTTCCCTAAAAATTTAAAACGATCCTTTTTTTATTCGGAATCAGGATTTTCGGTTTTGGAAATCCAAAACCTATTTTTCAATATTTCCGTTTTTATCAACATGATAAAATTTAATTTGTCTACATGAATTATTATCGAGAGTAGACACAGAAAAAATAAATGTTGGTCGGAGAACCCACTTCTCCGAGTTCAGATCCACTGCATAGGGGAACTCGCTTTTGTGAGACGTACAATCCACGTAAGAAAGTGGGTTCTAGAACCCAGATCCCCAAGCGGGTTAATTTACCCACCAGCACGGGTTTGCCAAATCACTAAATAGGTTATACTACTCACTTTAAAGTGTGTTGAAAAACACGCAAACATGAGTAGACGAACTCTTCTTTCGAGTTCAATATCTCACTTTATTTTGGGTTATAAAACCCACGACTAATGAGTTCTTTTCAGTAAATCAGTTTACGCTATCTTACTTTTGTAAACTCTATAGAGTTTACTACAATAATGGAGTAATGAGTTGCTGATTGAATTTCAGAAGTTAAATATACTTCGCTGCTCATTAAATTTATAAATTCATCTGCCCATTCAATTTATAAATTCATCACATAAAATGTGCTATAAATAATTCACTTTGCCTCAACCCGGATTACTGAATTTTTGCAGCTAACTTTTCCAAAACTATTCAGTTCCGCAAGATACTCTACAGAATTTGCAGAATTTCGTCCTTCATTGGAATCTGATTCTTCCGTGTGGCCACGATATGTTAATCTAAAACTAAGCATTGATTTCCCAGTGGCAATCGCTCGTTTTAAAACGGCCGGCCAATTTTTTCTCTCTGAATCAATTAGCTTTTCTAAGTGCGTATCGATATGCTCAGTAATTGATAATCGTTTTTTGGAGAGTTAACATCGATATGAAATGACGTGGAAAAAAAATTCGTTTTCTTCAAAATTTCGGCCAAAATTGTTCCAGGCACTGAACTCTGTCGAAAACTATGTTTGCAGTTCCGAAATCAGTCTTCCGACATGAAAATAAATAGTAGCTACGTAAATGCACAATTTTTTTAAAAAATGTTATACATTATTTAAGATGCTTTCTCGATGTCGAAATGGAATTTTATTGTTACAGTTATCTATACTTATATATAAAGAGAGAGCGATTTTGTACGTGGAGGGTAATCTCCAGAACCACTGCACCTGTTTGAAAAATTCTTTCACTGTTTGAAAGGTACATTATTCCAGATGGACATAGGCTATATATTATGTATATCTGATCAGTAGAAATAAAGTTAGGGGCTTAATCCTAACAATCTCAATTGTTACCGATACTGTCCTCTACCGCTTTTTGTGCCGAAGTCTTCAACGATCCTTAACGTGGTGCTATCGCGGTGGGCTTCTGTTCTGACGTTAGCGGTTCGGATCTAGCCATTCTCCAGCAAGCCTTTTTCTTTTAAAAAATTAACTTTAATTATTAACTAACGTAATATTAATTTGAATATTATTTTAAGAATATTATTTTTAAAAAATTGATTATTTTAAAAAAAACATTCTTTACTTAATATCCTTTTTATATTTTTGTATTTTTATTTCAACTCTTAACCTCTTTCTATTATCTATCTATACTTATATATAAAGAGAGAGTGATTTTGTACGTGGAGGGTAATCTCCAGAACCACTGCACCTATTTGAAAAATTCTTTCACTGTTTGAAAGGTACATTATTCCAGATGGACATAGGCTACATATTATGTATATCTGATTAGTAGAAATAAAGTTAGGGGCTTAATCCTAACAATCTCAATTGTTACCACTACTGTACTCTACCGCTTTTTGTGCCGAAGTCTTCAACGATCCTTAACGTGGTGCTATCGCGGTGGGCTTTTGTTCTGACGTTAGCGGTTCGAATCTAGCCGTTCTCCGGCACGCCTTTTTCTTTTAAAAAATTAACTTTAATTATTAACTAACTTAATATTAATTTAAGGTATTATTAATGTTATTTTTAAGGTAAAAAAATATTTACAATTTATTGGCTATCAACTGGAAATTTATTGGTATAATATTTTGTTCAACCCGGACAAAGTCGGGACGGGCCGCTAGTTAAGTAATAAAAGTATTTACAGTTATTAAGTAATAAAAACTTTTATTAGCCTTGTTTGTCGTTCGAAGTATGGTCATTTGTCTAGATCAGTGGTTCCCAACCGGTGGTCCGCGAGAGCCTCTGGAGTGGTCCGGCACCACATATAAAAAAGTTGCCAAATAAATGAGGATTTTGAAAACAATGTTAATTGAACTAGATGTTCATCCGATGACTATCAGGTGTTGAATTAAAATTTCCTAAAAGTTTAACATAATTATTTTATTATTAGAATACTAGTATATAACCCCCGTCAAAAATAAACGGAATGTTGATCAGCGTTTCAAGAGGTGATTCATCATTTTCATCGGGCATTGGTGAAAACTGTACTTGAACAGCAGTAAACAACAAAACAAAACTAAACTAAATCAAAACTAAACCAAAACTGTTTCAAAAGTGAATGACTCACCCCACAGCAGGCATTGCTGAAAACGATACTTAAACAGCAGTAAACAACAATAAAATAAAACAAAAATAAAACGTGAAACACAATTTAATTAACATTAAAATTAAACATTAAAAATGTAGTTATTTAAAGGGAATATGAAAAACCATGGACAGGAATGAATTCGAAATTCAAGTGAATGACTCAATTGAATAAATGATTCTTTTCAATGGATATTTTAATTTGAAGATATTTCAAAAACTAAACGGTTTTTATCTAGGATATTCACTTGAAATTTTCCTATTTTTTAAAGGGCTTTCCAAATATGTAGCTTTTGAGGTATTATTTTTCAAGGAAAATTTCAGATAATGGCGTCGCAATGTTAAAATGTTCCCTATTTGGTCCATCCCGGAATGGTTACCTACACTTTTAACTACTCTAGGCTTTTATATAAGTAAAGATGATACATAAGAATGTGAGTACGTTAATTCTGTATCCCTTTTGCCTGAGGGATATTCTATACCCCCCATACCCTCCCATCTGAAGTCGGTGAGGTAGGGGTGGTCCGCACCTGGTTCAAATTCTGGCTTAGTGGTTCACAGATTTCTACGGGTTGGGAACCACTGGTCTAGATGAAGACGGTTTCAGTGCCCCGGGTTCTCAGAATGTATTTTACTTTCAAGACCTCAAGCGCTCGCTTCTTGCGTCTGTTTGATGATCCGCCACCGCCTATGGGTGAACGGGAAAGATATGAGTGAAAAGTTGACAGTTGTATCAATATCCTAAACACATGTTAAATTTTGAATCTGAAATCTTCTTAAACAAAATTTCAGATTGCTCAAGCATTTTTTTATGTGTATTTCCAGTAAAATACATTCATACAATCATTACTAAATACGTTTAAGGGGGTCCGGGACACATTTAAAAAAAAATTTATTAATAAAGTTAAAATTTTGAATTTTTTTGTGATGGTTAACTATATAATTTGTAAACAACATCACTTCATAAAACTTCTCAAAATATTTTTTAAAATTTTTTTAAAAAGTGGGGAAATTTAAAATTGTTATAACACGAAATATTATTTGTCGAATTTCAGTTCTTTTTCATTTAATTAAACAGAAATGTATAAGTTTTAATTCTGATCCAACATTTTTTTAAATATTTATTTTTAAAAAAATTAAAAATATTCATATGAAAAATTACAAAAAAAATTATGTAACATATTTTTAAAAACCATATTTTCAAAAGTAAATAATTTTTTCAAATTTGCTGAAACTAAATTAAAGTAAAATAGTTGAAAAAGACATGTTCCAAGTTTCAACCATTTATCTTTAACGGTTCTCGACTTATAACAATTTAAAGACGGGAAATGGGGAAAAAAACCCATCATGAAGAAAAGCGCTCTTACAGGTTTAAACAAAGCTTGGCTACTATTAGAATGTTGCAAAAAATGATAATAATTTCTACTGTTCTAATTAAGATAGAAACAGGATTTAAACGTCATTTTCAGCGTAAAAGAACACAAAAATTTTTAATGCAATAAAATTTTTTTCAAAAATTCGAACAATTTTGTGTCCTGGATCACCTTAAAAAAAGATAAAATGAAATTTTCTGTCTCAGACCCTCTTATGAAGTGTTACATTTCATCCTAAACACCGCATTTTGCCGATGATTACTAATCAATTGTTTTACAGGTGAAACACTGCACTTCCAACTTGATCTCGAGCTGTCCTGCCAACTACAGCAACGTGCACATCTCAGCGAAGTGTTCGCAGTACTACGCGGAACGAAAAGTGAAGAATTCTGACTTGCACTTCAGAAACATCCACTGCGCCATTTGCAACGGCGCCGATGTGAAAGAGCTGGAGTGCCCTGGAATGTCCAGTCCAGAGGACAATGTTGAGGAGAGCGACTTCCGAGACATGGTGGAAGAGATCTTCACCAACGGCGATTGGCTGGAAAGAGAGCCCAGCAAGCACTTCGAATGCAGTAGAGGTTTTACCTACGATCCTGCCAGAGAAAAATGCAGGCGCCACGAAACTGAAGAGGAAGAAACAACAGTTCAAAATTCTGCCTATGACTACAGGCCCACGCCTGTTATATTGATGGTTGTTTTAGTCATTCTTCTTCTGTAAAGAAAATAGAGTGAAATGATTGTTTTAGTACAAATTGTTTGGGGTACAAAAGAACGTTTCGAAAACGTTGACAGAGAAATATCTATAGTACTAATGCTGGTTTTGACACTATTTCTTCAAAGAAAATTGAAAGACAAGAAAGAGCCTTCACTAATGTTGGTGGTTTCAGTCACTCTATTTCTTAATAGAAAATAGATTTACAGGAAAGCGTTTTGATACTAATAGTATTTATATCACTCTTCGTCTTTAAAGACTGGTCTTTAAAGAATGCTGTTTGGAGTGCAAGAAAACGACTTTTAAAACGATGACAGGAAAAAATGTGTAAATATTTAGCACTCCTAGGGATTTCAGTCACTGTTCTTCTGTAAAGAAAATAACGTTCGATAGAAGAGTCTGCAGATTTATTAATTGTGGTTTTAGTCACTCGTCGTCTTTAAAGGAAACGGTGCAAATGATTGTTTTTGTACAATCTGTTTGAAGTACAAAAGAACGTTTAGAAACGGTGACAGAGAAAAATCTATAGGACTAACGTTGGTTTTGACACTCTATTTCTTCAAAGAAAATTGAAAGACAGGAAAGAGCCTTCACTAATGTTGGTGGTTTCAGTCACTCTATTTCTTAATAGAAAATAGATTTACAGGAAAGCGTTTTGGTACTAATAGTAGTTATATCACTCTCCGTCTTTAAAGACTGGTCTTTGGAGTGCAAGAAAACAACTTTTAAAACGATGACAGGAAAAAATGTGTAAATATTTAGCACTTCTAGGGATTTCAGTCACTGTTTTTCTTTAAAGAAAATAACGTTCCAGAGAAGAGTCTGTAGATTTATTAATTGTGGTTTTAGTCACTCGTCGTCTTTAAAGAAAATGGTGCCAAATGATTAATTTTTGTACAATCTGTTTGGAAGACAAAAGAACGTTTGGAAAACGATGACAAGAGAAAGTCTCTAGGACTAATGGTAATTTTAGTCCCTACTTAAAAAAATAGAGTGACAGGAAGGCGTTTTAGTACTAATGGAATTTTAGTCACTCTTCATCTTTAAAGAATGGTGTACAGCACTAAAGCAAATATTTTAAATACTTGTTTTGTGCTTGTTTCAGTACACTTTGCCTGGAGTACGACATAATGTTTAAATAAAATGACAGGTAGGAGACTTTTCCTAATGGCTCCTAACGGTGGATGCTTCATTAGTCCTAAAGGTGATCCCAATGGAGGTTTTTGCTCCTCTTCATCTTTAAAGAAAATTGTGTAAAATGATTGTTTCAGGATAATCTATCTGGAGTACAACATGGTGTTTAAAATATGACAGGAAAGAGACTTTATGGTGACAATGGTGGTTTTAGTCATTCTTCATTTTCGAAGAAAATGGTGCAAAATAATTGCTTTAATACAATCTGTGGGGAGTAAGATATACAGTCTAAAATAAGATGACCGAAAAGAAGCATTTATCCTAATTTCAATCACACTTCTATAAAGAAAATGTTGTAAAATGCGTGTTTTAGTATAATCTGCATGGAATACAAGAGGACGTTTGAAAAGCGATGTTAAACATATGTTTTACTACTGATTATCTAAAATTCCTTCACAACTGATTTCAAGCACAATGTAAAACAATTATTATTTGACAATGAATAAAGCTGAACTTTACTTTCTAAGAAGAAAGCTCCGCCTCTTTTTGCATTTTGTCATCTTTTACTCTAAATTTTGTATCACAATTCGTGATAGACAATGGTGCCGGACGATGTCCAAGGCGCTGGCTTTCGGTACCAGAATCTGTGGGTTCGAATCCCACTCTGGGCATGGACGTTTGTAGCCGTTCGGAATCGGCTTAAAACAGTAGATCTCGGTCTAATTATCTCTCGTGTAGCAAAAAATGACCGTAGCGCTTTAAACCAAACCTGATAGACGATGTTTTTGTTTTGTTTTGTTTGTTTTTTTAGAAGTGGGTCAGTCACCAGTAAAAATTTAGAGAAATTCCATGTTAAGAATTTTTTTCTCTTCAGTGTTCTCATTGTTCATGCCTTCATGAGGAACTTTTAACAAGTGCAAAACCTCGGTCCTGGGCTATTTGCATGCTTGAGGTGTATATTTTTGTCTTTAAGCTCAACCTTTTTGGCACAATTTATGCATTTTGTCAGTGTTGCGATGGGTAAACAAACTGTCAGTGTTACGATGGGTCACTCAAACCTGCTCGAATGGATATATATTGTTGTAATGTGAAGAAATCGATCGAACCTCTAAAAACTAATCCTTCCAGGCAAGCAGCCGGGAAACACTTCCACGAGATCCCCTCCGGTCCAATTTTAGTTTATACAGTGATACTTCGACTTACGAGTTTAATTCATTCCCTGACGGAGCTCGTAACTCGAAATACTCGTATCTCGAATCAATTTTCCCCATTGAAATAAATGGAAATGCCATTAATTCGTTCTGGGCTCCCCCCAAGCACAGCAATTTTTGGTTGCATGTTTTTAAATAAGAAAAATGTTCTTATAAATGACGAACGTGGGCTTTTGGCGGCTCAGTGGTACAGCGCGCTGGTTTTCGGTGCTGAGGGTGCTCGGATCGAATCCTGGCGTTGCGCCACGAAAAATGCCTCCGTTTGTGCTGTCCCTTCATAGGGAGTAATGCTGTCCGCCTATATGGTTCCCCCACAATAAAATGGGCAGTAAAACTACGGCGCAGTATAGGTGAATGTTTGACGACAAGTACCTCCGCATTGTTAAAAAAATGACGAACGTTGTATAAAAACGCAATACAATAGATACGGCAGTAAACTTGTTTTATTAAGTGTAATGTACAACATTTATCTTGGAGATCAGACTTGAAGATGCTGATGGAAGAGGAGGAGAAAAGCTGAACTGAAAAATTAAATCTTATTCGTTAATTTTTGATCTTTTCGCCACATTTTCCTCGCTTTCGCTTTTATTACGAGCTACCCTCTTAAAGTGAGACACGGAAGCTGAGCGGAAGCTGCATCCTTCACTGGGATGTAATGTCCAAATTCCTCTTTCTGTGAATCCGAGGATCGTTTTCTCAGAATCCGTAGAAGAAGGAGAGCTTGCGATCCTAGGACCAAGGTCATCCCATTCCATAAAACCCATGGCGAGTACCAGTGTGGGGGAGGGAATTGAAGCTATCTCTCTGCGAGAGAGGGAGGACGCTGTTCGGTTTCGGAGAGCGACTCAAGTGTGGGCAGAGCGAGCTGTTCCGGGTGATAATTGTTGAGTGTTAATCTCTAGGTTTTAGACTGGATAGTAGTCTCAGAATAATATGTATACAATTGTATAATAAATGTACATAAAGGTTGTAAAGATTATATGCTTCTCGTGTTCTCATTTGATGAGCACATTGTGCACAAACTAGCTGTGGGGTATCTGAAGCTTGCTCGTAACCCGAATTTTAGCTCGTAACTCGATGCAAAAAACCTGCCAAGAGAATGCTCGTATCTCGAAAAACTCGTTAAGTCGAGACACTCGTAAGTCAAGGTACCACTGTATATTATAATGATGTAAAACCGAAAATTCGGGGTGGGAGTCACACCATTGCCATGAAAT